>JAPFFP010000113.1:19457124-19497098 GCA_026153255.1 Solanum medicagineum | reverse complement strand
TGTCATGTATCAACTTTCGAATCAGCTAGTTATCAATTCATGACTTTATTTCGTATAACAATCTTATCAAAAAAGTAAATCATAATTCATAAATAAAATATCAAAATATTTTAAGAGCATTAATACATTATATATTTTTATATTTCTTTATAAATGTATTTTTTTTTGTTATACGTTATTATAAACTTTTAAATCACATAAGTTTACAAAAGATTCATTCATCAATAATAACTAATAAATCTTTAGTAAGCTTCCACATGTTACAAACCATCAATCCGCATTGAACATATTTTTTTTAATCTTTTTTAATTTTGTAAAATTTTATATGATGGATCTATTTTCTATAAAATATAAATTTAGAATCAAAGTTTACATTTTACAAATAAATTAAAATTCAAAATACAAAATTTAAAAATTATATTTTAAGAAAATTTGAGATTTCAAGTAATGATTTGAAATATATTTAAAAGTTTTATTCATATTTTATAAACAAATATTGATTTTAAATCGAAACTTTTAATTTAAATTTCAAATTATATGGTTAATACTTAATTTCCTAGGTCATTTGCACGAACATCCTTTCTTTTGTTGATATTTAATTTTTACTCTTAAATTTATGGTTTTTAACTTTTGCCCTTCAACAATAATAACAAATTATACTTAATGATTTTTTTGTCCTCCAACACTTTAAATAACAAAAAAAAAGGTAAAATATATAACAACACATAATTAAAATTACAAGCCATATGCATTTATCTTTGTATCGTAATATAAACAAATATGCCTTAGCACAACTATTTATGCCTTTTAATTCCTACAAAACTTGTGTTATTAGAAGTAAAAGTTCAATTCATAACCCATAAGACATAACTTAATTTCTACAAAAATTATAAAGATAAAAACATACGTTCAATTTCAAAATCCACAAACTTATCTTTATGGAATTTGTATCGGATAAGGCAACAATTGATGGAACTTACATTCATATGAAATTACACCTCCATGAGGAAGAATTAATGGAAATGTGCAACGCCAACTCAAATAGGATGATTGAGATTCTTCTATCCTTAATCATAAATTTTGATTTCGAGTTTTGAATATGAAGATATATTATTAGGAATGCAATCTTAAAAATGAATTGTAATATATAAATTTGAATTAATTCAATTCTACATCAGACGTCAAAATTCAAAAAAAAAATATTTGTCACAGAAACTATTGTAGGTACCTAAGTGCAACTGAAGAGTAATGCGAGGGTGCTTATAGTAACTTAGCCACAATGTTGTCCCTTCAACCTGTGAACCAAACACAAAGATATCCCATAGAATTTCATTACTGCCAGTGTCACTCTTCTTCCTGTCAATTTTCATCTACAGATTTTCTTTTTCTCCACCCAAAGTGAAGTCTTTCAGCTTCTTGAGTGTTCTATGTGTCTATTCATTGGTGGGTGTTCTTTATTTTTGCTTTCTTGGAACTAATTTACCCAAAGAAAGCTCCTTTATGACTTTTGGGTCTAGCCCAATTCCTCTTTTCTATGTTTAAGAAGAATTATAGTTTGAATGTGTCATTTATACATCTTGATTTTGGTGGTCTAATTTATATAGGAGCTTATTGATATTCTTGTTTACGTTTATGGATTGAATTTGGGTTTCATGTACCTAAAGGGGGTAGAATAGACCTTATGGTCGGATCCTTGCTTGGACCCTGCGTATAGCGGTAGATAGTGCACTGAGTTTGCCCTTTATGTACCTAAAGGGGTAGTATGGTTTAAATCAAGTTTACTGAATTATTTATGTTCTTTCTGGTTGATGAGGCAATCAGCTAATGATTCTTACTTTGTTTCTTATTTTGTGAAGGTTTCTTCTGATGTGTATGGGGTAGCTTGAGTCAGGATGGCTTTCTTCATTCCAATGAATGTATGTCCATTTGCCATTTCTTGCTCTTGTCAGAAAACTCAAGGCATTGATGAATGTAAGACTTTCATGTTTGATGTGTTCAAGTTCCAGTTCTATCCGTTCA
The DNA here is from genome assembly GCA_026153255.1 of Solanum medicagineum. Classification (NCBI taxonomy): domain Eukaryota; kingdom Viridiplantae; phylum Streptophyta; class Magnoliopsida; order Solanales; family Solanaceae; genus Solanum; species Solanum medicagineum. Next base: position 19,495,079 of record JAPFFP010000113.1, on the reverse strand, counting down.
ACTGCAACAGCATCCCACCCCACCTCCCCAACACCCAAAATGCAGTCTATCTTATTGTTAGTTGAGCATTATTAGCGTCAAGCTCTCTTATTATGTTATGCATGTCTCACTGGTGACTGCATAACTAGGATCCCATTTGCTTATTCTCAGTCTCTGGTATGGTTAGTTTATGACCATGATATTGTACTACTCACTCTGATTCAATCTGTTTGTCTTACTTTACTTTTAGTTCCGTTTAGAAAAGACTGCTTCTTTCCTCTTTTTTTTTTTGGCAACTCTTTTAATTCCAACTTCCACACATGATGATATGTTTAAGACCGCAAGATTAAAGGACATTTTGATACATTCTACGTATCTTTAGTTTAATATCACAAGATTTAAAAGTTTTTCTTTGCTTTTTTAGACTCTGTGCCAAGTCAAATCCGGACAAACAAATGGAAATGGAAGGAACATATTTACCACCAATATGAACAACATTTTCTTCTTCTTGTGCTAAAGAGACTAAGTTTTTATGGTATGAACAGAAATGAGTTTTCATCAAGCTACATGGATAGTGAACATTCAATATAGCCATAGACATAGTTGTTGTTGCAGACATACAACTTCTTGGATTGCAGATCTGCAATAGTTCTATTGTTGTTAACCTACAATAGCTGGAGATAGATATCTTGTCTAGAGGGACAAAGTACTCAGATTGTTTTGCGAGTAAGGAACCGGAGAAACAAGTTGGCTTTGATAGATAGAGGATAAGAAAAACGAAGGAAGAAAACTTTGATATGATTACTAGGAGTTCTGTTATGTGAACATGCTGAAAAGCTTTATATAGATCACCTTGATACAAATGTCATGGGAAATTTTTTTATGAAATGACCGAGCTGTTAGCAAATATTAACTATGTTATTGCCTATAGTTTGAAAGTCCAAAGGAAGAGCTAACTAGGGGATCTATCCTCTTTACTTATTCTTATGTATCCAATGGAGAAGACCTTATTGCGTCTCGGCTTCATTTTTAGGTTTACTTGTCCCTTCCGATTGGAATCATCACTAGGCTGTTCAATGTCCAGTCTGATCTTCTTTTCCTTTCTCTTATGCTGTATCGTGTCCTTGACATGTATTAACCTCTCATGAGTACTAAATTCTCCACACAATATCGTGATTGAGTTGTTCCTGATTCTGGAAAGTTTTTTGTTCCTGATTGCGATTCTTTTTAACATAATAGATAAACTACAATCAAGGAGTTCTGGTATATTATCCAAAGAAGAAGCAACTCGTCGCCAGCTTCTTGCAGTAGGTTTTGCCAGTCCTTTGGTTTTGCTTTTAACATACAGCTGCAGCTTAACGGTGCTACCAGCATGGGCAAAGGATCAAGGCATTCATGACAAGGATGAAAGTGTGGTTGGGGCTATTAAGTCCTTATTTGATCCAAACGAGACAACAAAGTCAGGGAAAGTCTTACCAAAGGCTTACTTGAACTCTGCAAGAGAGGTGGTGAAGACATTGCGCGAATCACTAAAGGAAGATCCAAAAGACATGTCTAAGTTTAGACGAACGGCTGATGCAGCAAAGGAATCCATCAGGGAATACTTAGGTGGATGGAGAGGACAAAAATCAGTAGTCAATGAGGTAATCTTATTTTAACAAATAAAAAGTGGATTGCTATTGCACTGTAGGTCACTGAAAATTCAGTACTTGCACAATGCAGTAGATTCGTCATTTCCAAATATGCATAGCAAATTTGAAACATAGTTGACTAAGAAGCAACAACAACAACATACCCAGTGGAATCGCATAAGTGGGGTCTGGGGAGGGTAGAATGTACGCAAAATTTACCACTACCTCATAGAAGTAGAGAGGCTGTTCTAACATGACATACTGACTTCAAATTCAATTTTATTGAACCTCGACTTCTCAGGTGGTTATTTTAATTAGATGACCTTTCAATGATCATTTCTGGTTCCTCAATGCCTTTTAGGTGCCCAGGGCCTATATGCAGCTACCTTGCCTAGTTGCCTACTGTCAGTATAAATGAGGTTATTTCTTCTCGAACATCTACTGATACAATTTTTAAATTATATGGTTCTTGGACTTATTTGGATAGGAGAGCTAGAATAGCTGTTCCGTTTCCTCATTTTAAAATCATATGTTTGAGGCGCCATAAAAAATTCAAGTTGTAAGATACTGCATGTCCAATTATTCATTTGAGTTTTGTGCTGCTAGAGCACTGATTGCAGAAAAGAAGACAGAAGAAGCAAGCTTGCTGATGCACTTCTGCAGCAATTACTGCCTTCTTTAATCACTAACTCATTGCTTGTAATGGTTTTAGAGTTTGTTCAAATCACTGTCTGAAAGAACTTCTAGAGATCTTGTGACATAACTTGATCAATTAGTATAAATTGCTTTCCTTCCTGGACTAAGCCAGTCATTCCAAAGAACACTTGCCCCCTTCTACTGAGGTTGCTGGCACAGAGATAGACAGCGGGTCTCATGATCAGGCTCATCTATACCTGATATAGAATTATTGACATGCATTTACGCATCAGACTACACTACCATGCAAAATAAGAGTTATAAATTAGTGCTTTTTTCTCCTGTAGTTTGAAGCAGAGATATTTGACAGTTAAACACATCCATGTCTTCCTGAGTTTGTTTCATCTGGTCATTGTTTTGACAGAATGCTCAACTTGCAGGAGTCATATGTGATGCTAGAGAAAGCTATTAGATCTCTGGCCAGTTTTTATTCAAAGGCAGGCCCATCTGCTGCACTTCCAGAAAAGGTCAAGTCAGAGATCTTAGATGATCTGAATAAAGCAGAAGAAGGATTGTAGCATGGGGTGGAAAGTCACAGATACACAGGGTAATAGTCAAGATGTATACAAGTTGGCTCAGACACGACGTTGTAAAAAAGTGAACGAAAGAATTGTATCATGGTTCTTGATATACTGCAGAATGCTCAATAAGATCTAGTCTTCTTGATTAACTTACATTTTATCAAACTATTTTTAGTTGCATTTTTTGGTTCATTAGCCCTGCCATAATGATATCAGGCGGCGTAATCTTCTTCTGAGAGTGACCTAAATTTTGTGACAATTAGATACTAGACAAAGAAAGCAACATTATCTGAATATAAAAAGTTCTCAATTCAAAGTTTTTATTTGGATGTAACCATGAAGGTAAGTTATGTAACTACTTCACAATGTATGTTACCATAATTCTGCTTGAGGTTTAGAGTATCATAGTTGTATGGGAAAGAATGTTGACTAGTCAACAACGTCTACATTCAAAGAAGGTTGCAAAGATGAGGATGCTCAGATGGATGTATACACATACTAGAAGAGATAGAATTATGAACAAATTTATACAAGACAAGGTGGGGAATGACCTTTGTGACGTTCAAACATGTAAAGAGGTGTATGGATGCATAAGGAGGTATGAGAGGTTGGCAATAGCAGATTGTAGGAGAGGGAGATGTCCAACCAAAAGAATTGGAGGTGATTAGACAAAGTCGTACCAAGAACATGATCCTAGATAGGAAGATACTGAGGACACGAGTGATCCACCCACGACACAATTTATTGAAGCCCTTCACTAAGCCAGTTAACCACCTCATGGATCTATTAGAGTCTTAATATTGCACTTTTGCCAAGGGTTGTCTCCACAGCTTAGAACCTAATATGTATAGCAAGGCGACGAGTTTCACTGTCACGCCCAGGCTCTCCTCCATGAAATCCTGCTCTACTAAACCAAAATCACTATGTCCAAACATCCAAGACAACACAAACACCTCATCGCGCATCACCATGCTGACTGCATTTTGTCACATACTGCAAAGAAGGCTTAGACAGTGCTATTTTCCCATTAACAACATCCACTATGAAGCACTCACATTTTGATCAAAGCCATAAATCAAAATTCTGAAAATATAGAACATATGAAGCTCAGAGTTGCATGTAACCACAAGATACACAAAAAAAAATGCTTAAGACTTGGCATAGCATCAAGTTACATCTCATGTTTTGCTGGAAAAGACAGTGCCAGACATTCCAAAGGAGAGAGACTTCATCCGCTTATTCATATATCATCCTAGTAATAGGCAACTTAAAAGAACAGAGGTCACAAAACATACAAATGATCATTGGTTATCTTAAAAAAAAGGTTTATAACCAAATCAAAAGCCAAATGCCTCCATCACCAGTAAACCTCCAACATCTTTTTGAAGTATAAATACAGAAACACTGGAAGTAGCTGCCTGCAATTCCATTCATCTTGTAGCATTCGTTGACATCAAAATGATTTCTTAAAAGAGCTAGAGAAGCATTTGATGTATTTCAATCCACCTTCTACTACAGAACTTCAATAATCATGATATACCTGGTAAATAGCAGTGCAGTAAACTAATGCAAGGGACAAATGAAGATAAGCAGAAATTATTTCCCACTGATATTTTCAAAAGGATTCACCATAAAAATGATTCATTTGTATATCTCGAAATACTAAAGAACCGACCTCTGCTCAAAGAATCTGAATCTTTGCGGTAATAGATATTTCATGATCGAGACAAAACCCCTTTTGAGCTGCACAAGTAAAAAGGAGGAAAATTGAGATTCAGGAACTCCCTTTCATAAATAAATAAAAAAATTGAGTTTCAGGAGAAAAGAAAGAAAAAAGAAAAAATTCCTTTTGTTGCTTACACACGTTGGTTCCTATTATGTTGTGTATCTGTCATCTACTGGGTTCATATTTGAATATAAAACCATGTCAAAGCGGTAATGCAGAAAGAAATTGCTGATGTGTTTGTGTGACCAAAGGATTTCTTGTGAATCTATGAGGTAAGGAATGGTAACATGAAAAGGGAAGACATTGACAAAATTCAAGCCCAATGATCTGTTAGACAAGTAATTCTACAAACTACAGGGAAGACCAAACTTAGGCACGCCCATACAATAACCTCCATGATTCAGACATATTATAAGCTGTGTTAAAAGATTGAAGGGGAGGAAAAATAACCAAACCTAGGGACACTTCCACCACGACGCAAATCATATTCAGTTGCTTGCCGAAGAGCTCTAGCAAACGCCTTGAAAGTTGCCTCAATGATGTGATGAGAATTTTTCCCCGCGAGCTGTGAACAAACAAACTCAAACATCTTAGAATGTAAGCACATAAAAGAAGAGTAAAGAAGGGAAGAAAAATAGGTTAGTGACCGAAAAAATGAAAATGGCCCCTCTCCGCCATTCCCACAACCCCCTAAAAATTGTCATACAAGCATTTACCTGTCGAATATGGAGCGTCATTCCAGACGTGTTGACCAAGGACTGAAAGAAGTGTTCCACTAGCTAAACAAAAGAAGGTGGTCCAATCAGCCGGATCGAAAGAGTAGATATAGAACTGAGCGAAAACTTAAGACATAGCTTATACCATTAATATTTTGTGGCCAGGAGAACATGAAATTTCTTCCATTTTAACTATGATAACAATTAGGTGTAGAAGTATTCCGGAATGTACACCTGATGTTGACACGGGTTCTATCTTTGAATCTTTTAAACTGAAACACTTCAATAATAGAAAATTAAGTTTTATATCATCCGAAAATTCAATATTCATACATGAAACAACCTATATCAAAACCATGATATGATGGTTCTCCAATGAAAAACCTTTTACACAAACTAAATTTTTCTATATATTTTAACAGAGGGATGAAAAGGTTCAGCAACAGATTTGATCAAAACTTAGAAGCTAATGTTGAAGAGGTAAGTAAATAAAAGTATTCCCTTTCTAATTGCTTAAACTTTTAGATGAGATGGTCACACTTCATCATGGTATCAAAGGAAGTAGAGCTCCTGGATTCGAGCCGCACTGACACCCATTATCAAAAAGAATTCGCATGTTTGGTTCATAAAGAGAGAATCAAATCCGCACATGATCAACAAAACTCCTCTCTTTTGGATCATTCATGCACCAGTCCTCTCTTCCATATCGTTCATGCACCACTCACTCATTTCTCTGGGGACCAGCGCTGCTACTTTGTTTGTGACTGGCGCCATACTCTGAACTTTGAATTTCTTTATAGTGTTCTTCTATTATCAAAAAGAATTTTCACGTGCTTGACACATAAAAAGGAATCAAGCCACACATAATGAACACCACTCCTCTCTTTAGGATTGTCCATGCACCACTCCTTTATCCAGTGACTAGTGTTGCTACTATGTATATGACTCACAGCGTCCTCTAAACTTTGAATTTCTTGGTGTATGCCAATCCAAGTTACATTGATAATGTTCTGGAGATTTGCAACAACATTTCTCATTTTGGTTATTGATAATGGATTCCTTTACGTGTGATTGGAAGAAGCACTTTCTTTGTTTGTGCAGTTACCCACCAATGACTTTCTGCAGGAAAGAATTCCAGCGTCGCTTCTCTTTTTGGTGATTGTGAAAAATCTCATCGAGATTTCAGTGTCAACTCTCTATATGCTGAAAATAAACAAACTCACGTTGGTTTCCCCACTTTGGGTTTGAGAAAATATATCAGAGAATCAAGACAATGTGCCTAGATTCATACATGTCCAGGTTTACTGTATTTGAATAAGGAAAATCACAAGAATATAGATAGGCTACATTGGGATATCCTGTTTTTACAACAACAACAACAACAACATACCCAGTGGAATTCCACAAGTAGGGTCTGGGGAGGGTGGAATGTACGCAGACCTTACCACTACCTCATAGAAGTAGAGAGGCTATTTCCTGGGATGTCCTGTTTTTAATTGTAAAATATTTAGTCACCATATTATTTAGATTGAGAAGAATTTTTCTTTAGCATGGTAATAAAGAGACCAAAGGCTTTAACCTGGTGAAATGGGACATAGTACAACAGAGTAGAGAGCAAGGACGAATGGGCATTAGAGACTTGAAACTGTAGAACAATAATTCACTTATGAAATGGGTATGGAGATACAATATGGAGAATTAAGCTCTTCGGAAGAATGTGATCCAACAGAAGAATGGGCAGAATGGACAATGGTGCACTCATGAGGTCACAAGCACCTTTGGAGGAGGGGTCTGAATAACTATCAGGTCCTTTTGGACATCCCTGAGGAGGAAAATAAGTTACTACATGGGCAATGGTAGAAAGATGCTCTTCTGGAAGGAAATTGGATGGGAAAGGAACTTTGCAGGAAACCTTCCATGATCTGTTCTTTAGCTGCACCAATCTAGATACTAGTATACTACAACAGGAGAAATTTGGTCCCCACGGGGCTGGATATAATTTCAGGAGATTACTGTATGATTGCGAAGTAGAAAGGGTGGCTACATTGTTTTTACTGGGAAAACTACCGATCCTGATACCATCAGATAAAGGCACAATTAAGATGGGCAGTTTTCAGTTAACAGAGTGTACAAGACTATATGAGATGGCAGGAAGCTTTAAGGTTCCTTGGAAAGCTATTTGGAAAACCATGGCACCATCAAAGGTGAAATGCTTTTCATGGCTGGTGGTAAAGAAAGCATCTCTCACTCTTGAAGCAGTTAAGAGGAGGAAAATTCTGATAGCATCTAGATGCCATCTTTGTAAGGAGGCAGAAGAAATTAATAGCCATTTGTTCCTACATTGTAAGGTAACATCACAAGTCTGGGCTCTTTTTATCCGTTTGGCAAGGGAGGAATAGACAGCGTCAGAACATACTGCAGATGTACTGAGCTGCTGGATCAGATGCGCTGGAAGCAAGAGTCAAAAAAAGTGGTGGAGAACAGTACCAGCATGTATTTGGTGGAACATATGGAAGGAGAGAAAGATCTTTTGAGGCAGATCCAATTCCATACAAAAGATCAAATGTAACTTTATTACTTCTTTATGTTTCTGGTGCAAAGAACAATGTATTAAAGAGGAAGTACAGATATAGTGAACTTCTTAGGAGTTCTGTAATTAGTTTCTCCTTGTAGAATCATTTTTGGAGGTGGTCAACATATCCTTAATGCTGAGGAATACAAGTTATCAGTTTCAAGAAAAAAGAATTAAAAACTCCAGGGAATTGCCTATCAAATTATAGTCTAAGACTCATATATAAGGACAACCTATTGAACATTGTTAAATTAGTCAATGGGAAACTTCTTCTATCTTCAACAAATAAAATTGGATTAAACATATTCAAACAGATGACAGCAATGGAGACAACCTATCTAAACCTGAGGATATACAAAATTTTCCATCTACCTTACAAGAGACAAATGCTAATTCACAATAAAAGTCAAATGATCAAGGAACTTGGAGATATTAAACAAACCTGAGTGTCATATGTTCCAACTCTCTGAGTAGGTATTTGTACATCAAAATTCAAATGTGGCCTTCCTGATAAATCCTACAATTATTAGACATCAAATAGTGGTTATAAGCGGAGATTATGATGTAGATAGGTCAATATGATTGCATTTGATAAATCATGACAAATTTATTAATATCTGACCAGGTTGGTGTGACTGTAACAAAAAGGAAACAATATAGTTATGCCTTTATACCCCCAAAATTGTAACCAACAATTTACACAAACCAGAATTTTCTCTTTACACCATAAGACAACTCAAACACCAGAGTATTCAACTTCTGTATAAATTCAAAGTCCTGTAATTTTTTTTCTCTCCACCAGTGTTGTGAAAGGCGATCGCCTATCGCCACTGGCGAGAGGTGAGGCGAGGTGACCCTTCATCGCCTTTTAGCTTTGTGGCGAAGCGATCCTCAAAAGGCGACGCCATAGTGATAATGGCGAGTAAGGCAAGAGGCGAGAAAGGCGTCGCCTTTTGTACTTTCTAAAAAAAAGCGACTAATTTAGGGTGTTTTAAAAGTAAAAACGTAATTTTAGGGTTTTCTTTTCAAATTTGCATAGTTGCACTCTTAAACTTAAACTGTGACTCCAACCAAATGACCCCACTAGACTTCTCCAGCTACCAGCCAAACATTTGTGGAGACTCCAAAAGTCCAACAAATACGCATTTCTTTTCTTCTTTAGATTTTATCACCTTGTGTTTCTTTTTTCTCCTTCTTCTTCAGACTTTAGAGTTACTTCTACCTCTGTTTTTTTCCTTTACTATTGACTTTGATTTTGTTTTTTTCTCATTCAAGTTCTAAAGTTGTGGTATCTATTATCTATTTTCAACTTTTGAACTAAAATATTTGCTAATATGTTATCGAGATTGAATTTTGATTATTTATATGTGCAATAAAATATTTTATTTTTTTGTATTAATTGATGTTGTACTTCAAAAAGGCGAGCACCTCACCGCTCGCATCACCTTGTGGCGAGGCAAACCCTTGTCGCCTTTCGCGGTCCAAAACACTGGAAGAGACTAAAAGAATTTTTCTTGTTGATAGGATTGCACCAAGGTTCGACCCTTAGCCTACTTTTATTTGCTTTCATGATGGATATATTGATGCGATATATTAAAGGTAAGGTGCCAAGGTGTATGATATTTGCGGACGACATAGTTTTGATTAATGAGACTCGCAACGGAGTTAACATTAAGTTAAAAGTCTAAAGGATTTTGAGTAAGGACCAAGACTGAATATTTAGAGTCCAAGTTTAGTGAGGTGACAAATGAGTCTGATATGGAAGAGCGACTTGATACGCAGGTCATCCATAAGAGAGATAGTTCGGTTGATTATCTAGGAAAATGGAGAGATTGACAAGGATGTCACTTACTTGTTGGTGTAGGGCGGATAAAATGGAGGCTTACATCTGGAGTCTTGTGCGGATACCACCTAGATTCAAAAGCAAATTCTACAAAGAGGTAATTAGACCAGCTATGTTGTATAGTGCGGAGTGTTGACCAATCAAGAAGTTTCTTACATTCAGAGGATGAAAGTGGCGAAGATGAGAATGTTGCGATGGATGTGTAAGTATGCTATAAGATGTGAATATCCGAGACAAGTAGGGGATGAATCGATGGAAGACAAGATGCAGGAAATGAGGGTGGGATGGTTTAGACAAGTGACAAGGAGATGCATGGATGCCCAGTGCGAACGTGTGAGCGGTTGGTTATGCATGGATTTAGAAGGGGTAGAGATAGACCAAAGAAGTACTACGGAGAGGTGCGTAGACAAGATGTGGTGTAGTTGCAGTTGATCGTGGACATGACCTTAGATATGAAAATGTAGAAGGCATGAATTAGGGTGAAAAATTAGTATGTAGGAGTGCTTTGTCTTGTTGTCCTTGTAGTCGTAGGACTATTGTTGTACTTTCTTGTTCTTCGATTTCTGTGATTATCTGTTGTTTTGTGTGTTTTGTTTATAGAATAATTTCGTTGTAGTACTATTATCTTCCTATCAGTTGTTTTGTTACTATCTATTGTCTATTGTAATTCTATTATGTCACTTCCTAGACTGTTTTTTTGCCTTGAGCAAAGGATCCATCAAAAATGGGCTCTCTATACACCTCTGAAGGTATGCTCCACCCTCCTCAGACTCCATTGTTTGGAACTACATTGGGTATGTTGTTGCATTGCAGTTGAATAAATAAGAACAACTTTTGTTGGAATTCCTGGCAATCACATTATAGATTCGTAAACACTAAAATAGACTCACAATAGTTTTTTTGAACTTGGACAAATAGACTCATAATATAAAGACAATAAATAAACATGACAATACATGTGAGAATACACTCATAACATGAGAACATTAAATAAACCTTACAATTTATTTTTCATAAATCTTTAGATTCAATTCAACATTATTACTTTGCAAATGTAATGAAATAAATAAGAAGACAATTTTTGTTGGGATTCATGGTAATCTCATAATAGATTCATATAATATGAAAACACTAAATAAACGCGTCAATACACATGCTAAATAAACGCATAATGTGAAAACAATAAATAAACATGACAAACAGACCCATAATGTGAAAACATTATATAAACATGACAATAAACGTGACAGACAGACTTGTGCACCAACTATAAATAACCAAAGCATTCCTCTCAAAATTGCTCAAGCTTATTCAGCCAAAACATCTTATTTTCTTCTTTGATTAATTGTTTTTGCAATGGAGAAGAGGACTGGAAACGGTAGGCAAAAGATTGAAATGAAGCTCATCGAATCAGAAAAAGCAAGGACCGTTACTTTCTCAAAAAGGAAAAAAGGTTTGTTCAAGAAAGCGGATGAGTACTCAACTCTGACCGGAGCAGACGTTGGTATTTTACTATTTTCACCAAGTGGAAGATCATATTCTTATGGCTCCAAGACTGTAAAAGAAATAACTGATAAATTTCTTGAATTGAAACAAGACGATCGCCAATGTGATGATGCTAATGTGGGCGAATCAAATGCCTTTGAGGCATTTGAAGATATTCGCAAAGAAAAACAAGCATTGGACGAGAAAGGAAAAGAACACCCTCGCTCAGACATACTGTCAGACAAACGCCGGTTGGAGGAGTACATGGCACTCCAGTCGCGATTGGACAAAGTTTATAAGGACATAAAAGGCAAATGTGTCCTTGAAGCAGAAGAGGAGGAAAGCTCTTGAATTAATAATTACCATGGAGGTGGTACTTGGAATACTTGAATTTGGAGTGGTGCTTGGAGTTTAGCAGCAATCGAGTCTTTTAAAATGGTCAAGTCTTGCTTTTATTATTAAGTTACTTGTTGTTAGTTTTCCGAAGTCTATTTATCCTAGGTTTTAGAATTAAAAAAAAAGGTAATAGAGTTCTTGTATTATTAAGTCAGTCATGTTATTTGTTTCATATTTAGTCTTTAATGATGCTTTGTGTTACCTAAATTGGTAAATCAATTGAAATTGTTCATTGAACCAGTGAACTGTGTGAAAGTGATTGATCAAAGAAAATTCTTGTGCACTAAGTATTGTTCTTTTATGTTTCCATTTCCAGCGAGATTGATGCATTTACATTTTACACCACGCCTAGCTCTGTCAGATGGTGGGAATCTCTGTAACATGAGTTATCTAATATCTATTGACTTTATCGACACATTCAGAAGTTTAAGAGTGCTATATCTATCCAGTTTTTCAACCCGATCCACGTACGTAATGGAATAGAGCACTTTATTTCTCTTTGTCTGGAGCACATACACAAATGGAATTCTCTTCATGTACAAATACAAAATAAATTTCACTCAAGTACATTAGCCTTAGAGAATGCTTTTTTGAGTTCCCCTTATTCATTTTCTGGCTCCAATTTTGTGCAACCTCAATTACTAAAATAGAAATATAAGTGTTAACTATTTAAAGTCAAAACCGCTTTTCCAAAGTAAGTACTTCATGTACATAAATCTCTAAATTATCAATGATTGCATAACAATCTATAAAGTATAACAATCAGGGGCAAGTGTATTTTGCATTACTAAACCATGCATTAGAAACACATAGTTTAGGCATAAAACACAAAAAAGGATATTTCCATACCCCAGAATTGCTAATGTTCCCCGTCTAACTAATAAGCTTTTCAAGGTAAATTGACATGTAAAGCAGTTGCCTATCAAATTTATGATACAAAAAATTGAGAGGCAAACTCAAAATACAAAATCTTACTTGACCAAGCTTAACATCTTCACGGCTTGGATTATATAGCACATGAATGTTCCCAACAACAAGCCTCCTCAGCTGGGGTACAAGCAATCAAAGCACCACTAATGCTTGTGTTCGGGTAGACTATCTACATAACACTACTTGGGTTGTGGCCCTTCCCCATACCCTACTAATGCGCAATGCTTTGTGGACTGGATTGCCTTTATACTACGAAAAAAAAAGTATGTGAAATAGCAAAAGTTTTATTTTCCATTTACACGTACATTTTCTCTTAATGTGATTCAAGAAAAAAAATTCAACAACTCCAACTCAATAAAATCATATACGATGATTTTACACCTCTAATTAGTTACATCCATTGTTACTTTTTAATCTTGATTAGCTTAAATTAAGTTGTTGAACTAATCACTTCCATTTTTTGACATTATCTTTAGCATTTTCAGTGTTATTTTCAAGTTTTCCTTTTAATAGTATCGGCACATCTTTGCGCAGTAACACTAAATTCATAGTTCATATATTACAACTCACATAATATTGTGCTCCCTAATACACTTTAGTCTCCACAAGAACCACAACATAATGGGACTGTTGCAAACTTCTTTTTCCCGGCATCCAGTCTGCATAAAAGATCAATATCTAAAACCAAAGAAATATTTGTTCCCATACCAGAGAAATGAATGTCTAATCAGCGAATCCAGAAGAATCTATGAGGCCACGTTCCAAGTGAAAGAAGAATTTATAGATCTTGTTTTATGGAGGTATGTAGAAACTCCACCATAGTGACTACTGAGATGTAATCTATTTTATACTTGTAATTTTGCAGAACGCTGATAGGGCAGTACCCTTCAGACAGAGAATATCTGACAAATTCAGTGACTAAGCTGTTAAAATTTCAAGTTCCCAAAAAGTAATCCATTACCAGTGAAACATGAATCAGAGCTTCATCTAATGGAGCTGAGAAGTCACCAAAGCGATTGATTCCCTTTCTATCGCCAAGTGCTTGTAACAATGCCTGGATAGCAAAAAGATAAAAGTAGAAGTCACCAAAAGATAGAAGTCAATTACCAAAGAAACAAGGAATGCAGCACACAATGCACAGTGACTCAAGCAAGCAAATAGCATCTCCATCAAAATGGGTGTTATAGAAGTCAAGGCTCTCAACAGAAATAAATAAGGATTACAGCACACAATGCACAGTGACTCAAGCAAGTAAAAGAGCATCTCCATCAAAATTGGAGTCGCACCCACTTTTGTACTTCAGAAAATGAGTACAAAGACCAACATATGGAAAGAACACAAGGAATTCTGAATATACTTCTGAATTACTGGTTTTAAGCTCCCTGAGAACTCACAGTTCCAATGGCAAGTGCAACATCTTCATTTGTGTGGTGATCATCAATGTGAATGTCCCCAGTAGCTTTAACATGCACATCGAACAACCCATGTGAAGCGAGTTGCTAAGAAAACATAAACAAGTTTCAGTACTAGCACAATACCAGACACAATGCAGATGTAGTCAGCAACTGAGTTGAGAAGTAGAAATCAAATAGCTACTTCTCCACATCCAGCAATGTAAAATTAGGTTGTAAACTTCATAAAAAATATATCATAATAAGTAGAAAATAAACATGTAATTGAAGGAGAGAACAAAGGTAGAATCTTTAACGACTGAATTATGTCAGCTCTTTTCTTCGAGAAAGAAAAAAGATAAGATCGCAGCATACAAATGCAATCCTTCTCCTAGTATTCTGCAGTTCTCTTATTTCTTGATTGTGTGCCTGAATAAGAACTCTTGAAACAAAAGGGATAAATGAACCTTTTCTCCCTTTGAGGTAAATCTCTATAATTACTATTTCTATAGCCTCTTGATATAGAACAGGGCACCAAGATTTCAACAAAGTTCATATTTTTACCCAAAAGAAAAGGAAAAACAGTAGCAGTCCAACAATTCTTTATTAAGATATGTTCCGAGTATAACACAGCAGGATAAAGGATCTTCAAGAAATTTAGCAAATTTTACCCTCTGAAAGCTTAGACTGTTAGATATGGAACATTATATTCTTAATCTACAACAAAACCTTAGGTGTGGACCAGATTCTTTCCCCCGAGCCAAGTTTCTTCATGTATTTTTTTTCTATGAAGGATGGAGAGACTTGAGCCTGATACCACGTTAAATGATGTCTCCCACCGTCGAACACTTCTGTTATTTGTTTATCAACAACAACAAATACAAACGTAATCCCATAAGTTGGGAGGATGGTGTGTATGCAGACCTTACTCCCGACAAGGTAGGAAGAGAGGCTATTTCCGAGTTATCAATAAACATGTGGACGAAAAAGTCTCTTCTCATCAGAGAAAATATCACTTACATCCAACATATGATCAAGAAATGGAATGCCAGAACTATTCTCCGCAACACCTGTTCCATCCAAGTTTATCTTCGCATGCACATTCGTCTCTTTCGTAGTCCTCTTCACTTCCCCAATTCGACCTATCGAAAACCCAATAAATACATAAACCAACTTTGTCTCAACCCTAATTAGTTAAACTCAGCTACATAAACTCCATTCAGCACATTTCATTACAATTCTTTATCAAAATCCATTTCAGATTAAAAAAATAATATAAACCCAATTTCCAAAATAGAAACCCAATAAAATACAACAACGGCTTCAGCGCAATCCCATTATAAAGAAACCAATTTGATTAAAAAAAGTGTAAAAACACACCCAATATCAAAAACCCATTATTGGGTAGGGGAAAATGGATTTACCTGTTTCAGAGGAAGTTATGGAAGACCCATTATCAAAAGCATGAGGAATCGTTGTTTGGGGTTCCATTGAAGTAGGTAGTTTGTGGTGTAATCCAGTGAAAAGCTGTAACTTTTGTTGATAATTTCTTAAAGAGAAGAGAGGAGTTTGTGAAACCTTAATTCTTGAATTGAATAGAGAAGGTAGTGATGATGGTGATGAAGAAGAACTGATGAAACGATGAGATGAAAGTGATAGCTCCATTAGTGAGAAGAGAGTGAGAGACGATTGTGAGCTATTTGAGCTTCGTTTGACCAAGGAACAAAAGACAAGGTGAGACAAAATGAATTTTTTTTATTTTTTTCTTTTAAACAATTAAATCACTTAGATTGTTTCAAAATCGGTTAGAATTATATTCATATTAAATATGTGGTTATTATTTATAAAGTCATCATATTTGATAATAGGCTAGAATTATATTCATATTAGCTATGTGATTATTGGGGATGGACGTTCGATATTCAATTTGTGATTTTTAAAATTTAAATTCGATAATTTGATATTTATGGTTAACAATCGATATCAAATATCCAATCTTTAAATTTTGGTTCGGTGATTCGGTAATTGGTAAATTGTAGTTCGGTAATATCATATTAATTTTGTAGCAGATTGCATTATAAAGTATTATTGTTCTAATTATTTCTATTTTTCTATGTGAAAACACGATATAATAGAAGATTATCAAGTAAGAAGATATTAAGAAATGCAAACCGACACAATTAAAAGATAAATATATTTGGGTTGTGTATGTTTAATGATTAACTTTCTTTTGTACTTGTAATAATGAGTAATGGATATGTTGATATTCGGACTTCACTAAATAAGTGATTCGATATTCAAAAATTACCGAAATGGTACCAATATCTCAGACCAAACTCAAACCTGAACACCGTAAATTCTAAAATTTTACTCTTGAATACCAATATGAAATATTGAATTACCGAATAATAAATTATCAAAAATTTTGATTCAATTCGATAATTTAATTTTTGATATTTTATGTCCAACCACGTAATTATTATTTTTTAGATATCATTTAATAATTATTCTGAAAGTGATGGTATCTATTTGATGACAGGTTAAAATTATATTCATATTACTATAAAAACGTTACCTCTGATGACATGTTAAAATTATATTCATATTAGTTATGTGATTATAATTATTTGATATTTTCATAATCGTTTAATAGCTAGATTGGAGGTGAATTATACTAACTCTGTAAAAATACAGAGAATTTGTTGCTTTTACACTACTAGAATATTACACTTTTTCTGAGTTCATGTCATGGTTAAATAAATTTCTTTAACCATGAAATCACAAAGCTACCTTTGAAAGATGAAACAAATACATGTTATTAAGATGTTTATACAACTTCTCTTACTCCGTTGATCAATTATGGAGAGACAAAGAAAGAAATATGGAAATTCCGATAGATGCATATCATAGGTTGTCTTGTTTCCAAGAATTACTACCATTTCAACAGCCCACAAACTGACATCATGCTTCGTTGTTTCCTGTTCTTTGAAAGAATCAACTTACTATGTCTCCGTTCTTCGGCAGAAGAACAGAGGATTTTCTCTCTCTTGAGCCTTTGAAATCCTTGGAGATATTTCCTTCTCTTAACTACACCATGTAGATAAGGTATTAAACCTGTGTATGAATCCATCCCAGATCTTTTGTATGCCATCATATGAGAATTTGCAGTTTTAGACTTTGGCCATTTATAGGGGTGGGGGTGGGGGGGGTGGGGGGCAAGAAAACAAAGTAGACATGCCTGCACGTCCTGTGCTTGTGACCAATTTCTGAGTTACCAGTAAAGAATATATAGCAAAGAAGTCAAGTACATGTGTGTGCGCATAAAGATGTCAAAGTTCATCCACATCCATCCTTACCAGACAAGAATTTGGGACAGATTCCATCTTACAATTATGTTGTCAGTTGTTGTGGCAACATTATATATAAACATAAATTTCCCATTTTCCACATTTAAAGATTCTTGATATCTACCTCAAGTCTAATATATCGATAAAAGATACAGATAAACAAAGAAAATTTTGACCAGAAATATACCCAACTCATTCCGTCACAATATGAACAAGCTGGCAGAAATACCAAAACTTGGTATAGCTGCTACTGCAGATAAGAAACAGGAATCTTAAAACCATCTAATATGTGAAAAATATATGTACCTCACAAGAATCTGTGTTGCTAGCAAGATCAGGCAGAGTCCTGAGAAGCAAACACGAGGGATCTCATCGTGAAGAAGTTAACCAGAAACTTGGATACATTTGGTGCTATTATCATTTCAATTGATGAATTACAAGGATCTCTGAGGACCTCGGTAACAAAATATTAGATCTACACAAACTACATATGTACATTCAAAATCTTCATGAGTGTCTTTCACCAATGGAGCCCATGAGGTTCATGATATTTGCTGCCTTATCCACGAGGTACAATTCACACACTTTTGATAATGATACTACTAATAAGCTGGTGATTGTACTGTCAAACAACTAGACAGACACTCCATTATGTTGATAGATCCGTAAACACAATTTTCATTACACCGGCTCCTGGAAGGGCACCGAGTGTCCTGATTCCCACAGATGGTTTAGGATATTGGTTCCAGCTCATCCAATCAAAAGCTTCTATACATTTCTGAAGCCTAAGTTGTTCAGACTTTCCAAAAATGTTGCGGCACCTGTGTTGGACCATCCAAAAATGCACTACTTTTGAAGGATCAAACACGCACCCGACAACAACTTTGAAGAATCTGAGCAACATAGTCTGAAACCTTCCACCTAGATGACAACATAGAAACTGCACAACTTCTAGACCAACTCTTTTATGGCCTTGCTGAATAACTATTGCCTTTTTACCCTTTCCGACATAACACACTGAAGAATAAAAATTGGTTCGATTGACAAAGCACAAACAGCTTAGGAACATTAGATGACCTAAGTTACCAAAAGGTAGTTCAGGTGAGGAAACAACTTCGTAGGAGACCCTGTATAAAATCCTACATTGAACTTACATTGATTATGGTGGTCTTTACCTAGCATAGTCAATGTGATTAGCATCAATAGGCCTAGACCAGAGTCTAAATATTTTCTTCAGCAGCAAGTTCTGCAGAGACATCAGCAGAAGAATCAAAAGTACGACTGCAACTGCCCGCCACAGTTGCTTCATGAGTTTCTGCCTCACTAGGGTCAGAGTAAACTATCTTCTCGTCGAGAGAAACTTTTGCTTCAGAGCAGCCAACAGAAGGGCTCAAGCCACATGCTTGAGATCCAGGACAGAGAAAAAGTTGACCATCAGTATTATTTTCTGGGGCCACATTCAAAGAAGTTTCAACTGAGGAATCAATTGCAGGTTTAGAACAAGAAACTTCAACAACATTATTATCATTAACTCTATCATCAATTGGAGAGCCATCCAAATTACCCTCCTCCAGCGAAACATCTCCATCACCAAGATGTTTGATATCAGCAACTTGCTTTACAGCCACATTTAGTCCATTCTGCACATCAGGTGTACTTGGTTGAGTAGAGCCTGAGAGGACATTTATGGCAGGCTTTGTACTCACACAAGCTGTAGATACACATGCTAAAACTTCTGTCTTGTCAGTTTCTTCTTCTGCACTTGGAACAGGTTCTAGAAAACAACTATATTTGCCGTCTGCTGATAAACCTTTCCCATTGGTATCAATGGAGGTATTATCAGAAACCTCCTCATTCTGTTTTTCTACCTCAATGTTTCTGGCAGAAGGTTCCTCCAATGAAATGCACAATTTTTGATGAACCGGCTCGGATGACGGGTCATCAATTTCTGTGGAAGGACCTGATGGATCAGGGTTTCCTATGCTTGCACCAGAAGGAGAGGAGAGCATTAATTTTGTGCTAGATTCAGGCAGCTTCTTCTCCATATTGCATTGGACAGATGTAGCCTCCTCACTGGAGATCTGAATATCCAACCCACAATCAGCACTTTCTGTTCTAACCATAGCACTTTCACTTAAATCGATAGGTGTAGATGGAGAATCAGAAGCACCAACACCGTCATCAAGTTTTTCCATGCAGGTTTGATCATGCACGTTTTCGTCACACTTAGTAGGGGAATCCTTATCAGCTTTTTCAACCAAAGCAGGCAACCGAGGAACACTATGTTTCGAATCACCAGCATCTATACCAGCTACAGGAAAATCCGGAAGTCCAAATCACAAACATGGACAGTAAAGATGAAAATATCAACTTGTTTTCCTAAAAAGGCGAGCAGAAAAAAGTAAAAGCAGAATTTTATTATTATATTACCCTCTATAGTCTCCCCATTTAGTAACGTCTTTTGTAGCATATCTGTCCCAGGGAACACTAACATATTTATGGACTTCATCTCCAGCCTCTGTGATTCCTCGAGTGCATTAAATCCGAAAACTGCGGTCCAAGTATGCATATGCTCAGATATAGCAGGAATAATCAACCTCTGAACTTTCAGAGTGGAGAGGACCTGGAAAGATGAGAAACAATGACATCAATCTTGAGAAACAACCTCTGCAGTCTGCACTCCAATATTGAAGACCAAAATACAAAGAACACAATCGACATACGATCACATAATGCCTGACTAACTGAAAGCAGATGCATGGGATAGCTGGAAAAGGTATGACTCCCGAAAAATCATTTATACTGTTAGCAAGCATAGGAAATTCCAGTCTTATGATGTCCTACATACTAGAACATAAATATATGGCCGTTACTGGGAAATGAAAGCAGCAACAGGAATGAACAAAATTTCAAAATGGGTGAAACCAGGTCATGTCACTTCTTTCACAATGTCACCATTCTCCTTCGGTAAGAACACAACTGTCCAATGCTATTAAGCCTCTTTGGAGACCGACTCTTGGGAACTTAAAGAATTCTTATGTATCAAATGTTAGTTCAAGAAATAGGTAGTATTTTTCTTTTCTATGGCATCTGGTATTACAATATTTCCTACCACCCCATACATTTCCACACAACTATTTGCTTTGTCATGTTTCTTACATGCACATCAAGTGACTGCAGTTGTAGCAGTCACTTTGACAAATTGCTGAAACCAGAACTACAGGGAAAAAGTAATTAGGATGTCCTTGGCTCCAATGAATCCTTTAGCATAAACAAAATGATGACTCTCAATAGCTCATTTTAAACTGCATGGCAAATGTCCTTGGCTCCAATGAATCCTTTAGCAAAAACAAAATGATGACTCTCAATAGCTCATTTTAAATTGCATAGCAAATAAATGCACATGAAAGTATGTGACATATCTCAATGATCTCTTACGTACCTAAAGCATCTTCAAAACAATTAGATGAGTAAAGTGAGGAGGCAATAAATATTCTCATACCGTCTCAATAGCAGACAGCAGCCGTCGGCACATCCCTTGGAGCCTATATATTCTCCTGGTCCCGATGTATGGCATTTCTGCAAGTTGAGTTCCATGGATCCTAAATTACAGCCAAAACATTTTTATTGACTGGTAAGGCATGATGGAACAAACATGAGCAAAAGACAACTAATAAGGAGAAAGAGAAACAAGAAATTATCTAACAGAATAATTAAGTTAAGTGAATTATGAGTAGAGAAGTTCTTTAACATGGATTCTCAAAAAGAAAAGTTCCTTTACAATAAAGTCAAATGCTTTAGAAAGTTCTTTACATCACAAGAATAAAAGCTCCTCCCAACACCGGAAAGAACCTAAGAGTTTGTTCACTTCAGAGACAAGTTATACAGGGATTAGAGATTAGTAATCCAGAAATTAAAAATGCATGTGTTATTTCTTGTTGGAGCAAGATTTATGAGTTAAGAGATGAATGTACATTGTCACTTTAGTAGTTTTTATTCATGTATTCTTATTTCACATTTTACCCCATATAAAATAATACAAAGATTCCCACATAACTTATACATGTATTATTTATAAGAAGAGGCAAACTTAGAACCAAACAAAGTACTCCCTCTGTCCCAACACTAAGTTTAAGAATGAAAGGAAGACTTTTGAATTTGTAGTCCAAAATAAGCCAAAGATATTAGTGAGACTATAAATCATCTCATTAAGATAAAAATGTGAAGTTTAAAGTTAAGTTGTAGCTAAATATAAAAATATGTCATTCTTTCTGACTGACTTACAAAAATAGAGCGTCACATAAATTGGGACTGAGGGAGTATAAGTTACGCTGAACTTAATGAGGATATTAGTTCCTTATTCAAGTCACCAAAAAATACACAAGTTATGCAGAACTTATCGAGACAATTCTCCTTATTTGTAAAATCAAATGGTTCCTAATAGCTACAAAAAGATCCTTTTTGAAAAGGGAGCTAAAAAAAAATTCTTTCAAATGTTTCCTCTAAAAAGCAAGCAATGTCAAGTGTGGTGACAGATGAGGTGGTGGTGAAATATGATTGGGTTCGTTTCCATATGGGATGATAGAAAAAGCGAGGTGGTGTAGGTAGGTAAGGGGGAGTTCATGATTGCAGTGCAGATGTAAGTGTTGGGTAGTGGTGAACGGTGGTTTTTTTAAGGGGTTGGGGTGGGGGGCGTATGGCCCGGTAAGGAAGGGAAGTAAGGCAATTTTTTGGGAAGAGATGTCCACTATTATGGCAGCATGAGAGGTCTCTTGGTTGTTAGGAGGGGATTATAACACCATAAGATTTTCGAAGAAGAGAGTGGATTGTATCATGATCTCCCAGGCGATGGAGGAGTGAGATGAATTTATTGATAACCCGCGTCTTATTGATAAAATCGTATTTATCTTCCTCTGACATGGAAAATTTTTACTCGGGCTAGAGCATGTGGATTCCACATCAAATCTAGACTTGATAGATTCTTGGTGTCCACAGATGGAGAGTTGGTCCCAAATGTGTTGCAAGTCCCATTACCCAGATTGATCTCGTATCATATGCCTATCTAGCTAGAGGAGAGTAGGAAAAAGAGTTTGCACATTCCATTCAAATTCAAGAACTTGTGAGTCAGAGCACAAGAGTTTATGGATAGAGCAAATGTGTGGTGGAACAAGTGTAAAGTTTTTGGGACACCGGACACTTTCTCTTCGACTTGCTAGCAAGTTGAAAATGCTAAATAAGATGCGCGAGATAGGGCTTGCAAAAACGTTGAGGAGGCTAAAAGGACGGAAAAATTAGAAAAGAGGCGACAAAGGGGATCATTCAGAAAAGTAATCGGACACAAAAAACGAGGACGTTGTGGTTGAAAGAGGGGATTCTAATAAAAAACTCGAGGAGAAATTTCATAGTCTCTAGATGTGAACAGAATAGTATATGAAGGGAAAGCGAATGTGAAGTGGGCCATTGTGGATGTCTATATAAATTTGTAAAGAAGATGTTAGATGGAGACCAAAATGGGGTGGGTGACGGATGGGGTCGGGTGTGGGGTCTAGCATTTGGTTAGATAGGGGGTAGGGATGAAGGAGTGGTTGGAAAGGGCCGTAGGGGAAGAAGAGGCGTGGGAAGCAGTGGAGGGTTGTGCAGGTGCCAAGGCTCCGGGACCAGACAGTTACTTCAGCTTTTTCCCGACCGTGTTGGAGGATAGCCAAAGGTGAGTTGATGGAGACCATTGTAAATTCCAAGAAACTGGAGAGCTTGAGAGAAGTCTGAATGCTTCTATCATCACCAGTGTGCCAAAGAAGAAAAGAGTGACAAGTATAAAGGATTATAGAACTATTAGTCCAGTAGGAAGCATTTACAAGATTATAGCTAAAGTGATTTCTAGCCAACTCGAGAAGGTCCTGGACAAGACAGTGTCCTCTTCTCAGAATGCTTTTGTGGAAGGAAGACGAGCTCTAGATACAGTTTTGGTCGCAAATGAAGTGGTTGATTCCATGAAGGAATGTGAACCAGAAATTTTATGTAAATTGGGTCTTGAGAAAGCTTATGATCATGTACACTGAGATTTCTTGGATTACATTATGCTAAAGATGCTTTAGAGATAAGTAGAGTAAGTGGATCAAGTTCTGCATTTTCTTTGGGAGTTCGACAGACTTGAGACAAGGGGATCCTTTATCTCCTATGTTATTCATTTTGGTAGGAAGTTTTGAGCAAAATAATGGATAAGGCGGTCAGTGGAGATCTTCTAAAGGCTTTTCATGCTTTATTTAGAGGGCAGAGCAACATAATAGTAACACATCTATCTAAGTAGATGAGATTTTGGTTTTATGTGGTGCAAAGGTGTCCAGTTAGACTATTTGAGACAGATCCTTATTTGGCTCCAGATGGTGTCAAGCTTAAAGATCAATATTAATAAAAACTGGTGGAAGCAGTAGATAATATTGAAGGAGATTGCAAAGGCTGTTGAATTGTAGGTGGGCAGTCTCCCTATTACATATTTGGGATTCCCTTTGGGAGCCTCCAGCAAAGATCTTGCAGTGTGAAATCCAGTGGTTGAGAGAGTCTAGAAGCAGCTAGCAAGACAACAAAAAGAGGTATTTGTCGAAAGAGGGAAACGAAGTTTTGGTCAAAAGCACTCTTTCTAGTATTCCAACACATTTCAGGTCATTTCTACGGGCCCTGGCAAAGTGATGGAAAGATAAGACTTTAATGTAACTTCCTATGGGACCCAGCAAAGGCATTTGGAGGTTCCATCTTGGGAATTGGAGAGTTGTCAAATCCAAAGGGATGGGAAGCCTTGGACTGAAAAATCTCAAGGTGTTAAATAAAGCTTTGTTAGGAAAGTGGTTCTGGAGATTTGGGATAAAGGAGAATGATTTTTTTTTTGGGGGAGGGGGCGGGGGAGGGGGGGGGACGGGGAGAGGGGGTTAGTATAGAGTATGATGAATGCAGGTCTAGAAACATTATAACTCTGTTGGGGTGTGGTTTTTGGAGGAGAATCATGAAGGGGTAGGAAGATTTTTGTGGACACGTCTTTTAAGGTTGGGGACCAAGGTGGAATTAGTTTTTGGGCACATAAATGGTGTAGAGAGATGGAGTTGAAGGAAGTTTTCCTAATTTATATCACGTTTTTTGCCAGAGAGAGAGATGACAGTCCAACAAAGTTGCAGGTCTCAGGGGGATTTTATTCATTGGGACCTAAGATTCAGAACAAACCTTCATGATTAGGGAATGGATGAATTCCGCAATCTGATAGAATATTTGTATGTGCTAGACACACCAAACTTATCGGATGTGTGGAGACGGCGGGAGAGTGATGATGGCTTATTCAGTTTTTGCTCTTTTTGTAAGAGGCTGCTAGTGAGAGAGGAAGGTACCTTTCCCCATGACTCCTTAGAGCGTCAAGGAAGGTGTCTCTTTGTATTGTTGGCGGCAAGGGGTGTGATATTAATAGCGGAGAATCTGTGGAAGAGGAGAATTACCTATATCAGTCAGTGTTTCATGCGTAAAAGTGAACATGAAAGTGTCATCTTCTTTTGCATTGTAAGGCGGCTAGTCAGTTATGAAGGTTGACCCTAAATTTGTTTAGGATGCAACGGGTCATGTTGGGTACAGTGAAGGAGACCTTGCAAATTTGGACTCATATAGGAGGAAGGAAAGCCCGAGGGAATATGGTGCTTTGCCCCCTTAGCAATCATGTGGGTCATTTGAAAAGAGAAGAATAGGAGGGCATTTGAAGTGATGGAACTTGTTTTTGTAAAAATGCGTAGTAGTGTTTTGTCCCTAGTTTCCTTTTGGTGTACTTGTGAGGTCCTAATTTGTACAGAGGAATGGATCTCTTATTCTTCTTTTATAGAGAACCTATTTGGTGTAGGTTCTATCCTTTTGGTATATGGCTTGTATATTGAGTTTTGCCTAAACGTTAATAAATTTATTTACCTATCAAAAAACAGGAAGAACAGCGTCAAAAGTTAGCAGTCCAAACCAAATGATGGAAGAAAGAAACATAAAACAAGAAATTGCTTCTGAGAGTAATTTGGAGCAGTAGCTGACATTGAGATACATTCAGTCAGGCAAAAAGGAAGGTCCACTATTGCAATAAATTCTAAGACTAACTGATGCAGCATAAGTACATTTCTTTAAAGATCATAGATCCCAATGCAAGGAACACAATTGCAAGTTCTGAGACAGCTGAGATAGTTCAACTGTACAACATATCCACATTCATGCACCAACTCTATCATTATCTGAAAAATAAACTTGAATTTTCACATGGAATCGACTTGACCAACCCAGCATACCTTATGGATGCAGCAGATATTATTTCATCACCCCTTTCCAAGATTGCAGTATAGAAGCCACAAAAATTCAGCCGAGTAAAGTTTGAGCTTCATAGGAAAGAAAAACAGCATCAGATAACAGCTCAATAATACAGACAAATTCAGAGAAAAGGAAAAAGAAAAAGGACCTCTGAGCACAACAACTGGGTAAAAGATGAATCTAAAACACGCAAGCACATAGTTCCACAAAACCATAAAGCAAATAAGGAAATCTCAGACATCAAAATAGTAACCGTCTCGCTAAATTGACATTTCAACTTTTGATTTCTAAGCAAGAGGTAAGGGTTGATCCAACAAAATCAACATATTGCCCTCAGCGACAGCAGTTCTTGGTGATTCAAAAACCCAATCCACAAATATAAAAGAAATCATTTTTCTAACAGGCAATATCATAAAGAATCACAAATAAAGGGAGAAGAAAGAGACACATTCCCATGAATATGGCTTTTAACATCACAGTGCCATTTGGGGGTTTCTTTGGCGACAAAAAAGGCATGGACAATCTATCTGTTGTCAAAGATTTGAACAATGAAAATAGATGGTGAGTGCCTGATCGAATTGATCAGGTCATGTAGGAACAAGATTCAAGTCTACCGGCCTGTTAGGATGCCTCAGCTGCATACATCACTGCACTTCCACTTGACACCTATCGTAATGATAAACGGCTTCGGAATTATTGGAAGAATTCTTAACGTCGAAAGAACAAGTTCTTTCTTTGACCTTCCCACGAGCTTCGTTGTTCACAAATATTCATTTTGGATTTCAAAAATTTCTTATAATTTAATCCATAACAATTTTCGCATTTGATTTGAATTGATGTCCTCTCATTGATTCCTCCTAAATTGCATTGATTTATCCTAAAGATTTCATTTCAATTGGAATTTGGTTATTCACCATGTACGAGGATCCCCGTAACTAGATTTCTGAGAAGAGAATCACTGTATTTCAAGGCAGAGTCAACGAAGAAAATATAGAGTGGTGCATTTGCTACAGAGTGCTGCAAGTTAAGGAGATAAGAAAGGGCAATAGAACAAAGCATATTCAGCAATTTTCTATGTTTACAGCTTACGAGCATTAGCCCAGGACA
This sequence comes from Solanum medicagineum, assembly GCA_026153255.1. NCBI lineage: Eukaryota > Viridiplantae > Streptophyta > Magnoliopsida > Solanales > Solanaceae > Solanum > Solanum medicagineum. Next base: position 19,468,423 of record JAPFFP010000113.1, on the reverse strand, counting down.
AAAGATGTAAATAATAAACATTGTACTCCAGCCCCCCTCATATCGAATATCCTGCTGCACCTTTGGCAATCAGTCGAACAAGTGTAATAGCCTTTTATCTTCTGGGATAGTAAAAGTAGTTTCCCCTCAAATGCATATCTAGGAGATTTATCTTCTGGGAAAAAAAAGTGCTTTTGAGTAGCAGCAGAAATGTCTCTTGTTGTGAGGAAGAAGTTTGACGCAGGTAGCTTCCCCTTGGAAGCAGAAGAAGTTTTCAATTTTTCTGGTACAGAGATGTTGTTACTAAAAATCTATATTTACCAAACTATCCCCTATGGGCAACAACTAACCTCATGCCCTGTCAACAACAATCTATATGACCAAAGTCTCATAGACTTTCGCTATATATATATTGTGATTTTAATTGATGAATTTTAATTAAATGTAATTAAAAAACTTGATTAAACTCTTTTATAATAAATATTTCAAAACTTGATCTTCATTCTAATACTAAAGATTTGGTCTTTTAAACAAGAATCTCCTAAAACTTTGCATACCATAAATTTACTGTTAAATGGATATACAAGTCTTTAATTGGAATAGAAGTCCTCCTCACAAGCACTGGACGTAACTTAACACCTTGTTTGGATGGTTGTTACCCATTGTAGTTTAGTTTGTATTGATTGTTTTTATTTAGTTGTATTGTATCATTAAACCCATTATCATAACGACAAAAAGTCCCATTTTGTGTAATGACCGATTGGTGCCGTCACATCGTTATCTTAATTTTTTCTTCTTGTTTTGTCTTTACTTATTATTTAATAATCCTATGTTATCCTTTACCCTACCTTTACAGTAGTTCTATCTCATACCCTACTTTTCTAATAGGTTTATCTTTCAAGTTGTTGTGTGACATTATGTACGAAGGAGAACGATATAATCCATCCAAACGTTCTATTCATTACAACAATATACATAACACATTATGAAACAAAATGTAACAACCATACAAACAGAGTGCAAATGTATCAACAACTAAAGTGTATCAACAACTAAATCTTACTCTCAATTAGCTAGTATTTCTATATGAATCCTTTGCTTCCAGTGTGTTCTTTGTCACTAAATCTGTCTTGATACTGAAACATTGTTCTTCAATAGTAAATCCATTTCCTTGTTATTCGATAGTAAATCCATTCCCTATTTCCACATCCCATCACCTTGATTTTTCACTCCTATGAACCTCTGCATCTAGAGGATATGTCTAGTTTATCTCAAGCGACCTCCTTGTTCTTTATCTTCTATGCACTACTTGCATCCTATATGTGATCTGATCATTTCTCATCTTACAGTATATCCATCTTCAAAGTCATATTTCTATGACATTTTACATTATTAGTGAATGCTGATATTAAATTATTCAGCCAGCTTAATAAAGGTAATCAAATAACAGGTCTTCAGGTATTAAATTGGGTATTTTATTTATCACAACATTTACAAAAGTACAACAGGGCATATAGAAGGGTAAGAGATTATTACCCGCAGTTATAAAGAACATTATGAATAATATTGATGCCACTTTTCCTATCCACAATCGGCAAAAAACATTCATCCATAACAGCCAGTGCAACAGCTAGTTTAGAATTGCACTCCACCCGTTGAGAAAAGGCATGATGAGAATGATCAGAGTCTAAATCCATTCTTTGAATTAGGGACCATGAGAACCCTGATTCAATCTCATGTTTGACACCAAGAATCTTCTGCAAATGATCATACAGCTGCAAAAACAGAGAAGAGAAATGAGTTGAACTGTTCAAACACATCCTGTGAGAGATGGAAACAAAAACTATGTCAGATCAATAATAGTTTCACCGCATTCGAGCTTGAAACAGTACTCTCAAAAGAAAAAGTATAATTTCAGGACAGATAACATTTAATGTTAAATGTATGTTTCTCAATAAAAAAACAAATGTCCAAATGAATTTGCTACCAAACTGGTAGTTTTGGGATCTTGCATTTGCATAATGGTAACTTTCTGAGAGAAAAATAAACTCCAGTTAAGTCTCTTGAGAAACCAGTAAGCAATCAAGGATAGGAGACAAGGAGAAGGGGGTCTAAATTCCTCCATCTCATCCACGCCTCTCCACGGTATTAATTAAACTATTTAGCTTCCAACAAACCAATAGCATAATTCTCTCTCACTCCGTCTCTAAGTGCCATATGGCAATTCCAGGATCCTGTGTGGCTTCGATTGGAAAGATCGCTACCATTAGTTTCAGAAATTTATCTTCTGGGTCCACGTTCAAGACTACAAGCTACAAACAGAGGATTTAGCCCCATGATCATGGTGTTTAGCCCCATGCACAGGTTGCATTGGTGATATTTATGTTGCTAACACAATATTTTTAATGGGCATTGTTCGACTAAATACTTTATTTTAGGATGTCTATATTAATTCACATGAGATGCGTGCAACGCACGTGTTCTAAAACTAGTTATATTAAAAGAGCAGTACCAAGAAGGTGCTCAAATATATGCAGGTGAACAAAAAGCAAAAGAAGAATCCTTTCCAGTTTTTTACTTTTGAAAGAAAAAAAGAGGGGCAATGGAACTTTCCAATTGAGTCATTTCTTGAGATTGCTCCTATTGGTACCACGTCGTTAAAGCACCTTATAGAGGGAGATGATTGGTCAGCAACAGTTTGTCAGTTTGACAAGGCCAATAAAAGATGGGCTAGATTCTGTTTACCTGGCCTATGTAGTAGATTATCTAGGATCTTATTAAGCAGAGAATTGAATAATGATTCTATGTGACAATGCCTAAAGTAGAACATAGTGTTGGTTTCTTCAACTAAAATGAAGTAGAAAGAGTAAACCCAATGTGTAGGATCCAGTACCTCCAATGGTATACTATAATCAAAAGAGTATTCCTCTTATTCACTGTATAAAATTGTTACATTCTCTTTATCTAATAAATTACAAGCCTAGTAAGTTAGTCTCTTTACATGTAGAATTGGTACCATGAGATATCCTTGTCTCAAGCAAATTAGGAACTCAAGGTTAACATGCCGCAGCAATTAAAAGGACTTGTATCACTAAACAAAAAAAAAGTTATGGATAAGGACTCCTTTAAGAGAGAGCTACTAGGATTTACAATCCACAATATCAGACTTAAGAACACAAATATGCATATTGCAGTGCTGAAGCCAATTTATAGGATTGGTAATTTACACTCCACCATATCAGACTTCAGAACACATATATGCATATTACAATGCTGAAGCCAACTGAAAGAATAGGTATTTGATTGAAAATGGTGCATCAAGAAGAAATAAAAGAAAGGATTCAGATAAAACAAGCTGGCTCTAGAATTATTTTTGCCTTTTTAGCTGTGTCTGCATCATATGTGAATTACAAGTTGCAAGTTGTAATTCTTTTGAAGGGGAACTACACTTTGGTTGTAGCATATCCTGCAGATATATATAGAAGTAAAGTTGCCATTGTTTTTAAAAAAAAAAATGTGGCTAGCAGATCTTTAAAAGACCACAGCCTTTCAGCTGGATCAGTTTTCTAATCCCTAAAGATTTTTCAGTCCAGTTCTTCCTTCGCTCTTGTTTATACAAATAGTTGCCGTGTTTTGATTCTCAGTTTCTTCTCTCTTGCAACAGCATATAAAATCATCATTAGGGGTGGCAATTGGGCGGGTTGGGTCAAATTTGAACGGGTTATAATGGGTCAAGACACCAAACGGGTCAAGACACAACCCAACCCAAATTTGCTTGGATCAAAATGGGTTGGGTCAAAACGGGTAGAGTAATGGGTTATAGAGCGGGTCAAGACCCAACCCGACTCAACTTTTACAAAGTTTTCCTTATTTTATTTGTTCTTTTGCAATATCTTAGTACTTAATTAAATTATATTTTTCTTTATTATGGCTATATAAAACATATCAAATTGAAAAAAAGTGTTTTCAAAATATTTTAACAAAATCTCTCTTGAATTAGTTCCGGTTGCATATCAACCCAATTTTAAATGGGTTGGGTTGAGATGGGTTGAGCTAATAATGGGCGGGTTATTAACCCCCCCAAACTTCAACCGGTTGGGTCGGCTTGGGCGGATTAGGCTTAATTTTGCCACCCTTGGTCATCATGCTGATTATATTAAAGTTCATAGATCCACAAGAAAGCACTTCTTAATTTTAAAATCCTTACTTGAATTTTTTTCCTCTTGGTTTCCACCATACGCTCTCAATTTTCACGGGAAAGGTGCTCTATCCAGAAAACCGAAAGATGTCAAAGACATGACTTATGTCTATACCATACAGCAGGTACTTAATGTGGATGAAAACATTTTCGCTTTTCAACTCAGCTTCTTTGGCAAGAGACTGAAAGCAAGACATGTAATGACAGTGACCAATTCAGTTCTCAAGGTTCTAAAGCTTGGGTGATCATGATTGCATTTTCAACACATGGATAAGAGTTTATGGCAGATGTCATTTGTTTGATATGAAGGTAAATGACAGTTAGCTCCATTAGGATTTGCTACACAAAATAGTGAAAAATGAAGCTTGATAATCTGCTTAGTGATTCTTAATATGATATATATCAAACAGGAGAAAAGAAATACCTCTTGGCATTTCTGCCCACAAAAGGATACAGATGAATTATTAGAACTAGAGGGTAAAGCATTCATATCCATAGTGCATGATTTGTGATCTGCAAAATGAAAGTTCAATAAGTCAGCTCAAGTATAGAAGATGTCAAGCGACCAAACTTCCAAAAGCAAAACAGCTTTACATTTTTTCTCACAGAGGCTGCACCAGAGAAGCTTATCTACAGCTCCCTCGCCTTCCTCTGTGATAATACTGCCGGTCTTACAAAATTTACATGTGCAATATGGACAGTGCCAATCGCCTGAAGGAAGCTTCTGCAGAAAAGAGAAACATGTAAACCTCATGCTTATAGAGACTAGATATCATCTTCTAGACTTAATTTGAGTAAGCACAAAATCAATTTATTAAATAACAGACTTTCAAAATCCCAGTCTGCATATGTTGCATCTTTTGGAGATGCGTAGGTTGAGTATGATGTTCTAAGAAATAAATATCCTAATTAATTTCATTTCTATACTACACAATCAATTCAGTGATATTTATGCACTTATCTTTCTTTCCATTCTTTTAACAATACAAACAACAAACTAAAACAGTCTGCATGGAAGAGAAGAGGACACAGTTATTTTTGGAATGATTTACTGATCGGTTTCACTGAACAGTTATGCTATGAGGATGTCTGTTGACAAATGTAGAAGCAAGATCAGGGACACAAAATGGGCTAAGATTGCATACTGGTTGATTGACTTCTGCCACATGGTTCCTTTATGATTGCATTTATGCATGAGATTTAGAGGCATGTGCACTCAATAATTACAGTTAATCAACTAGCACACGGAGCTCAAGTCTGTTGACCAAGGTGGTGGCAAAGGAATCATGGAAGGGAATAACTGTTCCTAGAAACAAGAAGGGAACTCATAAAGTACGAAAGTACATTGATCTGCTCACAAAGAGCTAAAAGACAGCCAAAAACAAAACCGTTAATAATAGAGGACCTTTTTTAAATAGACTGCGGTGTCTGGGCCAACTTGGATCCACAAAGTACCTGATGCCTCCCACCAGCATAGGTACCGATAGTAACTCTGACAACCATGACTAATGGGAAGAAAGCACCTAGTGCTTTTTGCCTCTATGGGATTTCAACCTGAGACCTCATGGTTCTCCTTTTGGTTCATTGACCACTAGGCCGTACACTTGGGTGCTTAATAAAGGACTTTCACCATTACTAAAGTTCTTGCAAGTGTGTCTTTCTTTTTTAAACTTAGAGCAGAGCCATTGTCTTTTCTTTTCAACTCAACAGGATTGTACTTTTTCATTCCATTTTTAACCAGTTCGTTCTGTTCAGTTATTGTAAATATCACATGGATGTGTTAATAAAAGTGGAACCAATCATCAGAAATTCAGCAAAGTGGAAACTACATATCTTGTAGATCAGTTGTATAGAGTTGCAAGATGATCTCGAAATACACTGTTTCCTCCATTTCTGTAATCTGGTTCTTTCTATATTTCTAGTTTCTCAAATGAAAATGCTAGAATCAGACTCTTATGATTTTGACCTTCCCCACACCCAAGCTCTGTTCTTTATTGTTTGTCTTCCATCTCCTCAGTAGTTATAAAAATCTAAAGAATTACCTATGTCAAAGGGCCACTTTCACATCCTAACACAAAGGAAAACAAGAAATTCATACATTTAAAAGTGAGGAACCAACCAACAACCAAGTATAGAGGAAAAGAAAACATGACAATAGATTTCATATTTACAACCTCAAAAAAAAAGGATCAACAATGCAAAGAAGGCACAGTACTAATTAAGAGGGGAAACATGCTAACAGTGAGCCGAAAAGCATATGCTACATACTTGTACACCCAGACAGCTTTGGTGAAAAGTCGAAGGGCAACCATCACAACAGATAAGGTCCCCACCATCACCACATATACCACAAGTATCATCATCAGGGTCATCACTGTCAGCATTTACAGTGTGGAAATCTTCACGATCAGATTCTTCTTGCCGATTCCATGCATCAACCAAGCACTCCAGCAAAGAAACACCAGAATCCAAGATTATGTTTTGATATGGTTGACGCAATGTACTTCCTGCATGCAGTTCAAATTTTGAAACTGGAAGGATTTTACTACAGCAACCACAGTGGATGCCATCTCGTGTGATCCAACCTTCTAGCTTTACTCTGGTCCTCCTACGATTCATATATTGAACCTTCTGACTTAGCTTCACTGTCCCGGAGTCAATAATCCAGGCCAGTAAGGTTCTTTTTCCAGTATAAGGAACATAGCCATCGCTTTCAGAATCTTGCTCCTTATCAGACCTGCGAACCAACAACGTACATCGCCCAATTATCCTACTTTTACTTCCCTGTATATCACTGGAAGCAGCTCCAATAGATGATTTTCCAGACACATCTTGCTTGGATCTTCCTCCCTTCGAAGAATCGTCACTTGTATCATCATCAGTCTCCTGATCTGTTGCATGAGACTTGCATTTAAGAAACTTACCTTTCTTCTTTACATAGCTACTTAGCCTCTCCTCATGCTGATCATCATCTGTGTCCTCTGCAGAATCATGCATAGTAGACGCCATGTAATCTCGGTTCTTGGCATCATCTTTTCTTTTCTTCTTTATATCATTCTCAATCTTCTTCCGTGTTTGCCTGGTTAGCTTATTGATCAAATCATCAGCTAAGGGAGCAAACGAAGAAGAGCCACCATCAAGTTTACTTTTTCCTAGATCTTCCCCTGATTGTTTTTGCAGTGCATCATAAGCCTTAATTATTGACCAGTATGCTGTTCCACTAGGATTAATATACACTGCATCTAAGTAATCTCTGTTCCTTCTGGGTCTATAATCAATGGTCCATCCAGCTCCAATAAGCATTCCTCTGATTCTCTCTCGTAGTTGCTGCTTCTCTGTACTCCCACCTCGTTTCGACTTTCCTTCTTTGCTTTTGGCAGGGGTAACATTATCAGCTGCTTTGGACCTGTTTTCTTCCTTAATCACCCTAGCCTTTGAGCTAGCAGGCTGAAGCTGCTTCTTCTCCATACTCCCACGTCGTTTCAATTTTCCTTCTTTATTCTTAGCAGGGGTAACATCTTCAGCTGCTACAGACCTGCTTTCTTCCTTAATCCCCCTCGTCTTTGAACTAGCAGGCTGTGAACTAGGTGGTGCCAACTTAAGTGATGTATCAGTTCCATCATTTTCAGAGTCTATAGACTTAATGCCTTTTGCCAATAAAGATTTTTGTGATTTCAGCTCAGCCTGCTCTGTTTTAATGGACAAGGGTCGCTTTTCAGGGTGTTTAGCATCCGAGTACAAAGAAGCTCGGCATAGCAAATCCTTCTTGACAACATCGTCAGAACTGGAACCTTTCCTACTTTCAACATCATAATCCTTGTGTGATAAGTCTATCTTCTTCTTTTTATTCACCATTACCTTCAAGACTCCATTTTTCCCTTGATATCGGATTGGTTCTTGAGACGATTCCCGACACTTCAACCTAAGCAATGAAATTGGCGTATGCGCTTCATCGTCATCATCTAAATCCTGTCTTTCCTTAACACCATACTCATCGCCCTTATTCCTACTAGCTGATAAGCTACTAGAAATATCAATATTAGAGTGCTTCCTCTTCTCAATCATCATATTCCTACTAGAACCACTTACAAACTCCCTAGAACTCCCAGTTCTTGCAGCATTCCACTTCATCTCCCCATCGAATTCATCGTATTCGTCGAAATCAAACAAATCTAACTTACTTCTCTTCTTCTCACTTCCAACATTCCCATTCCTACCAAATTCTCTACTTTCCAAACCACTTTTTACACTGCCAACTGACACATTGTGAAATTTCTCTCCACCCTTTCTCCTCATTGGCTCCAATGACTCTTCACTCGACTCGGAATCACTCTCAACCATTCTAGGCCTCTTTGTCACCTTCTGTGAACCCCTTGAAGAACCCCCACCCCCTCCTCCACCCATACCCATTCTATCATCTTTCTTCTTTATTATCAAACACCCAGATGAATTTTTCTTCTTCACTACACCCCCTGATCTCACACTAGCCTCCATACTCAAACCTTAATTCATAGAAAAAAAATTGCAAATTCACCAAAAAAGTTCTCGAATGAGCTTTCTGAAAATCCAAATTCTTAATTCAGTCATCTAACATTACCAGATCTGAAACAGACAAAAAAAGCATAAATTTTTCAATTACAAACAATAATTGGGGAAATTTCCTTGTGTTCAGCGAGTAAAATTGATTTGCATGAGATGAATCAGCGGCGATCTTTACCTTGCCGTAAAGTTTGGGAACAGAATCGGCGGCAGAATACCTCGCTGATCCGATCAGTGACGTAATTTTCCGGCGGAGCAAGCGAATCACACAATAAAGGTAGAGACGGAAGCAAAAGAGAGGAATTGTATTGGTTCTGGGCAATAGCTGTGTGTGTATATATATGTGAACAGAGGACAGCTTTTTCTTTATTTTTCCTTACTAACTATATAACAGAACCAATAACAAAAGCTCAAGAATATAAAATACAAAAATATAAAATTGGTATACAATATTCCTAATTCATTTTAATTTGTTAAAATTTTTAATTTAATTATCAATTAGTTCTACCAATTCATAGCAGATAAAAGATAAAACATTTAACAAAAAGTAATCAATAAACCTGAATGAGACATTAGTTTATTCTGGAATTCCTTAGTGCAGTGAACAACTATAAATTACCAAGCGAAATTTCAAAAGTAGAGTTTGGGGAGAAGAAAATGTAAACAGACCTTATCATTATCTCACAAAGATAGAGAAGGTGTTTCCAAAGAATCGAGTCTAGTAGAATGATGATTTCCTTATTTCTTCATTTTTTACAATAAATCAGAATTTTTGTGGAGAATAGACGAATATATGAGATTACACTGTAAGTGAATTGAGAATTATGATGCTTTATGTTCAAATGTTATCTACTTATTGTTGGTGAGAGGTGAGAGGTATAAATTAGTCAAGATGCATCTAAGCTAGCTGAGGTATCTCGATTTTCAAAAAGTTAGTATTTCAATTTCAATTTCACAAATAATTAACTTTCCCAAACTAAATATCATCATAACAAGAAAACATAATTTTAATAGATTAATTAGATAAATATCTGCTCTTAACTTTCAGTTAGTGAGATTTCAAATTCTCCAATTTATAAATAAATATTACTATTTTTTATTTTTAATAATAATAGAGTATAATTTATCCTACAAGAAAATTAGTGTTAATTAGGTGGAATTTTGAGGCAGCAATTGCAGGTGGTAGAGGGGACTCACTCTTTTCATACATTAAAAATTATTTTTTATTAATTTTTTATTAAAATTATTTTTTAAAAATCTAATAATAAAATAATTATATTATTTTTTAAAAAGGTATATTAAATTTAAATATAACAAGTAATAAAAAGTGGAGCAGTAGAATCCAGTAATGGATGTGGGGGCTTGTGGTGTCAGTTGAGCATACCGTTGTTCATCAGTTAAACTCTTTTTTTTTTTTTTTTTGGCTAGATTTTACTCTTTAACAAAATTCTTTTAGTGTAACCTTCTAATTTATTTATTTTTCCCTATTTGCTGTTTAGGTATTGATTTTGGATTTGACTAATTTAAATCTATATAGTAAAATGTCATACCTTTTTCGTCCCATTTTATGTGGCACCCTTTGACTTGGCACGATGTTTTTTTAAAAAAAAAGGGACTTTTAAAACTTATGGTCTAAAATCATTCTTAGATATTTGTATGGTTGAGAATCATTTCATTAAGGTAAAAAGAAAAGTTTAAAGGTAAAGTGTTTCCAATTTGAGTAAGGTGATATTCCTTTTTACGGACCAAAAAAAGGATGTCACATAAAAATGGGACGGAGGGAGTATATTTTTTTAAGAGGTAAAATATTTTTTTATCAAAATTTATGTCATATTTATGTTCAAGTTTGAGATTTCTGCTAAAGAAAAATACTTATCACTCTATTATAATTTTTTAAATGATATTTAATAATTTTATACGTGTCGATAAATTTTAAAATATATTTCTAAGTAATTGTCTTTAACCATTTTTACTCATTTGAGCTTAAAAAGATGATTTTTTTTTAGGACAAACAACATAAAATTCATTAGTTTAGGACCTAATTAAGTTTCTGCTCATGAGTTTTAAAATTACCAATATTCGTGCCAAATTAGTCTGTAGATATATTATTTAACGCTTTTAGATACATGTATCTCGAATAAATGAGATCAAAATTAGGTCTAATTTATTTCAAGTACATCGTATTCAAGTGGATTTATATGTATTTGAATCTTCGTTCGCCTCTGTCTCTCCCTCTCTCACTGTACTTTGTATATCGGAATGTATTTGGGGTATTATATATATAGTGTCATTCATATGTATCTGGGATACACAAACTTTTTCGCTCACCTTTCTTCCTACGTATATGTATATCAGAGTGTCTTCGATAGCAAAAATATATGTATCTCGATATATCAAATTTGAAATTTGATATGAAACTATTAAATAACAAGATAATATATAATTATTTATATTTAAAACTACAGCGAGAACTAATAAATATAATAAAAATATTTGTATAATTTAATAGTAAATGAAATGTAATACTCATATTCCCCGGCCCCCCACCCCCCACCCCGGCCCCCGTTTTCTTTTAAAGTCATA
>JAPFFP010000113.1:19434114-19457024 GCA_026153255.1 Solanum medicagineum | reverse complement strand
TTAAAGTCATAACATAATATTCAAATTTTAAAGCCTAAATCAGAAAAAAAAAAATTAATGTCTTAGAAAAAGAGTGACAGATTTTCATTTCAAATAGCTGATAATTTATTTTTTTTTTTAAAAAAAACTCCGGTTTTACTTTATATTTTATTATTGTCAAATAAGATATGTAAAAAAAGTAAACATTACTTTTAATATAAAATATACATATGGCATGGGTGATTAGTTTAAATTTATCGAAATATAACACAACAAATAAGATAAATAATGATAAAGGTGAAACAAATATACATAGGATGAAAGAATGAGAATATCAATTATTCAAAATTTGGTGAGTTATTTATTTATTTTTTTAAAAATAGAATTGAACGAGGAACTAATAATGTTAAAAACATTATAATAATGTTTGCTTGAAAGTTGGGAGTAAAAGGAAAAGTTCCTCTTCAATACCATTTCTATTGTTTTACCAAACTTATATTACATTTTTATACAACATAACATCCTTTTTAAGTATGGAAAAGTTCACCAAGAACATTCCTCTGTGGACATTTTCATATTTTTCTTGTGAAGTGTATATATTTTTTTCTATTTTTTTATGCGATGCGTAAGTATAATATGTGATTTTAAAAATTTTTGTAAATAATTCAACAAAAGATATTATGAGAAGTGGGGTCAGGGTAGGGATGTAGGGTGCGGAGGATGGGGCCTATGAAGTGAGAGTGAAGATGAGATGTGATCGTGGCTGAGTCAGGATTTTCTCTAACGAACTAATCGAAAGAGGTTCGACATCTATTATATATAGATAAAAAATTATTTTTATCATATATAAATAGTATATTATTTACCGAAATAGGTTACCCTCCTAATTACTATGTGGCTCCGCCAGTAAATGTGATCGAGGATCGATCGGTATGTGAAATATCACTTGATGAATACTGATACTTTAGATCAAATATTTGTGATACGCTCAGCACATCATGACCATTCTCTTCACACATCCAAACTGCCTAAAGTGTGTCTCATATACACTACTAGCTTAGAATCTAAATTCAGAGCTAAACTTAATTTGTAAAAAGTCATTATGATAGATGTATATCATATATATCACACGCATCTTTTTTGATATATTTAAATATACATGAAATACATAGATATCTAGAGAAATGCCTCAAAAATTTATTTTCATTTTGGGGAAATTATATATATATATATATATAAAATAAGAAGTTTACAACTAAAAAAAAGTACCTCATATTTTATTTACATAAAAAGTAGCTCCAAATCAGTGAAACTATACGTGATTATACAAAGTATACACTACTATACAATGCATATTACTTATACATGAGCTATATACAAATAATAGACTCTTTTTTTTGGTTTCCTACCTGGTGTCCGGAGCCCGTAGAGCTCTGACTGGATTCGGATCGCGCACTGCAGGGCCCATTTTGGGGTGGGGCTCCCAACAAGATTTTTTCCATTCCCAGGGCTCGAACCCAAGACCTCTGGTTACAGGTGAAGCACTCCCACCAATGCATAATAATAGACTGACTATACATGCCTACACAATGAAAACTATTTTATTTTTATAATTAGTTTAAATGAAGTATTTTTCGGTGTAATTTGCCCTTTCATTTTTACATATCTTGTGTCGCGTTAAAAGATATCATACTCACTTATAACCATTTCATCTATCAGCACAAACACTATTCAAATACAAAAGAAAAAAGAAGAAGAAGATATTTCATCATTTCTTTAAACTTTAAATAACTCAGTCGGATCATACAAGTTCAATTTACTATTCCAAAATAATATGATTTCAATTTATATACAGTATATATACACTAATATATAGTATTGTAAATGAGTTTTACATCATCATAGAAGTTTAATATGCTACAATATATCATTCACCTTGTTTTGTAGGTTACAAATCATGTTGCTAATATTAAAAAATGGAGTTTAACTTATATACATTAATAGAAAAAGGAAATTTTATGTTATAAAACCATATCTATCTATTGCAGCAAATAATCATCCAAATTATAAAAAATGGAATTTTCAAATCTTTATAATAAAGTAGTTTGTCCAGAAATTCATGTTAATGCAGACTTTTCAAGCGTGTTTCTATGAGATTTGGAGGTTGTTCGGCACAAGAAAATCATTTTCACAGAACATGTTTTCTTGAAAAATATTTTTTAGAAAAATAACTTGGTATCTTATTTTCTCGTGTGCACTACGTAAGTCAAGAGTATTACCCTAAAAATATTTGTACATAATCTAAAAAGATGTCACGGGAGATGGAGACAGGATAGAAGTGTGGGGTGGTGAGGATGGAGGCTAAGAATTGAGGGTGAAGATGAGATGCGATGGAAAGGTGCAGAAGAAATACAATCAGTATGTGAAATGTCACTTGTGAAACTTGTTTTTCTTACTTCCACTAGAGAAAATGCTTTCAAAAATTTTGACCAGCTGCACATGAAAATATTAGAAAAACATTACGGAGCACATCCTTGGAGTAGATAATTATCAATTATTTTATAGGCAATCACTAATATTCCAACTAAAATACACCTAAGCCCTTGAAAGCAGCAAAACTTAATGAGATATTTCATGATTGGTCAACTATTAAGATATTCATGGTGCTTGCGTGGTGAGCTTGATTAAGAAATAAAGTTACCTCTTTGCTATCAGCTAGCTATAATTTTTGGCATAATGGTAAGCACTTGATCCTAACAGTATCGCTTATACTTGGCATGTGTTTCTTGTTCTCTTGGTCATTTCAAATTGATCATTTTTATCTGGCAGGTATATGGCAGTTGGCACATGTTGCAATCTGATTAACCAAAACAGGAAGGTGAGTAGGGAAAGAAGGAAACATAAAGCAAAAGAATGTGTACGCGTGTGCTTATTTATGTCACTTTTTACATAACCTAGATCAAATGGCATGTTAGAAAAGATGTACTTTTTTCACATTATGTATATGAGTTGAAACTCCACGAAAAGACACAAATTTGCTTTTTCACTTAACCTCTAGGAATAGTTGTTTTGTGGAACATAGTGTCACGACCCGTCACTTGGCCATTAAGAAGTGTGAAGAATATAGAGTCTTGGAGAGGTTCTGAATGACTCTAGAACATTGTGGATAGTACTTAAAACTCCTTAAAAGACTCTAGAATAATGTAATCAAGATTTTAGAAAAATCTGGACATACTTCTAGATTAGGGACTTATATGTGTAAAAATTGAGAAACTTGTATTATAAATATTTTTTGCACTTTAGCCCTTAGAGAGCAGTATTTATAGAGAGGCCATTCAGCTGTAGGCAACAACCAAGAAAGTTGTAAGCAATTTTCCAAAGCAATAATAAGTCTTATCTTAAAGCTCTCTCGTCTTCTTCAATTTAGCATTCCCTTAGCGATCTTAGTTGAAAGGGTTACTTGAGCTTGCATTCCCTTAGCGATCTTAGTTGAAAGGGTTACTTGAGCTTACAAAATCGTGAGTAAGTAGTCAAGTACCACACGGAAGTCTAAGTCTGTGACAATAGGCTTTCAACCATTCTCATAAAGGTTGGGTTGTGGTGGCATAAACCCCTCAATTGTTAATCAAGACATTTCGAGTTCAAGCCCTGAAAATTGTCGTTATTAGAAAGTGGAAAACAGAGACAACTTTACATCCCCTTAACCAATATGGAACAATCTAACAGTTTAGAAGAATGGAAGAGAAAGCTGTTCATGTCAAAAAAGTTTTTGATTCTTGAGTGCACTTAAATTTCTTTGTTAAGCACTCAAATAAATGTTTTATTATAATATCTACAGTATATTCACTTAGGATTGTTGCATATAATTTCTGTTTGAGATTAATATAAGTCCCCTGTTGGATTGCAAGAAAGTTGAATTGGTGAGATCAGTATTTCTCTACCAAGGTTATTTACATTCAATCGTTCCAAAAGAAGGCAATATTCTCTTGGATCTAAGAGTATACAAGTTGAGAAAACACTTTATGTGGAAAGTACATGAATCATGCAGAAGAACTGCCAGTCAGTGTTACTTTGAGTTTCCGGATGAATGTCCGATTGAGTGAGTCATGTAAAGGGATGAGCTTTAGAAATCTATTGCGTCAACAGGAAGAGACGTAGCCCGGTGAAGTGAGTGGGGCAGCAATGCCCCTGTATAGAAACTTTGTGCAGTGACCATGTGCTCTGGGCTGCAAGAACCATATGCAAGTGGATATCTTCTAACCTTAGAATCAGAACTTTCGTTCTCGATTTCTATGGGGGAGTCTGAGGAGAAGTGCTTGCCTGATGTAAATGATCGTAGTAGAAGCTGATCCTTTTCTGCTGATGGAGTTGAATCTGATGATACCTTATCGTTTCTTGGGATTTTGTTGCTGGACTTTTGAGTCGAATATTTTGGAACAACCCCTAATTGTTGATCTTTAAGCCCCCTTAGTTGCATTTGGTACTTGGCCTTAAGCCACCTCAACTCTCTCCGTATCTCATTCTCATGATCTTCGACTGGAGTTCTAGTTCCTGAGGAACTTGAAGAGGGGGAGTCTTGTAGGCTTGGATGAGACTTGTCAACCTTGTCGACACTGATAGATTTCTCCTCACTGCCATCTGTGGATTCATCCACTGATTTGTCTTTCACATCAGCGTGAATGTCACCAGAGCCTCGTGGGCGTGATTTTGTTTTGTCAACTTGTCCCCAAATATCAGTATAGTGTACAGCATCAGATTCAAGTGATCCATCAGGAGCACGGTCAGTGAGACATTGTTCAGAGCCATCAAAATGGTATGTTATCTCCTCAAAACGGCCATGCATAGCACCACATCCATGATTGGAACAATGTAGCACTTGCAAGTTCTTAGCCGGTGCTGGGTTATTGGATGACAGGTAGTTCACAAGAGAACCATTAGAAGCACATTTGTGACAGCAGCCACGGATCATGTAATCGGGGCTTTCCTCTGTCGCAAACCCCCTCTTCCACTCAGGCACTAAGGAAGCAATCTCGCCATCTATCATATCTGCTATCTTGGTAACATCTTGTTCTGTAATATCCAACTCGGCCACCATTTCAGTAGCGACAGTTAGTGCTGTATCATTCTCAATGTCAAAAGGAAAATAAATGTTGCGGATACGACCTGTGAATGTAAATGTACAGCAATTTAGTTTACAGCAAGACTACTTAACAATAATTGATATATATTAAGTAATAATAAAGCAAAACCTTCTTTATCCGCGATCCTGAGTCGTAAAAAGATGTCATCATCTTCTCTCCTCCTTCCCTTGATGCTGATATCAACATTTTCCATATCATCCTCTTCATTATCTGTGAACAGATCAATTTCATTTGCCTCGTACTCAAGTTGATGGTAGTATGAATCATCCTCTGGTTCATATCCAAGATATCCAAGACAACCATTTACTACGGAGCTGTTATCACATGTGCTCGAGAATTGATGCCCCAAGGTAGGGTCTAATTCATCAGAGTCTTGCAAATAATTTGGTGTCTCTGAGTCTGAAACGTAATCATCAACTTGGAGAAAAGGATCATCAAGAAGCTCCCTTGCAGATAGTCTATGAGATACTGTTGCCAAGCATTTCTCAACAAATCGACGAACCTCAGGATCTGTGACTTTGTAAAGCGAATCTGGCTTTTTCCCCTACACAACAACAAATCATGTTGATAACTTGACGGATATGCATTACAGAACAAAATCTAAAGCAAGTTTCAAGATGTTTGGTTCTTACAGATGTCACTTTTTTGTAGATCTGAGCAGGATGAGTGCACTCACTGTATGGATATTCAAAGGTCACCATTTCTAAAATACACATTCCAAAGGAATAAATGTCAACTAATTCATTGTACTCTTCCGCATACACCTCTGGAGCCATGAACTCTGGCGTTCCTGGTCGGGCAAACAATTTTTCAGAAGAAATTAAGCTGGATAGTGCAGGAATTAAGAGGTCTCGAATCACATCAACAAAAACATACTTAGTGAAATCCCAAGGGTGGGGTCTCAAGAGGGTGGAGTGTCCACAAACCTTAGTCCTTACCCCTACCTCGAATCACATCATTACTTTCAATTATACTTCAAGATTTTGTCTAGCATGATAGTAATAGAATTACCAGTTTCGAGGAGAATTTAAGGTGGATAGTATATGAATATGCACCAACAGATTTCTATCACATGATCGGTTCCAATTATTCTTCAAGATTTTCATCAAGCATGATAGCATTAGATTACCTACACAACGTGCAGCATGGGATTTGCGGAGGATGGCAGCTAGGCCAAGATCACCAATTTTGACTTCGCCCTGGTTCCCATTGATGAAAATGTTATCACACTTGAGGTCTCTGTGTATAATTGGAGGATCATGGCTATGCAAGTAATGAAGTCCCTTCAGGATCTGTCTACACCAACGCTTTACTGCTCGAATGTTAACCTTCTTATGTTTTAGTCTATACCTGTCCAAGGTAAACAAATAGTTCCACATCACAATAGACTACAACAACAGGGTCAAGTAAGGTAGAAAGGTTGCTTCCGAAAGACCCTCAACTCAAGGAAAATTAGTCCAAAGGCAGTCCCAAAAAGAAGTAATAGAAGTACAAGAAACAATCCATGATAACAAATAGTAACAACAACACAAACTACAAGAAACAATAGATAGTAACAAAAATCGAAGGACAAGAAACTACATGAGCAATACTACGACTACTAATATGAACAAACAACAAGACATCACAACAGAGTACTACTTATAGAAATACCATGATCAGATAATCTCAAAATGTTCTAAAGAATGTGGAATTATGAACCAAATACATTACTTGGCTACACTACTAAAAGTAAACAGAAGAGCAAGATTTAAGGATCCTCATTTTTGTACTTACTGTCTAAGAGTGCCAGAAGTGAACATCTCAGTGACAAAGTTAATGTTTCTATTGGCAACATCAACCCAAGAAGTGTAGAATTTCATGATGTTTTTGTGCTTCAATGTCTTAAGAAGATGAATTTCACAATACAGCCTCTCAAGATCTTCAGGACTTTGCATAAAGTCATAAAGCTTCACCTGATTCCATGCTACTTCTATCCCTTCATACTCATCAAAAGCTTTATATCTGCAGCAAAATTAGCCCAAAATGAGAACTTTTAAACATTAGATAAATACAATGCCTGTTTCTGAACTACCCATATTCAAAAAAATGGCAAGAGATTCAATTTTTACATAAACAAACTAAGAAAAAGAGGCACATACACTGTCTTTGAAGCCCCTTTACCAAGAATTTCATTGTACTGGACTCAAAGAAAACAAAAAAGAAGCAAATAAGAAGTCAATATGAGTAAAACAAATCAAGAAAAGGGGTTCAAGTCCCAAGAACATACCCTTCCATATCTTCCAGTAGGATCAACTTCAACAAACTCAGAATCATCTGATTCAAAGTCAATAACACCATTCATTCCTTGTAAAATTTTAAAAAAAATTATGTTTTTCAGCTGATAAGGGTAAACTACTAACTCTATCTTGTTCCCCAGTGATTTATGGAGAGAAATGATTTAGTACTCAATCAAGATTAATAGAAGAAAATCTAGGGACTATGTTGTTTGTGAAAAAGTTTTATCTTATTTGTTATTTTTACTAATAAAAAAAGAAGCTTTGGTTAGTCCATTGAATAGAAAAAGGCCTTTTATTTATCTCTATAAACAACTCAGAGACAGCCAACATGGCAAAGATTTCTCAAGGCTATGAACTAACCTCCCCCACTACCCCCTACCAAGAAAAATTAAACAGGCATATCATGACAGAACACCTTTCTTTTGGCCTGCTTTTTTTTATTTTCCCCTCATCACGAGCTGTAAATTCCAGAAAAAACACACCCCACGTTGTCCCCTCCCATGATGTCCGTACACATATCAAGGCAGAGCTGGTCAAATGAACGTCTTTTGTTGAAGAATTTTTTTGAATATTTAGATTAAATATAAATATTTTTTGATATATATCAATTGTTGAACATCTTGATATAAAAATTACTCACTCATGTTGGCTCCACAACTAACGCATACATGTGTTAAAATAATTAAGTGTTTCTTTTTTTTGTTTTAATTTATTTATCGTATTTGACTTAACATAAAATTTTAAAAAGTAAAAAAAAAGTTATAATTTTATAAATATAATAAAATATTTTTGAATTTTATGAGTTTAGAGATGGCATGTTAATATAAAATTAAAGAATTGGTAAAAAAAAAATTTATTAATTAATTAAAAAATAAAATAAACAGATTGAAACGAAAAAAGTATATTATTTTAGTTTTAATCTAATCCAAAATAGAATATATTTGAAATTCTTTAATTTTATACTTATAATGGTTTATAGAATTCTAACCAACTGTGCAAAATTGTAAGATTACAATCATATACTTTTTAAATTTTCTACTTGAAATGAAATAAAATCAGAATCCATTATTCTATGCAGATATGTCCAAGGACAATTGGGCAATTTGCACGTACAGGCACTGACAAACAGGGACCAACCACGTACTCCGTCAATTTAATTAATGTGATATTTTTCGTACACAAAATTTTTAAAATTAAAATTTATATATTTATAAACTCTATAAAATATATTATAACTCATAATAATTGACAATTTAAAAGATACAAAAAATCATAATTAAAAAAATAAACTTATTTGAACTTCAAAATTCAAAAACGGTATTAATGTGCTATTTTGGCAGTGACATAGTTAGGATTCGAGCCAATGATAATCAAAAACAGAAATTATTGGGAGCATTGATTTTAGGAATTAGCTCTGCAATACTTGAATCTCAATATAAGTATGATATATCAAATAAAAAAAATCATTATTTTTGCTTTATCATCGTACTTTTATTTGCAATAAATTTTAAAGTGATGAAAAATAAATTATAATGATAAATAAAATATGAAAAAATATAATTTAATTGACAAATAATGTTTTAAAGAATATATCAAGAGTTTTTGAATTTCTGAAATGTCTCTTAATACCATTTATATAGTTATGAATTACAATTTATGATAGTGTATCTAAACTAAAATATGATTTATCTTACAGAATTATACAAAATTTCAATGTTATAAGTTTATTTATTTATTTGGAAATTGGTTCAAGAGTGCGTGTGTGATATTAAGTACAAGTTGTAGTAGTATAGAACAAAGTTAGATAATGTGTCATGAATATTTCTTGATTGGATAACATGGTTCATCAGCATTGACTCTTCAAGTCACTTGTGAGTCAGATACCTTTTCTTTTTATTTCTCCAACCTTTTTTTTTTATTTCTCGCTTGGTGCTTGGAGTTTGCGAAGTTTCGATTAAATTCAAATTACACATTACAATTTTTATTTGGGGGTGATGCTCTCAACAGAATTTTTTCCATTTCCAGAACTCGAACCCGAGAGCTCTGATTAAGAATAAAACACTCTCATCAGTCCACCACAACTCATGTTGGTTCTCCACTTGGATCACTAGTACTAGTGCCCAACATTAAAAGATATTGGAGTATTAATAAATGTGGATAATAATACAAACTATATTTAATTTTAATGGATTAATACAAGTTTACAAGGAAAATGGATCACCTTCTATTGTAGATAATCATCATTTAATTTTTCATAATTCAAGGATAAAGTTTAGCTATTTTTTCATGTAAAAGAATTTTATGCAATGTGGTAAATAAACTCTGGAAAGTTAATTAAAAATGCACACTATAAACAAAATAAAACTCAATTTAAGAGGAATGGAGCACCAATAAAGAATCAATTTTAGCTGCAACTAGAAAAGATTATTATTGCTTCAATATTGGCCAGATTGGTATTCTCATATTTTGTCTCTTCTTTTCTTGTTTTCTTTTATATATATATATAGTGGCAAAGTCAGAATATTTTTTTAGGGGGTTCAAAATTTTAAGTAAACAAACAAACTAATCGAAGGGGGTTCAACATCTATTACATATAAGAAATTATTTTTATCATATACTCCACCAAAAGAGGTTTGAATGAACCCCATGTGGCTACGCAATTATATCTATTGGAGTTAGATTAATTTCAGATTCACACATTGCACGATTCACTTATAAGAGGACATTCTTTTTTTTTTTCAGAGCTAGAGATTCGATGCCTCTAATTGAAGGCGAAGAACGATCTCAACTATCTCGCCACAATTCAAATTGATAATTTAATTTGTTTCCTATAAAGTCTTTATGATGTCTATGGTTTAGGAATGGGTGTCCACTAAGTGATGTTTCAAAATCTATACTACGAACAGTTTGCAAGTTAATTAAAAAGCTACTCCATCTTATATAGGTCCAAAAGGTTATTCAATTTTATAGCTTATATTATATTCCCAATCAATTGGAAACTTCTAATATGTAGTTTTGTTCAAAGAGAAAAGCAAACTAAAATGTAGTCAAAGGGTAAAGTTTTTTATTAGATATAAGAAAAATCATTTAAATAGCTTCACCAACCACGTAATAAATTTTTTAAAATAATTAATTAATGGCAGAGTCAAAATTTTATTTAAAGATGTCACAATCTAGAGAAGTAAAATCACGCATAAGTCAAAAGTGTCGATATGTTAATATAAATACATAAAGAATATATTTTTACTTAGCTAAACAACATGATTTTTTGCTAAAGAAGTATCAATTGACATTTCACAAACGAATTTAACTTCACCGTTACGATAATGCTAGCTGACTTTAAGTTTGTGACCCTACAGACAAGACTGTTTGGTTGGTAAGTTTCCCTTTACCTACTAATAAGGGAACCCGAAGGAGAAGCAATGAGGGAAAAAGGACAACAAGGGTGTGTTCGGTAAAAAGGAAAATATTTTTTTTATTTTTAATATTCGATTTATTTTTGTGGTGAAATATTTTATATTGAATAATATATTTTGGAAATATTCTTGTTATTACGTAATGTTTTTAGTTTTTTTATTTTTGGATATTTTGACAAGTACCAGACTTGGTCATACTTTGAATTGTTGATTTATGATATGCATAATTCTCCTAAACGGCTTGCTGACGGGAAGTTGACCTTGAAAACAATGATGGACAATGGCCTAACGATGAATATAATTGGATTTTAGTAGGAATATTCTGATTTAAGTATCAGTTATTTTCATTAAAATTTTAGATGTCTCAATTTGGACGTCTCAATTTAGACGCACATTTGAATATTAAAATATTATAGTTGAATATAAATATTAAAAGTAATTAAAATTATTTATTTTTAAATATCTAAATGTTATTTTTAAAGCTGATGCAACACAAGTGAGTTGCGGGTCTAAGATACCAAACAGAAATCCAAAGAATTAGTAAACTTTGCCCATCATAGAAATCCAAGGAATTAGTAAAAATAGGAAACTAAAGGATTAAATTTTTATAATTAGTAAAATTTAAGATATAAACTTTGACCTTAATTGTAACTTCTTTTCTAAAATATAAACTAAATGTGTCCAATAAATTATTAATTGTTAAAATATTCATTAGAAACAGTTAATTAGCAATAAGAAGTAATTGTTGGAATGTTAACGAGCAATAGTTAATTAGTCGTAGAGATGTTAATTAGTGAAAAGTGGAAAAGAATTATGAATTTCATTTTCTTATTAAACTTAATTTAAAAAAAAAAAAGAAAAGAAAAGAACTTAAAAATGTATGTGAGGCAAGGCGGTGCAAGTTGAAAATGAAAAAATATGCATCACAAAGGACGAGGCGGGCCGATTTAAAAAATGTGCAGGCTAAGCATAACCCGCACCACCATGTTGCCATTCCTAGTAATTGTGACAGTAGAGGAAGTTGGTGTTGTGGTGAATAGTGATTAATAATGGTGTTAGTGATTGTAATGATAAGTTGGTTGACGCAAGTAATTAGTGGTGTTGATGATGGTGTTAAAGAATATGTGATGGTTAATGATGTGTTTATGGTGATTGAAGGTGGTACTAGTTATGATGATGGAGGTCATTGGTAGTAGAGATTGACCACATTATGATAGTGGCACGACTGATAGTAGTTGTGGAGGCGGCATCTATGATGGCGACCGAAGAATATATGTTGTAGTTAATGGCGGCGCTAGTTGTAATGACAGAGTTTGTTGGTAGTAAAAATTGACTATATATAGTGGTGGTGAAGGACAAAGACGTGGTAGATAACAGTAATGATGGTTAACAACAATGGTGATGACGGCTGTAATGACATAAGTTATTATGGTAATAGATGGTAATTATTAATAGAGTGATGATAAATATTAATGCCTCTTGATGATATTAAGACTCTGTTACTTTCTAGATCCCAACGATTATAACCTATTCAAACCAATTAAGTCCTTAAATCTTAATGAAAACAAATGCATTTAATTATCTAATATCTGAATCGTTCAAACTTAGACCTCCCTCGAATGAAAACAAATGAGACCTTAAAGTCAGATTGGTTAAACGGCTAAAAGTTACTTACTTTGAAAAGTACTTCTATTAAAATAATTTTTTTAAAAAATATTTTTAAAAATATAATGTATAACTAATTTATTCGAAATATGCTTTTAATAAGCACATTGTTTTTTATTCGAAGCATAGTTAACTCAACTTGCAATCTAGCCCACCCCAAGTCTCTTTTTGTGGTAGGAGATTCCTCTTCTAGTTAATTGCTTTTAATTTTATAAGTATTTCATCAAAATAAAAAATAAAAAACGAAAGCAATTTTTATCCTGTATATTTAAAGGCACATAATTTAGCTAGTGGGCAACTTTTGTTGGATAATTATTTCCATATTAGTTCAATAAGTATTTATGAACAGACAATTAGATAAGGGTTGTGTCACTTTAACTAGAAAATTATAGTGAACATTAGGCAACTAAATAATTATTGCTATTTTTATAAAATTTCTTCTTTTTTTTTTTGTATTAAATGTTTTGTGATTGGTCAAAAATGCCCTAAACACGACGAAAAACGAAGCTTCTGGAGACAGTACGATGTGTGTTTATGAAAACTTTGTTCTTGTTGTAATAGTCCTTGTAACGTACCAATGACGGTGATAATGACACGTAATTGCCTTGAAAAGAAAGAGAATATTGTTAGAATCTTTATTTACCAAAAAAAATAATAATTTATGGAATCCGCCAATACTATAGAATAGAACCAAAAAAGATATTATCAATTTATTATTATTGAATTATTGATTTAACGACTTTTAAATGGTTTTATAAAAAAATTATCGAGTTATCGGTTCGATTTTAATTTTTAGTATTAGATTATTGGGTAAATTGATAATCCATTAAGACTATAATAGTTTAATATTTCATCCCTTTATAAATATTAAATATAAATAATTTAACATCACTTGATACTAAATCAATACTTGTAAGTCATGTATTTGCTTAGTTTCCAATGTGTAACCCTTCTGTTAGAAAGTAAATTAGAATATGAGGTCAAATATTATATATTATTTAATTTAAATGCTTAATTGGTCTGTTTGTTTTACTGTATCTCATCGTATTGCGTCAAATTGTTAGAGAAGTCATATATTTATTTTATGAGTATATTCTTATAGGATAAACTAAAAATCGAATTGTTAAAGACAAAAAATCGATAAAAAATATCTTATTGATTTAGTATATTTAAAAATAAAAAATCGATAAATCGAACCGACTAATGTATACCCTGTTATAGCTACGCATAAAATTTCATTTAGCTATGGATAAACGATGAACTTTAAGGAAATTCAATTAACTAAAAGTCTTTTATCTAGAGATCACAGATTAATTCTCTAGCTGATAGTGTAAATTTTATGATTAAATCCTAAAATTTATCCCTAATGTTATATAGTGATAAAAATTGAGAAATTTTTAATTTTTTAAACATCGACCTAAATTTTGGTAGGCAAATTTATCTGAAATCTATACTAGCGAAAGTTAACAACTATAATCTAGAATAATTCATAGTGATAGTGATAAATAAAAAAATTACTTTTTTTTCCGATTCATATATCTCATATATCAAATTACGATACAAAATGATGTAAATGGAGATTTGATCCTATAAAGATGACCTAATCGAGAATAGGAGTGACAAGCGGATTATAATAAGTCAAAGCCCAACTCGAATTTGCTTGGATCAAAACAAGTTGGGTCACAACGGGTTGAGTAATGGGTTAGAGAGGGGACTAAGACCCAACGGACCCAACTTTTACTAAGTTTTACTTATTTTATTTGTTCGTTTTCTTATTTTAATACTTAATTAAATTATATTTTTTTTTATTGTTGTCGTATAAAATATATCAAATTAAAAAAAAGTGATTTAAAAATATTTTGCCAAGATCTCTTTTGAGTCAATTCGGATGACATATCAATCCAATTTTAAATGGATTGGATTGAGACTAATTAAGCTAATAATTTAACGGATTATTAACTCGTTCAAACTTCAACGAATTGGACAAGTTAGACTTAAGTTTGACATCCGTAATAGAGAATTCTTAGTGATTAGTTATACAAAATAGACTTAGGATTGAATTAGCTTGTGAGTATACACCCTAACATATTTATTAAATTAATGGGCTATAATTATTTGCAATATCAAAGTTGTCTAACCTTGAATATATTTGCATGAATGATTAAAATAAAAAAGTTACTTACTATAATTCAAATCATACTGATTTGACTAGTTATGTCACTTGTGGAGTTTTTAGTGGGCCCTGGGCGATTCGAATTCAGTCGAGGCTCCACGGGCTTCAAACACTGAGTGAGAAATCAAAAAAAAATTTAAAAAAAATCTTGTAGCAAAATATTCAGAAACAATGCTATATTTTTTTTAAAAAAAAAGTTTTTCACATTATTAGGTAACCTAAAGAATGTTTATGGGTAAAATTAAATTGATAAAACTCAAAAAAAAAAATTAAATAGACAATATATACGAGTTAAATTCATATTTTTTGTGAAAATTATGCAGATAAGCACACATATATTAGTTAATTAGCTAATATGGCTATAGTTTGAAATAATTACGGTTTACGACTAATATTTTTGTATAATCACAGTTTGAATTTGTATAGTGAATTATATCGTGAATTGTATTAAATATACAAATATTGTAAATTGTATGTCGAATTATACGAAACCTGCAGAATTGAATAACTGAATATACAAATATTGTGTTCGAAGTGTATAGCGAAATATATAAATAATGTATATATATAAAAATTATAAATTGTATAGAGAATCATACAAACGCTGCATGAATTGTATAGCGAAATATACAAATACTGTGCATTGTATAACAAATTATACAAACATTGTGAGTGTAGCAAAATACACAAATATTATACAAAACTGCGAATTGTATAGCAAATTATCCAAACAATATATAAAAACTGTGAATTGTATAGCAAATTATATAAACGCTCGACAAATTATATAGCGAAACATACAAATACTGATATAGTTATAATTACGAAATATAATGATTCAAATAATAACTATGAAACATAATTAAAATACTTTTACGTAACTATATTCGAATTTTTGTCCCCTCTCAATTAGAAAAAGCACTACCATGAATTTTGACACACATGAGAATAATTGACATTTTAGTACGTTTGCTACAAATTTGTCTTCATAAAAAACAGTTTTCCAGTACTTGTCTTTGACTATAAAATTCAAAGCAAAGTATGTGGGGATGCAAATGTC
Organism: Solanum medicagineum; assembly: GCA_026153255.1. Lineage (NCBI taxonomy): Eukaryota > Viridiplantae > Streptophyta > Magnoliopsida > Solanales > Solanaceae > Solanum > Solanum medicagineum. The sequence continues at coordinate 19,441,311 of JAPFFP010000113.1, read as the reverse complement.
TAAAAAAATCAATAGAATGGTCCACCATTTTTCAGTACTTCTTAATTTTTTATTTTACTTTTTTATGTTTTTATTGATTGAACAAAACCGTAGTGCATCTTAATACGGGCAAGTACTTTTGCAATGGATACAACAAATTTATTGTTAATTAATAATAATAATAATAATAATAATAATAATCAAACCAACCACCATAAAAATTGTAGGGACCGCGTGCGCCTTCACCCCAACCCCCCACATTAGTATGATATTATCCGCTTTGGGTCAAACCCTCACAGATTTGTTTTTGGGCATCTCCCAAAAGACCTCATACTAATGGGATTGGTTCAACCTATTTAAGTTGGTCATTTTGACCTTCCACCACCTATGTGGGAGAAAGAGTTTGCATTATCCTAACAAAAATATCAAATGAAAATAAATAAATAATATATCTAGAAAACAAATTGAAAATGATACTTTTGGTTAGTGATTGGTCCTCATTCCTCATCTTAATTCCTATCTCATATTTTTATGGTGGTTTGGGAGGTAGGATACGTTGAACCCCATACAACACCAAGTTTGTTTTCTTGTTTGTTTGTTTTATAATTTATTTTACTAAAAAAAAGTTTGTGATCTTTTTTTTTTTTTTTTTGGAGAGTTTGGATCCACATCTTTAATATTTAATAAAGTGAATATAAAGGTATTATAATTATAATTTTTTGATTTTTTAAAAAAGATTTATTAAATTTGGTTCGAGTAAGAGTTGTGAAATGGATGAACCGGATTGAAATTGAGTATATTAGAATGTGTTGAAGTAAAAATCAAATTGGACGAGTTATCTGTATTTAAACTCATTTTGACACCCCTCATTCAAAAATACAGCATAATTTACTTTTAAATAATTCAAATAATATAAATTTTATTGTCGACTTCATATTTTTTATTCTTATCAAATGCTTATCATTATCACCCTCCATCTTTGTTGTAAATTCTTATTTAAGAGATGGGTGAAATCCCATACAATCAAGGTTAATAAATAAATTCATCTTGTTAGACATTATCATTCTTGATGATCAATATATATATTTATATATATTCTCATATGACAGAAGTGCACGAGGGAGAAAACTTTCAGAAGTTTCCTCGCTCACGATTCGACTCGGGATGAAATAAATTTCATCCTTCTACATGTTTTATGGTGTAAAAGGTTAATGTTACTGTAGTCAATTTTACATATAAAGATTTTTTTTTTTCTTCGAGCTACTCGTTTAGAGTGGTCTAGATCTCGTATCAACTGAGATATTTGTAAAATATTATCAGTTACACAAGACCAATAGTCCAATACACCATCATGCCTATAAATTGGTAGACTATGGACGACCCTAATTCATCAGAATTAAAGTGAACCTAACAAGATCCTTCAATAAATATTAATACCTAATTTTAGGTGCACTAAAGTATATTTAATTTTTCACCAAAAGCATACAGTAGGTACTTATAAGTACCTGAAAATAAAATCTATTAGTACAATTCGACCAAAAAAAATGTACTACTAATGGAAGCAATGCACATGGGATTTGGCCCGTAGAACAAAATCAAAAGTTTAATCCCACCACCACCACCATCACCACCACCACCACCGAGATATAAAATATACATTGGATGATGCATGCTCTTTCAGAACATAATATATACACAAGCATATCTATCGATTCAGTTTTGAAGTTTATCAATTTGACTTATTGATTATCGATTTGTAGATATACTAAATCATTATAAAATCATTAAGATATCGGCTTATCAGTTATTGGTTTATCAATTATTGATAGTTATCGGCTCGATTATCGATTTTACCGTTAATATTTGACATAAAAAAATTTTATTCAAAATTAATTACTTAGAAACAAAATGACAAACCAAACGGACCATACACATGAGTTGACAAATTACACTTTGCTTAGAAGCAAACACTGACACATTGTAGAATAACTGAGAGTTTGAGACAGATAAAAATAAAAGTATGAAACTATGAAAGACTTTTTATATTAAATAATACAAATATGATTATTTAATTTACTATCCGGTAACCCCTTAAAAAAAACCTAAAACTATTAAAAATCGATAACCAATAATGAAAAAAATTAAAATCGTCACCGAGATTGCTAAATCAATAACTTTTTTGACGTTTGAGTTATCGATTTCGGTTCGATTTTGAACATTATATGTGCGCACACATACAATATTAATGTGTATATACACACACAAAAAAATGTATTTACACCATAATTATAGCATATACACAATATACTCACACATATAAAAATTAAAGATTATGCCTACAATTTAAGGAGCCACATTTTTAGGATACGTATGAAAAAATACTTCTGTTTTTTAGAATCATCCAAAAGTAATGCCTATAAAATATAATTATGAAGCATGTCAATTACATTAGATAATTTTTTCTTAATAAAATAATCCAAATGTCACAACATTTTATGAGAGGGTTGAAAGGTAGTTGTAATAGTTTCAACATAATATGTACCTAAAATTATACCATAAAATATTATATTATATCCCATCAATTTTGTGATTCATCAATTGAGTTTATTCGAAGCATATAAGCTAGGTGAAGAAAATGTAATATGTTCATTAATTAATTATTTTGTGAATTAACATATGACATGTATTTCAAAACTTGAAGCTATAAATAAAAATGACAAAGGTACAACTATTGTCTAAGTTGGCAGACGAATTTTTCTTAGAAATTAGGTAATGCATGTTAATCTTAACAAAATAAATCAAATAATTAATAATTCTTAGAAATTACGTAATGTATGTTAATCTCAACACAATAAATTAAATAATTAATAAGAAATAATCTCAATATAGCTGATATCAACATAACTTGTTTTAAACCAAACAATAAGGTCTAATAATGTTTCATCCCGCGTTTGATTTGTTTGTTCCATTTTGACTTATAGCATGGAGTTCAGTAGATAAAAAAAAAAAAAATCTTTGAATTGAATATTTTGATTTTAAATTAAAGTATGTCAAATATATCAAAATTTCTTTTAAAATTTGATGAATGGATTTTTTTTTGTTGGGGGGGTTGAAAAATATGTTTGCCATAACTTCCATGAATTGTGGTTCACAACTTCCATAACCTCCATAGATGTGGTCTGTCGTAACTTCCATGGAAGTTGCAACTATAACTATATTCAATATCCATGAAAGTTATTACTTACAACTACGTCCACGACTCCCCACTGCTCCGCTACTATTTGACTACTTCCACTAACTTTCTCACTAATAGTAATCACTAACTTTCTACTACTGTTCTTAATGGAGAATAATTATAAATAGGAATATATTTGGTTAAATGTCCGTAAGAACAAATCTCCTTCTAAACTTCATATTTTTTTGAGTGAGGTTGGGCTGCTTAAAAGACTTATCAAAAGGTGAAAAACAGACGACGACGATTCCAACTATATCGCTAACAATAGCCGTAGGTATATTGAATCTAGTATTTCACTGCATAATTGCTCTATATTTTCTTACATTTTAAGATTAAAATTATTTTTTATTTGAAATTATGAGCTTAGAACAAAATAGTTACAAAATATTCTATTAGAAAAAGTATATTCGATTCTACTAAATTCATCGATTCTACTAAATTCATAGCTAGTAAGCAACATCGTAACATAGAGAGATGGCTGAATGGATTAAAGAATAATCCACATGGATCCAATTCAAGCCATGCCAAACATTATCTGCAAAGTTGAATAATTTTTCCAAGAAAAACTTAGGTATATTCAGATCATCAAACACACCATATAGATTAATAATGATTAGACTAGATCTGGTCGACAATATTCTTAGCATAATAATAATAACTATAAAATTAATCTAATTTATTTTATTTTGGTGAAGGGTAATTTTCCATAAACAAAAAATAAACTATTTTTGACATCTGACATTAAGGAAAAATACAAGGAAACAGGGATCCGTGACATATGTTGTACTTAATTATCACATGTGCGTTATCTAGAACTTATCGAAGTGTTTTGTCTGCTAATTAAGGTCAAATCCGTACTTAGTGTTTATTAGTACGACTTAATTATCTGTTTAATTGTTTATTTAGACAATACTCACCCTTTTCATATTAGTTGTCTATTGTTTTTACGCCTTTTAAAAAAAAACATTACTTAATTGCACTTCTTTATTTATAACATTTTTTATTATTTTCATCTATTCTTAGGAATTTCAAACATTCCTTCTTTTCATCTGAATATATTAATTCAATAATTCAAATATATTAATTATTCAATAAATCGTGCTTTAAATGTTACCTGATACTTAAAAATTCTAATTTTTGTATTTGAAACTGAATTAATATATCCGAATTGCCATCTTTTTAAAAGAATTTTTGTAAATTAAAAAAAGGATGGTGAAAAATAAATAAATTAACTCTTTACACTATGCGATTTATAAAATCCCACGTTAACAAAAATTTATTAATATGTCAGCATTACAAAGCTACTAAAGGGTCCCTCCCTCCCCTTCAAACACTAAAACCATGTAAGATTTTCAATATCCATGAACACCTAGTATAGAACTTGATGGTTCGCAATTCATATATTGAAAACAGACTAAATGGGACTTTCCAAAAAGTCCTAGTCATCCCCGTCACTGCTCATTTGGGATTCATCTACGCCATACATAACTTCATCTACCTCATCATCCTCGCTATCATTCATCTGCCCCTCGAGTGTTACGGCCACACCTTTCTTATTATCAGCCTTCTCGATCTGATAAAAAGTAAGGAGTTAAGGGTTCACGCAAATAAATGTAATGGACTGAGTTTCTTTTACTATTTAAGTAACCAACCTGTGCCATTACGAGTTGCAAACGGCCAGATAACTGCAATAATGAGTTGAGCGCTACCATCTTTGACTTGGTAAGCTGAAGAAACAAAAACAATTGAAGTGCTTAATACCTTTCAATGTTTTTCAATCTCTAACAACAGAGCAATAGTGAGTTTTTTGTCATCATGAACAAATAAGAAGATCAACAAATACGGAGAGAAAACTAACTACGGTGACAAATTCTTCGAAACATTTGGGAAACAGGGGTTGATCAGTCCTATTGTTCCAGAAGCAGAGCTCAATTGGAGACTCAATCTTTAGGAAGTGACAAAAAATGTGACACCTATAAAGCATAATACCATGATGGTGGGATTTAGTACTCTGTTCATTGCGGCTCCATAGAAATGAATATGCCTACTAACAGATATTAGTGCCAGTACTTCATCAAAGGAGTTGAAAAAAGTAAAGTAATAGGAAATTGACTAAATGCCCGTTTGGATTGACTCATTTTAGGTGTTTTTAACCTGAAATAGCTTTTAAGCAGTTTTGAAGTGTTTGGATAAAATTAAAAAATGCATATAAGCACTTTTTAAAGGACAAACAACAAAAATAAGCCAAAAGCAACTAGTTAGAAATCCTAATTTATGGCTTTTGGCTTACAAGTCATAAGCCAAAAGCCAATCCAAAAGGCAGGTTCTAACCCTCAAGATACGTTAACTAACCAATTATAATCAGATATCGACTTCGGTTACCAAACAAATGAGAACCCAACCAATGAATATTGGAACGGAACAGGTCCAAATGAAATTGAATGGATTATTTATATAGATAACCCCAACTAATCTCGTATTAAGCTATCAAACAAATTATGCATACTGTAGCATACTCCCATTTTTCTTCTTGCTAGGTATCAAACTTCAATAAAGTCTTATGACTACTAATCTTCTTGTAGTCTTCTACAAAGCTAATTCAGTTGCAAACTTTACAAGTCTGAAACGATAAATGTGATTGTTCACCTAAAGAGCCCCAAGTTAGATGCTCAAAGGCCACTACAATACACTTCTGATGACTCCACCAACCACCCCTGTAGAGTAAGGAAGGAGCTTTTTAAGATGACTGCAAATATGAATCTTGCACTTAAATTACAAAATGCAGGTAAAGTAATCGACTTACAAAAGCACTTTTTCCAAAAATCGATATAAAAATATGGTTCCTTGCAACAAATAGGCAGGGTTTCCATACTAAAACAAACTGCAGTATCCGGAAAACAATGGCACTCCATAAGGAAGTATGTTACATCATACACGGACTCTGTTTACCTGGATACACCGATGGGTGACATGGGTGTGAGCAGTTTAGTTTTTTTTGGGAAAAAAAATAACGGTAGGCTGGCTGGTGGACTCACTATACCACAAGGTACCTACTACTTTCACCACCCGTGTAGAGGTACCAGGCCACATTATCCAACCGGTCTTAGACAGATGGAATGAAATCACTCAGCCAGCATTTGGACATGAATTGGTTGATATTTGAAAGAGAGAGAGATTTGAAATTAAGTAGAAAAGGATATTTGAATGTTGAAGTTGTGTTTGGACATGAAAGCATACTTGAAGCCTTATGCAGGAAAACTTGAAAAAAAAAAAAAAGTAGAACTTCTAAAACCCATTTTTCGAGCTTCAAGTTTCATATTTCAAGTTTCAATTGAAACAACTAATTAGAACTCCTAAAACCTATTTTTCGAGCTTTAAGTTTCATATTTCAAGTTTGAAGTTGAAATAATGAGCCAATTAGATAGATAAACAAATAGTTACTAAAATCACCTCCAAATACTATGTAAAGTTTTTGAAAGCAAATCTATGGAAAAATATTACTTCAAGTATCTGCCTCTACTGGAAATTGAACCTGGTCACTAGGTTTTGCACCCACTTGATTAATAGATCACGTCCTTGTAAACCCTGGCGACCATGATCATGTTGTTCCTCGTTTATACATCAATGGCTCAATCCAATACTCATCCCAAGTCCTGTAATATAGATGAGGAACACAATAGTCCTGCCCTTATCACAAATTTTACCACAAGCCTAAGTTGCTCGGACTTAGGTGTGCATGTGGGGATCCAATGTGGGTATGGATCTAGAGATTGGGTCCTTCACAATCTAAAATTTATGGATCCAGGTACGGATATGGGTATAGGAATTCCACTAAAATAATTCAAATATCAAAAAACAGAGTTGTCTAAATTATGAGACATTATGTGAAAACCTAACAAGGACTTTCAAGGAGAAAATTTGATTTTTAAGAAGAGAATCCTAGGAGATAACAAGGAAAAAAACTGACATTCAAATTCCTATAT
>JAPFFP010000113.1:19416790-19429209 GCA_026153255.1 Solanum medicagineum | reverse complement strand
CCACTACCACAAAAGTAGAGAGGCTGTTTCCAGGGGACCCTCGTCACAAAATCCGTAAGTAAGAACGAACTAGATATTGGGGTAAGTACTCACTTTGGTGTAAGAAATTACTTGTCTCTTTGTGTGATTCTTGGGGAAATCCTCACCTCATGATCTAGCTTTGGGGTTGAATTAGGCCCAAACCATGTCTTTTTTCGTATATACCATTGTTTTAAATCCATATCTTACGTACATTGTGCTATTCATTTTATAGTACGTATTTACTACAACATCAAACTAATTATACCTCTTACTATTTATTTCCGTTTATCTTCCGAACCGGTTAGATACTGGACACTACTATCTAATGACAATATAAAGAACGTGTCCTCAACATTGTGTAATGTGTACTGAAATTTCATATGAGGTCCTTATGCTTTGAGTCCTTCATCCTTGTTACTTTTTTGTGACAGTGGTATTCAGGCTAGCTTGTCTTCATGTTGACTTTTTTACCAAGGTCCGTTACCTCCCTCCAGCATTGCAGCATGTAACCTAGATTTAAACAGATGGAAAAAGTACCTAATGTGTTTTTGTCTCCACTAGGACTTGAACCTGAAAGCTGATGGATCTCGTACTTGATTGAACACTAGACCACAAATCAGAAATAAAAAATAATGTAAAACGGCCCATAGATACTCTTTTTGACCTTTTTTTAGCTCTCACACACTATAAAGAGAGTGCGACCACTCTTCATGCCACTTGCTCTGCAGGGTTTTCTTAGTAGAAAATGTTATAGTTCAGGAGGTAACAACAACACCCCATTGTTTAAGTATTAAACTAACAAACTGTGGATATTTTAGGTTCTTTTTGAGGTATTAACTCTTAATAATATGACTCTCATTGTCTTATGTTCTCCAAGTTTGCGTTTTTCACCTTTTGTTCAAATAGCTCTTCTCATCCCTAAATTATTCACAAGAACTTTAACTTTGGGTGAACCAACCAACATGTTTATTTTGAAACTTGAGCACAATATATATATGGGTCAAATGGAATCCACAGTCAACCTGCATTTTCTTGTTGCTTTTGAGATGGTTCCTAAACATAAAGTTAAGGAATAATGTTTTTATTCAAGTTAATTTAGTTTTTTGATTGAAACTCAGGCAAAGTCAAAATGTTAAATGTAAAGGAATTTTACGAATAAATTATCGATTGCCCTAGATGGCGAGGCTCCATCAGCCGAGTGAATTCAATTTGATTACTTAAATGGCTTGTCAGAAATAGTGTCATTATTCTTTCTTTTGCTCTTTCTGAGTTTTGGAACACACGTGACTTCGGTAGAGGAAGTTACTTGAGGTGGACCAGTGACTGGTTCCAAAATATAAATGCTGAATAAACTAGGGTATCTTAATCTATTAAAGTTGCAGTGAATTATAGCTTCTTAAACTTCATCTTTATTTTACAATCTGAGTCTTTACATGAAAATGTTAAAACGTTGCCTTGGATAAATAGAGACAGAGCCATTTGGGATACTGAAGGTAAAAAAAAAAAAAACCTCGGATCACGTAGAAATGAAAAAGAGCCATTATCGTTAAAAAACTGAACAAACAGGGTATGTGGGGATTCCCCACAAAATAGCAGCAACTATGGTTACTTTCCTAATACTTTCAACCATGTAATTTTGTAGTTGCTTATGTGAGAATTAGTTTGTGTCCTTTGATGAAATTTTCAGAGTATACTCAGGCACAGTGGCTGGCGCTAGGGAGGCTTTCTTCAATGGTATTCCTGCTGTGTCTGTATCATATAATTGGTATGCATTGGTGAACTTCCCGATATATTTGTTTTTTCATGCAGAGAGCAGCTCCATATTACCTTGTATTTTTGTTTTGAGGGCCCTCGTGCACTTTTTGAAGTTAATGTTTTTAGACAGATTTTGATGTTGTATGAATTCTAGAACAATAATTTGTCCGGTAGTGCTGAAACTTGCATCAGTATTACTTATATAATGAACATAGTGAAGACAACTTTATTTATTTCTTTGATAAGTAAGAAATGGTCTATTGAAACATCAAAGCTGTCTGTTGTGGAAATGGGATAATATTGCTTAACCTCCAAAACTTCAAGCAGCTGTGTCACTCAGTCAAATATACCAGCTGTCTGTTGTTTGAATGCCAAATATAGATCAATCGCCAGCCTACCTATAGCCGAATATTCCTTTCCCTCAAAATAATTAGTCTCTCCTCCGAGAAGTTATAAGTATGTGGAAACAAGTGAATCTTAACTGAGGCAACACATAATTTGAATGATAAAGAGGCCAAGTTTCTGCTTCCATTTTACTGGTTTCTGCCTTTTCTTCTTTATATGATATATCTATGTACTCGGTTTTCATATACATAGTATAGACTTTAAATGTGGTAGTGCCAATCAATAGAGAAAAGTGAGGTACTTACTAAGGGTGGCTGCAAATACTGTCCAGACAGTGCTGCCTTGTATGTTGTGGGGATTTCTTGTGCTAGAGTGAGGTGGGTATGAAACATTTTTCAGATTTGATGGAGGAGTTGGTGTATTTCTACTTGCAGTGCATTAGATTAAGTTATCTTTCTTACCACTTTCATTGGTCTACTATCATTGATAAATGCAGTCAGATAAATGACTCCATTAAATAGGTTGGTATGAGTGGTCAAAAAGTTAATCATGTTGCTTGAAATCAGTGAGTGTCATTTGATTATTGATACAGTAGGAATATTATGATAGCGTAATTGATTGATGGTCCTTAATATGCTGAAAGTCCTTTTTTTGGTTTTTGATCAAGTATGTTGAAAGTATTATATGGATGAAGAAACATACTATTTAAAGGAGGGGTGGCAGAAACTTTCTTTGATACTGAAAAAATGCTTATTGTGCTTGAGATGGATAGACACAAGGATTTACTAACTTGGATTTCAAGTAAAATGAAAGATTGGGAGAAAAGGTAATTTAATCTACCTTTCATGTTTGCAGCAGGTTAACGGTTGAAGGTTTCAGTAATTAGAGGGAGAGAATCAATATCTTACAACATGTACATATCTTTCTTCCGTAATGTTCATGCAGAGTAGTACTAGGATGGGTGACCCTTAAAAGGTCCTCGTGTTGCATCCCTCATTACTATGGGTGACCCTTAAAAGGTCCTCGTGTTGCATCCCGCATTACTTGATAAAAAGAAAATGTATCCCATGCAGTAATTATACTCTACAATTGGGAGAGATGGGAACATGCATTCTGGGGGATTTATGAGTTATTGGAAAAAGATGGTAACTTGAGTAAGGAGGAGACCTTTTAATTTTGGGATTATGTAGAGTTTGAAACTGAGAACTCCTTCCTTTATTTGGTGCACCTACTTGAGTGGGATAGAACGGAACTGTCACGGTTGATTTTGAAAGGGAGGGGGTGGGCTGTGTTCGGAGATCTTATAGAGTCCTATCCAAATTCTTTTTCGGCAAGGAACATATTGTAATTCCTTCTTCTCTTTTTTTCCCTGTAATGTTGCAGGATGAGACTGAATGAACTACTGCCTCTCATCGACATCCTTATATCTTTGATCAATCTTCATTACTTATTTTCATCCTCTCTTTTCAATTGTCCACTAGATAAATTCTACAGTTTGTCATGTTTCCTTTGGCATGAAAAAGCTAACTTTGTAAGTCTCATCCTTTTATGTGGGAATAATTTTAGAAACCTCTCCTTAGGTCTGACTTCGTAACACTAGCCTCCCTTGTGGTTTACTATTTTACGCTATCTCCCATATTTCAACATTTTTCTGTAGCATTTTTTAAACATATTTTTCCTAGTTATAAAATGTTACAATTTGACGAATTTATCCTGACATACTCTTTTGTTTAACAAATTCTTGTAAAATAAAAACTCAAAGCTAATGGGTTTAGGTTTTCATTCTTAAAGAATTTAAAAGGATAAATTCGTTAAATTATAATTTTTGTATTTAAAATAGATATGTGAAAAGAATTATTGTAGGAAAAAGTCAAAATAAGGGATCAGCATAGCTAGTGTTACAAAGCCAAACCAGAAGGAGGGTTTCTAAAAATTATTCCTATTTATTTATTACTTTTGGTGGAAAAAAGAATTTCTACTGACGAAGGAAACTAAGATACTTCTACTAATGGGATTTGAGCTGAGGGTCCTGGGAAACAGCCTCTCTACTTCTTTGAGGTAGCGGTAAGGTCTGCGTACACTCTACCCTCCCCAGACCCCACTTGTGGGATTACACTGGGTATGTTGTTGTTGTTGAAGGAAACTAAGATACTGGTAGTACGAACTGCGAAAAATAAGTAGAATTTGAACCAAGCATTTCAATTACCTTGCAGTATTATGCATATCACATTTTGAACAATCACATATACATAAAAGACCACTTTGTTCCAAAACGATAAGTGGTCTTGCATTTATCTCTAGCCAAATGTATGAAGTCATTACTAGACAAGCAGTCTGTCATAAAATTTCGCTTTCTTTCACAATGTCACGCTTGAAATAGCTTTGCTTTTGATGCACTACTTATCGTAATGGTATGAGTGCTAAAGTAGTTATTGATGATGGTGCCACATACAAGTTATATAGGTTCTTATTGACAATTTTTAGATAGTAACATCAAATAATAAAATGAAATATAAACAATTTAAGTTAATGGATACAACTTGTGTTGAGGCAGATAACATCTGGTACATACTTTTGAAACTGACTTGGTGTTTAGTAGCAAAATTCTTACTTACAAAAAGATTTATTTCGAAAAGAAAGAAACAGAATGAGACATATTAACTTTTGCTACAGAATTACTAAACATGACAAGTAAGCATATTGAATTTCTTCTGCTTAAAATTGCTACTACTCAGGCAATGAGGCGCACTCCAGAAATTCTGCAATTGTTTGGTGCATCATTGATTTTGTTCTTTGTTCCTTGTTCCTTATTCCTTGGGATTGCTAAATTCAGGGTTCGTGGAAAAAGCAATATTAATGACTTCACACTGGCTGCTAAAGCTTGTTTACCAATCATCAGTGCTATATTGGCTGAAATCAAGACAAAACACTATCCCCAGAATTGCTTTCTCAATATTGATGTGCCAACAGATGTTGTCAATCACAAGGTAAATTTTATGCTAGCTTGTTTTTGTTGTTTATGACAGACAATCACCTAGAAAAGGGAACTTTGATGTAAATGTAGATGTTGGGATTTACTCCTGTCTTGATGTAAATGTAGCTGTTGGGATTTACTCCCATCTTCATAGTTGCAAAAGTATCATGTAAAAGTTGGTCTTCACCTTGATGTACTTTTCATGTATGTGATCTCTTTTTTGCCTCGTCAGCAGTCAGATTTATTTTACTTCATTCACTTGTTGAACTCTTGTTTCATTTAGATTTCTATTAACAGCTGAAGTTTGGTTAGATGAGTCATTTCAAGTCACTGAAGCGTGTTTTTGTATAAATGAAGTAGTTTAGGATGGACAAGGTAGTTCTGAACAAACTGCACCAAATGTCTCCTCTGTATAAACAAAAATGGGATAGTAGTTTCTTCATCGTTGTCTTTATATTTCTATACGTTTCTATTAAATTGTACTTGTAAAATGAATAGCTTCCCTAGTATCGTGGTTTTCCTTGTTTGATGTTCAAGTAATAAGACAAACTTGTCAAGCCATCATAATGTGCCTGGCTCAACTTACTTCTCAATACTTATCTATATCAAGATGAGTTTCTCTTTGATGAAAGATAGATCTTCAAACTTGAATTCTTTGTTTTACAAATTGTTATGAGTGACCCTTAACTATTTCATCAAAAGGTTTATCTTGGTTTTTGTAGGGATACCGTCTAACCAGACAAGGAAAAAGTTTTGTGAAAATGGGGTGGAGGCAAGTTACTTCTGAAAGAGAGGGAGGAAACGTTTTGTCCACAATGACTATGGAGTCGAATTCATCAGAAAGTACAGATGCTAGAGCCTTAAAAAATGCACCATTAGATCCTCTACTGTTTAAGAGACGAGTATGATCCCTTTCATTATAGGTGCTTGCTCAATTGCTGTATCTTTATCTACCAGATTTTCCCCCTCCCCCCTCTCCCATGTGGCCCCTTACCAGAAATACTGGAGCAGCATTTATAAAAACCAGGCAACTGTTCCTTGGTAAAAATAACTAGACAACCTTAGCAAATAATAACTTCACTAGAATATCCCTCTGAAAGATGCTACTCTTTTTTTGTATGGCATACCGGATTTTTGTTTGTTGCTGATTCTTTGAGAGGACGAAAGATAGAAAAGTAATTTATACAGGTTTTAGTGGGGTAACTTATTGATATTACTCTTCCCTTTCTAGGTAACAAGAATTCTAGTGGAGAATGGTGATACAGACTACTCTTCTCTCCAAGAAGGATATGTATGTTGTATTGTTTTATATGGTTGTTAGTTCTTTGATGAGAAAGACCTATGATTGTTATTTTCACTGTCATTTATCACAGATAACTGTCACACCCCTTGGTGGATTGTCTCCAGCAGAGCTTGATGCTGTTTCATTCTTTCAGAATTGGCTGCCCAGTGTTGTTGGTCGTTACCCTTCCTCTGCTTTATAGTGCTGTAAGTCGGTCCTCCAAGTCAAACCCAATTCTCATGTTACCCTAAGGCTAGTTAATATATCATTTGTTTTTATCTTAACAATAATATTCAATTGGCTACTGAAGCTGGTGTTTGTGTTTGACTTTGATTTTATCATAAAGTTTGATCAAGTGGGACTAAGTTATGATCATTGTGATTCATTTGGAGGGAACTCAAGAGTATCTGAAAACAGGAAGAAAGAAATAACCAGCATTAAGTATAGATGCATTTCTCTTTTGTTTTTATGGTGTAACTTGACAATTGCAAAAGACATAAAAGCCATGATTGGTCTTTTGAGCTTGTTACATAATTTGTAATGTGGCTATCCCTCCTGTATGTACTCACAGCATGTTGCTGCACACCAATAAACTACCTTTTACTTATCAAAAAGTTATAATTATTGTACTTATCTTACTTTCATATCCGTATGGAATAAAAAGAAATTGCTCTTCATCATTTTGATTAATTTTTCTTCTTCATTTCTGATGATTATATTCTTCATTGTGGTTAATCTGTCTCTTCACTTGCTCCAATAGTATGTAGGTTATCATTGATCAATTTGCCTGACAAAAAATTTTAGAGATGAAATGTTTCGTCTGCAGCAAAAACAAAAAGTTTGTAGAGATGAGATAAATGGACTCGAGACCTAAATGAGTCTACAACGACAGGATGGAATTGTGCATTTGCATGTCATTTCAATGTGGGCATCCTCTCCCTGGTTAGAATTCAGATGTCTTTGTTTCATTTTTTGCAAGATATTATGATGTTTCATAGACATTTTCTAAGATCATAAAATTTGTAATGTTGCCCTGTTTTTAAGTTTCACACGTAAGGGAGAAGTAAATGTAAGTTGCCTGTTTTTAAGGAGATCAAATCTGGAATCATTAAATAAATAGTGTGGTTTACCATGTGTTTATTGTTAAATGATAAAAATGTTTGGTGGTTGCAGACTTGTCCTTAGTCAATAGAGTATAATGTTAAGTCAAAAGTATCAAGAAGTATGTCGAAATGGCAATGACATCTCAATCTAACGTCCTTATTTTTAGCCCTTAGGTCAACTTTATTTAATACTAGTAAGTATGTCGACTCATCAACTGTTGAAGCTGACAGGGCAACAAATTGACAATAAGATAATGAGACTTTACTTTAAAATAACTTTTCTATCCTCTTGAATAGATACTTTTGATTCTCCTACGAGCATTTAATATTGCAATTCCATTATGTATCAGTTCTTTTTCTTCCTTTTAGCTCAACTCCCATAAAAAATTTACTTATAAATATTTACCACAGTTTGAAGAATGTGCAACTCAAATCAAGAGAAAGACATAGGTTTCAATAAATTAAAGACTTGTTCAGATGGACCTCACTCACAAAAGATTGAAAACTTGAACAAAGAAAACCTATGTTGGGACAAAAGTGGTGTGATATGTGTACATGTGACTGTAAAATTAAATCGCCCCTCCTTTTCTTTTTGTGCTTATGTAAAGACCCTTATTTTCTTGGTGGCACAGAATGTGGATGAGACTCCACTAGTATGGACCAAAGCACTTGAACATCTTCACAAGGACAAGATTTAACATCCTCGTAGAGTATATATATCCCTCTTCCTGAAACATGAAGATTAAAGAAGTTTAGTAAAAGCAAAAAGTTACATTTTTGTTGATGAATCGATGAAGAATGTACTAATGAAGTTTACATTATAAATGAAAACATATATGGATGCAAAGGAAGCAACTCATCATTAATTCTTACCCGTGGGGTAAATGGAATTCGATACATTAATCAGTTAATAAAAGAGTAGAGAATGCTGATTCCCCTAAGCAATTAAAGGGACTTGGCTAATTAAACTTATTATCTTTCTCTTTCTTCCCCAAGCACTATTCCAATTCAATAACAGTTCAATTTCAGCTATCAAAATAGACTTGAATTTGATTCAAGAAGGAAATGTTGGTTCTATAGATGTGAGTTTTTGCCATTGAAGGAGCAGTGCCTTATCGGACGATGAGTATCTGAAGTAGACAGAATTTTATGTTTGAACCCCATATATACGTGCAAGAATTAAGTACAGATGGAGGTAACACACCAAAACTCACGACGTCTAGATTATGGATCTGTCTGATAAATGAGACCTAGTTATCCAAGTATACATACAAAATCTTTGACATAAGAAAACTCTACTACATAAAAGTGAAGACAATATAACTAGAGGTGATGGAGGAACATACTCTTCTTGGGAGCAGAGTGAAGACGAAACCAAATCTTCTTCAGTGGAGAGAAGAGGGATTGAAGCCATCCCATGATGAAAATAAGGTGTAGATGAAGTTCATGGTAGGTAAAAATGAAAGAAATAAGAGAGACACAGACTAAGAGAAAAGGGGGTCTTAGTTTGCTTAGACAAAGGGTGAAGTTTGGGTCACTATCCTTATAAACATTTGCTATTTGCCTTGGTAGACAAATCATGCCTTCATTTCATTACTTTCACAATTTTTTTCACTTGGTGTTATGTCTCAATCATACCTTTATCCTTGTAGAAGAAGTTGCCACTCTACCAATCACTTGTACTTTTCACACTTTCTATGACCCCTTCTTTCTTTCCCTTCATTGACATACCTTATTATTCAAGTTACTTATTTGTTAGAAAACTGCAGAATTTGGGAAATTAAAACAGATCAGCTTTGATAGAGTAATCTTTGTCCTTGGGGAATTTAAACTTCCACTGTTGTTGCATGGGTCTTGTGACAGGAAAAGAAAAAAAAAAACATCTAAGCTTTCACAAAGCCAATGAAAATTCAAGTTTCAGAACATTATTTTGATTTATTCGATTTTTTTGGTGAGGAACCGGTATTTAAAATACCTTTAAGTATTTGTTAGTCTCTGTGTTTTACAACCTGTTTGGATTGGCTTATTTTAAGCACTTTTATGTCAAAATAGCTTTTAAGCATTTTTGGAATGTTTGGATAAATTTAAAAAGTACTTATAAGCATTTGTTTTTAAGTCAAAACGGCCAAAATAAGCCAAATGATATAAGTTAGGATCCTAACTTATGACTTTTGGCTTATGAGTTAAAAACAATAAGCTCATCCAAACAGGCTCTTAAAAGGTGGAGTGTTTTATTTAGTTTAGGGTGGGACGTAAGTCTCGTGAATTTTTAATTTATAATACAGTAAAATATTTTTGTACATAACACAAATGTTATAAGATAAGCATGTTAATAGTTTAAAACAATTAAAAAGGTTCATAGGAAATAAAACTTCTAACATGAATTTACAAGTATAATAATGTAAGGGTAAACTTCAGCTATGTATATTTAAAGATAAATACGCTATATTAATACTTATTATTTGAGTCGCTCTAAAATGAAACTGCAGTTGGAGTATGTTAGTAGAAAAAAGAAAGCACATCTTGAATTCTTGTAATTGGAATATAGTTTTCCTGAAGTAGCTAGCATATTTGTTACAATAGGGGACTTATTAGTAATGATGAAATAATAAGTTTTGAAGTTAAAAGGAAGTTTGTTTTAGAGGGGTCCCTTAATTGCATTACAAGGAAATAATTTTTTCCAAGAGTCTACTTCAAGTTTTAGCTTCTATTGGTCCATTTGCTCCATTTAGAATTTGTCACAATAAGAAGCTATTTAAATTGTTCTGATTATTGTTCTGTTGTTTATATTTTTTATGGCAAACTGGCATGTTGTGTGTATATCTGACATAAGTAATTAATGATAAACAAACAAAAGTTTAGGCTCTAATACAAATTAGAAGGAAATGAAATAAAGGGAAAATGGAAGGAAAAAAGGCCAATTGAAATGCACTTTTCTTCCCTTTCTTTGGTTAGACAAGAAATTAAATAACTTTTTTGGGATAATTATAGGGTAAGGTCACTCAGTCAAAATAATTATTAAAAAAAATAGTTATTCGGTGTATAAGCATATATATGCAGTGTGTGTTTTATGTATAGTCAAATTATTTTCAGTTTTTGAGCATATCATGATGTATATTTAGTGTATAACTCATGTATAAATAATCTACATTATATAGTCGGTGTATAATTTTTTTTTGTCTTTTGGCAAGTTATGTTGTATAGTCATGTATATTTCTATGATTTTGGGTTACTTTTTTACCTAAATTAAAGAGGTTTGTTATATATATTTGAAATTATCATTTTTAAAGGGTAATTACACCGCATGATCCTTGGGCAAATTTATTTACCAAATAAAGGGCCGTTTTCAGCCGGACGCTGCAAATTCTTCTTCTTCTGTTATTCTTTTTCCAGTCTCAAATTTTTCTTCTTCTTTGATTCTTCAGTTGTTCATGTGATTCATCATTCTTCTTCTTCACCCCTCTGTTGACACCCAATTTTGGCTCAACACTTCGAATTTTTTTTACTTTTTATGTTGATATTTTAAAATAATTTAAAATACTTTTTGGATAATTTTAGTTTAATTTTGATAATCATTTTTATTTTTAAAATATTAATTAGGATTTGATTTATTTAATTTTAAATTTTAACATAATCTAGTAAATCATTTTTCTGGCCTCGATATATTTATATGCATGTTTTATTAGTCCAATATTTGGACCCATTATATTAAGATTAGAATTTAATAATTTTTAGATTCTTTGGGTTTTACTAGTCATCCTTTTCTTTGACGAAGAGTTCGCCGGAACTCCGACAGCCCCTCTCCTTTCTTTGCCTCACCTCGTCGGAAAATCTCCATCTTCTTTATCACCTAGCCACCACCATAGTTGTCGTGCAACGCCTCCAATCAATCCCGAAATCAGCCGCACCAACAACCCCGAAATGACTCAAATCAGTCGCTAACACCACCATTTTCAACCCTCACAACCACCCAAAAACCACCACCATAGCGGCACCATTTCTCCACCATTTCAACACTCGAATCCCCACCAAAATTTCGCTGGAAACGCAGCCACAACCAGCCCCAAATGCACCAGCAAAACCCCTCAAAAACCCACCACAAAACTGCTGGAAACCAGCCAGAAACGACCCCCAAACCCCAGTCCCAAACGCACCAGCAAAACCCCTCAAAAACCCACCACAAAACTGCCGGAAACCAGCCCAAAATGACCCCCATACGCACACTAAAAGCACCATCGAACCAGCACCAAATCACCTCCAGAACACCACCAAAAGCTGCCTGAAAACACCACCACAAACCTCGAATATCAGTCAGTGAAATCAGCCCCATTTCGCCCCCATTTCTGCTCCAAAACGCAGCCACAAAACCACCACCGAACCAGCACCAAATCACCTCCAAAACACCACCAAAAGTTGCCTGAAAATACCACCACAAACCTCCAATATCAGTCATGGAAATCAGCCCCATTTCGCCCCCATTTCTGCCCCAAACGCAGCCCAAAAACGACCCCAAACCCGACCTCCTTCCTCACATTTTCTCTTCATAAAAACAATACCAAAACACATCAGAAATTCCACCCAAAAATCCGCAGGAAAACCCCACAAAATCAGCTTCAAAACCACCAAACTACAACTCGTCACCACCTCCAAATCGATTCCAAAACCCCATCCCATTACAACCAAAATCAGCCGCTACCGGTAACCAAAATCCAACATCACCATCGCCATTGTCAATAAAAGATTATCGGATTCAGTGAGCTCCAAGCTAAAGCTCTATCTCCACTGAAATGATGAACTCCGACAAATAAAACTTGAAATCGTTCAGATCTCTACTTGCGAACATCCGCCTTGAGACGATCAG
Source organism: Solanum medicagineum (assembly GCA_026153255.1). Taxonomy (NCBI): domain Eukaryota; kingdom Viridiplantae; phylum Streptophyta; class Magnoliopsida; order Solanales; family Solanaceae; genus Solanum; species Solanum medicagineum. Next base: position 19,416,868 of record JAPFFP010000113.1, on the reverse strand, counting down.
AAAATACCCTCTCTGGTAACCCATATCTCGTTTTATTTTCATGTTATTTGTTGTTGATTCAATATTGTTGGGTTGCTT
>JAPFFP010000113.1:19405985-19416690 GCA_026153255.1 Solanum medicagineum | reverse complement strand
TAAAGGGCTTCACTTGTACAATGTAAAATGCCACTTAGAAATATATCTTTTATATTTTCTTTATATGTTTTAACAATGCTCATATCCATATGTAAATTTGAGAGTTTCTCTAACCGACAACAATTACTATGAGCATCGTAACGATATAATGTCTTGCCCACGTTTGTGATGCAGATATTGCTGGCCCTCCATATGATGCTCATGATTTGGCCAAGAACTATGACCAATGCCAAAGACAAGGGAATATCTCGAGACAACAAGAATTACCCATGACCCCTATCTTGAAGATTGAACAATTTGACGTTTGGGGCATTGATTCCATGGGACTATTCATAAGCTCATGTGGGATGAAATACATTCTGGATGCGGTTGACTATGACTCCAAATGGGTTGAAGTTGTTGCCTTACCAGACAATGTGAGCAAGATTGTTTTTATGTTTCTCCGGAAGAATATTTGTTCCCAATTTAGAACTCCTAGAGCTATCACCAGTGATGGATTCTCATTTCTGTAACAAGATATCCCGTTCTCTGTTGGCTAAGTATGATGTGAAGCAGCACAAGGTCGTGACCTCATACCATCCACAATCTAATGTACATGTTGGAGTACTATAATTGTAACTTTTTTTCATATAATATAATTAAAAGAATACATCTTAAAATATTAATTAAAATTTATATCATTTAACTCTTAAAATGAACATTGTGACAAGTATTTGAGAACAAATAGAGTACTTTCTTAATTAGTAGAATAGTTAAGATATATGCAGCCAAGTCTTATTGATAAGAGCTGATTTGTCATGTTGCTCTATATATTGAATTAATTAATATGGCAAAGGAGAATTCATAGGGCTTAACTATAAATATACATACATATAATGATGAGACAAATTCAATTTGTTAAAATGACTATATTTGAAATTGGGGGTTGTAATTATATAGGGTAAAATTCAGACCCGATAAGTAGTCGAATCAAAAGAAGACATGTGGCAAGTAAAACAAGTGAATCAACAAAAATAACGTATTAAGCAATTTAGTGTACATTGAGTTAATAAATAGATAAGTCGCTCAAATTTGAGCGATTTAGGGTGTGTTTGGTACGAAAGAAAAATGTTTTACTAGAATATATTATATATAGCCAAGTTATTTTTAATTTTTGAATGTATTATAATGTATATTTATTGTATAACTTATGTATACATAATCTACATTATATAGCTGATGTATATGTTTTATTACTTTGGCAGACTATATTGTATAATCATGTATATTTTTTAATATTTTGATCTTTTTTTATGAAAATAAAAAAGCATTATATTTATTATAAATTAATTAATTTATTATATATATTTGAAATTATCCCTTTTCAAAGGATAAATACACCACATGATCCTTCGGCAAATTTATTTACTCAAATTCTTCCTCTTCTTTGATTCTTCAATTGTTCATGTGACACGTCATTCTTCTTCATCTCACCTCCTTTTTTTTCTTAAAAAAAATAAAAAATTAACGTACGGCAAATGTGAATATTTTTGAGCGAATATATCGAAAGACTCAAAATATAGAAATGATTTCATATTTAAAATTAGAAAATGTTTAGAGGTGATTTTGAATTGCTCGAAATTGAATAGTTAATACATACTTCATATATATAATTAAACTATATCCCAAAGACATACGAATTAAGTGCCTCTCAAAATCGAACAGTAGTAGCACTAAAATTAGTGGCAGTACAATAATAAAAGAGGCAACTCCATAGTCATTTCCCTGTTATAACTACAACTAGATTAAAGTCGAAACTTATATTATAAATTTTTAACCTAAAACTCAATAAGATATACAATAATATATGAAATTTATATATTTTATTTTTACAAAAATATTTAAAGACATGATATACAATATTATATGCTTAATATATAATATTTTATAAGATATTATACAGTTTTATACATTACTATACATAAAATTGACTTTAGCTTCTTTGTTAAATCCAAACGCCAAATTCATTTAAAAACACCTCATGACCTTAACTCGCATCCAATACTTTCTCGTACTTAGGAGCTGACCCTTACATGTAGAACTGTTTCACTCTTAACCAAAGGTTTAAGATGTTACAGATATATTACATGTACATATGACCATTTTGTTAAAAAAAAGTTGTCACACGAATGATTATGTACAAAGCCCTACTATTAACCCATGGATCATGTATAAGGCTAAATTCTAGGCCCATTTCAAATTTGTCAAGTAAAAACTAAGCTTGTGCCTTTTTAATACAAATAATGTAGATTCATATATTCTCTTACATTTATGCCTTCTATTATTAAAATTTATGTGTCAATATCATGTTGATTTCAGCATCCACCTTTTATGATATAATAATAAGGTATCAACATACCGACAGAGTATCACAGAGGATTAAGCTTAGTCACATGATACTAATATGGTATCAATATACCGACAACGTATCACAAAGAATATATTTTCTACTATTTTAGAGTTTAATAAAATAAATTTGTGACGTTAATACTTTTCTCTTAATTATTTTATTTATTAAAAAGGAGCTCAAAATTATATGATACCAATAGAGTATCAATATATCGACAGAGTATCACAAGAATATTTTTCTACTAATTTATAATTTAATAATTTTTTAATTGTTTCTTATTTATTTTTTTAAAAAAGAACATAATCCTATATGATTCCAATAGGTATTAATATACCACCAGGGTATCGCAGATGATTGAGTTCATTCTATATGATACCGACATGATATATATATAGAAGAGTAGTGTTTAGCATGTTACACACTCCATTTGGATAAAATGCCCCTTACTAAAGATCTTTTCATATTCAGGACTCAATCTCAAAATTTTTTATTATAAAAAGAGCAATCACATTCACAACACGCACCATGCCTCTGGTGTACCGGCAATCATACATAATAACCCTTCTAAAATGTAGTAACGTGTCGTATAATTGTATCTGGTAAATATCTTTCATTATTTTATCTTCACTAATTTTATTTACATAGTTAATATAAAATACACATATAACAGACCTGCATAAATACTAGTCATGTGTCCAATATATTAATGCATCTAAATATAAAAAGATTTTGACATGAGATTTAAACCAAAATATCTAATAACTCAATTTTTTAATAAAAAGAGCACTACCAGAAATAGACATTTCTTTCATTCCTAATCAATGAAAAAAATATGTTATAAATATATTTATTCACTCATTTTTCACTGAACTAGTTTACTGGGGAAAAAATATGATGAAAAATAAATTCTCATTAAATACTAATTTTTTTTTTAATTTTTTCATTGATTTAACTAAAATATCTATAAAAATTGTCATTAATTTTTTTTGTGGGAAATTTTAATAAATGATTTTTTAGTAGCCAAGAGTTCTCTCAAACTTCACATGATGTGCACTATGATTGTAATGACATAACAAAATCACAAGTCATCAACTGTGGAATTCCCTACAAAATATTTCAATTAATTCATTGGACCATATATTATGTGGTGTCTAATCTCACCCAAAAAGACTCTCCATTACCTTTGTTTGTTAAAAGGTGTTCTTAATTAATTAGCTTGACTAATAAGTACTATGATTTAACATCAACACCTTTGTTTTATTTGGAACTTTTTGTTTTTGGGCCCAAGGAATTCGGCACTCACTATTCTTTGAGTGTAATTGAGTAAACTCACTCTTGTATAATAACTCATAAATGATGTAAAATATAAAAAAAGTAATGTAATTAAGTAAACATATGATATATATTTATATTATACGATTATAATTTAAACAAATTATAATTTGCAGCAATAATTATGATTTTGATGTTATAGTTAGGGTTTTGTTGCTATTTTCTCTCTTTTCTCTTCTCTTTTCCTCTTTCTCTCTCCTCTCTCCTCTCTCTTCAATTTCTTGTCAACTATACAACTACATATGTATACTGGCTGCATATATACAATTACTTGTATAAATATACATAGTCAATTCGACAGATATACATATACAATTCGCCTCTCTTCGCTCTTTGCCTCTCTCGCTCGTCTCTCTCCTTCCTCTCTCAATCTCGCCTGCCAGCTATACAAATACACATTTATATTAGTTACACATATACAATTATTTGACAAATATACACATACAATTTGATAAATATACATATACAATTCGCCTCTCTCCTCCCTCTCTCAAACTCACTCCCCTCTCTCCTCTCCTCCAGGTCACATATGCCGAGGTTATGCTGTGTAATTATATACGTAAAACATAACTATTTGACCATATTAAATATCAAACCTAGGCTATTTATGAAAATTTCCCTATAAAATATAAAACACACTAGGTAAATTTGGTGTGATAATTTCGATTAAGAAGACATTAACAAAAAAAGTCTACCTCTTAATTTTTGTTATAGAATATCACCTGTAGCATCAACTTAGTCAGTATTCCAGTGTTTGAAACTTAATCTAAGAAAATCAACTGTTTAATTTTTGAAAAATTGTCTATAGCTTTATGAGCAACCCTCACTATTTTTTTGTCACTTTTGTTTCTTTAATTATTCGAGACCAACTAATTAGGATTGTCTCTTTCAACTTCCCCTTCTATGGCAACGGGCCAAATGTCTCTTGTAAGATTGTCTACTTTAAATAGATTAAATATAATTACGTTAGGGAGCTTTTTAAATATATTTTTAGTGGTAATTACATTATAAAAGAAGTTACTAACATCAGAATTCTTCACTCTTCATATTGCTTGATTATTACAATTTAGAAAAAAAGATATATTTTTAAGGCAATAGATGTTATCATAAAAATATTTTTGTAGAAATTGAGTTAGTAAAATTACATTCAAAGTCAGTAAAATCTTTAACATATTTATATAGAATGTTAATTATAAATATTCATAGTATATTATATATTGATTCAAAATTCTTTATTTATTATAATGAGCTTAGAGAGAGTTTTAAAAATATTGTTGCTTATAAACACTTAAAAGAATATAAAATATCTAACTGTAAAAGTTTGAGTTTGTACTACTCCTTTATGTATTTCTAAAATATTTGAATTTTATCTGATTAGATCAATATATAATAATTAAATGAATAAAGAGGTGAAGACTAGAATTTTTGATTTATGAATTTTGAATTAGAATATTTTTTTTATTTATTGAGTTTTGAATAAATTATATGTTATATTAAATGAATAAAAATTTAAGGTTTGAACTAAAATTGTTGAAATCTATCGATACACTCTGAAGTTGGTTCGCTAAGGGGTAAAAAAAATATTGAAATTGATTATGATTTGAATTCTATCAAGTCTAAAAAGAACACAAACTTTCATTGAGTATTAAGTGACAGTAGTACAGTAGAAAAGATATGAAAGACATTACTAACATAGCAAAAACTTGATGGCTGGTTATAAAGGATTACAAGACTTTTATATTTGTGAAGAAAATGGGGCCATTAATATTGGTGGAACCATAGTTGACAGATATTTTGGGTCCTATACAACATGTGAACTATGAAACCCCAAAAAAGATAGGCTATTTTTTTAGTATATGGTCAACCCCATCACACCAAAATAAATTTAGAGATGGTGGGACATATAAGTGGAAATTACTTTATGCATAAAATATATTACATATGTAACTTAAATATATTCTCATATTTTCATAAAGATGTGCGGAATGGACTATAGAACACCAATTGAGCTTTCGCTTTAACTAACTTGGTAGAGCAGTCAATATGAATTTTGATGGGATGATTCAAATTGTTTCATATTTTATTATAGATTTCAGGTGTAAACTTTTGAGAATAAAGAGATATCTGTTGTGAGTATTTTTTTTTGGATATGGACTCTACGATTCATGAAACTGAAGTCAATTATATCTCAATGTAGGAATTGAATGCTGAATGAGATTCATACCATAAAATGAACAAATAATTACTATTCAACTCCTATAATTGAGAACTGATTATTATTTATTGTCATGAAATTTCAAATTTTGCATAATATTATAATGAGCTTTACATGGATTTGCAATTTCATGTAAGTGATATATATATTATTACATATTAAGAAGAGGGAATAAGCACACGCGTCTTCGTCAACGCGGGGCACTTCTGCATAAGAAACCAGCTTGGCTTAGTAGTTCCAGCATGATATATCAAGCTGAATGTTGCTGGTTTGAACCCCATAGTTGCAGGCTTTAATTTTGCTGCATTTTTGCATGGCAACATAATTTCGTAAATAAATTAAAATTTTGGGGCACTTCCACGTAATAGACCTGCTTGGCTCAGTGATTCCGGCCTGAAAATTCAAGCTAAATGTCGTTGTTTGGACCCAGTAACAACCTTTAATTTTGCTTCATTTTTGCATAGCAACATAATTGGGATTTGCTTGATATTATTTCATTTTTCTCCATTCTTACATACCAATAAAACTAGGGCTCACTCGCAATAATTAATAATTTAACCAAATTGAAAAAAAGTTATTGACTATCAAAATTTTGTATACATAATCATAAATTAGAACAAAATAAATAATATATATTATTTAAACTAACATACAATGCAATATAAGTCGCAATAATTAACGACTTAATTTTTTAAAAAATATATAAAAAATCTATCAGTGATGAACTAAAAAAGAAAATTACACTTAATCATACTAATAAAAGTGTAAAAATAATCAAACATATTTATTGGGTCAGGTCAACGTTCGGACTGCATTTACTAGTGCGTGTATGTATATATATATATATATATTGTTGCATGCATCAATACGAAGAAAACTTTACTTGAATATTTTAACTAGTAGGAAGATAATTAATTTATCAAAATATTAACTTAATCTATATATTCTTTACTAGTCAGTTTAAAATAGTAACAGTTTTGTTAATTCCAAACAATTTAACTTAAACTTTTTATAATACCTTGATTAAAAATTTCAAAACAATTCATTTTTTTCACTCGGTGTCCATTAAAAATTTCAGATCTACATCTTATAAATTGAAAAAAAGAGGGAAAATATGAAACATGCAAATAAATCCATATCAACATGCTCTAAAGTTTGCATGCGTTAAACTTTAATCCCTTTTTTTTCTTTTATATTTTTTCTTTTTTCCAACGGTTGTGTTTCTCAATTTTGTTACAAAAAAGTTTAATCCAAAATAATTGAAAAAATGGTCCTTCGACACGTTTGATGTTACTTTATCCAACGTTAACACATCATGTCAATTCACTTTTTTTTTTCCTTCTTATCTTTATGTTTTTCCTATTAATGGTTGACAGTCAACCATATCCTAACTAATTACTAACTCAGATTCAAAAAACTGCTGGAATTATTGAAATAGTTGACTTTGATGAGGAAACATAAATATCCAAGCATAATGTATTTTAAACTGAAGAATATGTTTGAATTTAATATTCTTACTCCACATTTATATTTAATAATAACCTATGTTTGTCTCAACACATCCTTAATTAAAAAATAATAAATTAAATAAAGATATGTTTACTATAACATGCTTAATTATTATATGTTGAGAAATTATTAAGGTACTTAAGTAATAAGGACAAAAATAAGTATAAAATAATAAAAATATATTTTTTTATTTTTTAAACTTGACAAATAAAAATAGATATCTAATTTTATAATGGACAAAGTAGACCGAGTGAGTCGAAATATGTATTATTTTGTATTTGTATCAAAAAAATGAATGAATGAATAAATAAATATATGTGATATATGTTTATATTAGCGATCATTGTTGATGGATGGCTATTTATGTCAATTTCACTCAAAAAATACTAACATGTTGTTACTATCTAATATATATAGAGGATTTTTTAAAAAGAGTAAATATTTAAAATATAATAAGGTAGAAAATAGTTAAAATAGCTATAGTTTGCACAAATTATAATTTGTAGCTCCATATCATAGGAGAGAGGCGAGGAAGATCGAGAGAGGGAGGAGAGAGGTGAGCGAGATCGAGAGAGAATTGAGAGACGAATTGTATATGTATATTTGTAAAATTGTATGTGTATATCTGTCAAATAATTGTATATATGTAACTGATATGCATATATATTTGTATATCTGGCAAGTGAGACTGAAAAATAGATGAGAGAGGTTAGCAAGGTCGAGAGAGGGAGGGGAGAGACAAGTGAGAGAGGGTAGAGAGTGGAGAGAGACGAATTGTATACGTATAGCTATAGAATTGAATATGTATATCTATCAAATAATTATATACATACAATTGGTATACATATATATCTATATATCTGGCAAGAGACTGGAGAGAGGGAGAGAGAAAAGAGGCGAGAGAGATGAAAAGAGGAGAAGTAAAATTACAATAAAATTCTAATTATAGCTATAAATTATAATTTTTTTAAACTATAATGGTATAATATAAATACATATTATATATTTGTCTTGTTACGTAATTTACGGATTGAAATAATGTAATAAGATTTGAATTTACGAAAACTTTTTCAGATAAACTCACGGAATTTGTTGGACCACTTTATCAGAAGTTTTTTTTTTTGAAAAAAAAAAGAAATTATCTTCTTATAGATTCCTCGATCGTTTGATAAAGTTATATTCCAGAAGAGAAACCTTCAAACTAGCTTATTTTTGCTAGTTACAATTATATATTCAACCAAGAAATATTGTTGCTTTTTGATATAATGATTAAGTTTTTACTTTTTTGCTTTTAAAAAGAGAGGAGCAAATGGAATTTAGCAGAATACTTTTAATTATTTTAACTCTCTATTTTGCTACCAAAAAGATAGTGGACTGGAATTTTTATGTCAACTTTTTTCTTTTACTTCCAATATTTTATGCAATTGGATTATCTTTACCCACTAATAAAGCTACAGTATAAAATATTAAATTAAAGCACATAAGTTCACTAACTAATAAGATTTCACTAACAAAAAAAAAAATTCCTATATGCACCACAGAGAAAAAGAATTGACCTTCACTAAACTTAATTATTATTAATTAACTTTAAAAATTGTTTAAATGGAAAAAGAATAATCCAATCGGACAACACTTACATCTAAATTCAAATTGTGATCTCTGCAATACCGAACACTAAAAAGATTATTTATGATGGTGGCAAATATTTAATAAACTAGTTTTGTTGTGCGCGTATATCTCGTTTGATAACAAATATTGTAGATAAAAATTAAATTTGATTATGAACTTATAAAAAGATAAATAATTTAATAATTTTGATTAATTATTTATTTATAAACATCCTATATATAGAAATTGTATCATTGATTACAACTTGGTAAATTAGAATTTCCTGAAAAATAGTAAAAAGATGATTTTATCTAAAGTAGAGTCTTTCAATGAAAGACAAAAAATTCAAACAACATTTCTAAGAATCTTCATGTTTTTAATATAATATAAATAGATAGAGACAGATCGATAGATACGGATATAGATTAGTTTGTAAAAGATTCTGCATGAACATTGGGGCGTCTGTGTGCATGCATGAGTAATCTGTGAGACTATTTCAAGCATATGTACACCACTTTCAATTTAATTGTTCCATTTTTGTTTACGTTCATTTTAAACGGATTCTAATATTTACATGACATGTTTAAAATTATAATATTAAAAAAAAATTAATATATTTAACAAAATTTTAATTAAAATCATTAGTATCAAAACTCTTTTCTAATTTCTTAAACTCTACGTCAACTTTAAGCAAATGAAGTATATGTATATATTAGGAGAATAAACAGTGGATCAAAGATTTTAAAACAGTAGCACTGACAGTTTATGTAAACAGTATTTATATATTTGTAAGCTGTAAAGTGAGTTTTTTGGATTTATTCAGTACTGCCTATTAATCTTTCTATACCTTTTATTGGATTCATCAAAATTGTACCTTTAAACTGCGAACAATATTACTTACTATTTTGGCTATTTTCCTCCTTAATAAATTTTTAAACTCTTTTTTAGGGGGGTGGTAATTAAAATATTTATTGGCTGCTAGGTCGGTATTATATATATGGATTTATATGCGCATAAATTTCATGTTTTTTGTCTATACGTAATAAATAAAACTTGACGTTTTATCCTTATGAATAATCTAATGATATTAAGGGTTCTTAATATTTTTAGCTCCTCCGCCAAAAAATAAAAAATAAAAAATCCTAACCACTTAGCCGAAATAGATAGAAGTTTGAAATTTTGTGAAGACCCCATCACGGAGATGGGTTGTTACATACACAACGTACTCGCTGAGGTTTAGGATTTGCCTAGATTCAAATCAGCGAGCCCTGCTCTAATACCATGTAAAATTAGGTCTTGGGCCTAATTCACAATCCAAAAGCTAGCTCAAAAGCAAGAGGATTGTCCAAGCCTTATAACGAGTCCACCCATCTCATTAACCACCAATGTGGGACTTTTATTTTTCTTCAACAACTCCTGAACTTGGCGCAAGGTGTTTTTAATACTTTTCTCTATAATTAACGTTTTATATTTGTATATCACATAATTTTATGATAAGCGTACATCAGACTATTCTTCGTCTAAGGTGGTTGTCTATGCATAGTGGCCAAATTTTACATAAAATACAATGGAAAATTGGGGGGGGGGGGGGGGGGGGGCCCATACCAACCACAAAAAAGTAAGCATAGGTTGGTTTAAATTTAAATTTAAAA
>JAPFFP010000113.1:19385894-19405885 GCA_026153255.1 Solanum medicagineum | reverse complement strand
ATATATTAATTTTTTGGTATGTGGTGGATATTATAAGAGTAGAAAAAAAAAAAAAAAAAAAAAAGGAGAGGGGGGGGGGGGGGGGGGGGGGGAGGGTCACATTACAAGCACACAAAGATAAGCATAAGTTGGTTTAACTTTAAATTTAAAAAATGCAATGATTCAAATCATGATATGATAGTAAGAATTTATAGAGAGTTGGTGGATTGTGGGGTGAGGAGAATTAATTTTAGGTGATAATGGAGGGGTAAATTGAGTAGAAATCAATTATATTGAAGGTTGATGGGGGAGGGTGGGTACTCATGTTCAAATTTTGAAACAATGTTTGTGCAAATTAGGTTAGGTGATTTTTTTTTCATTTTTCTTTAAGAAAAATCCAAAACTTTAGTACACTTTGGCACGTGAAAAAGAGATTCATGTGAACAAGAATGAATCTTAGACGACATTTATAAATCATGAAAATTCAGTAGTGCTATTATTCCCACTTCCCTTAACCATGGTGGGCTAGCTAGCATAAAAGTAGAAATTCAATCTTATTTTGAAGAAGTCAATTATTTATCCTTGTGTCTCAATTTACAGTGTACTCTCTCCGTCTCATTTTAATTGGATTTGTAAAATAATGCGCACAAGAGAAATATCTAAAGACAAAATATAATCCATACTTTTCAGTATTACCTTTTGTAAAGTCATAAATATGTAATATAATTTATCTCCTAGAAAATATAAAACTTCAATAAATGAAAGAGCAAATACGAAAAAAAATTCAAACATAAAAACCTCAAAAATTCAATTTAATCTGGGACAGAGAGAGTATTGTTAATTTATAATTAGTTATTTTTTAAAAAAATATATGTATAAAATAGTTAAAAAATATTAATTTTACAATTTCCCATTATGTTCTTAATTTAAAAACTTTTATAATCAGATAAATATTGTACTTCATATATTTAAGAGCATAAATTTCAAAAAGAAATTATAACCACATAAAACTATATAATTCTATGTCTAAAATCACAAGTAATTTCCCATTTTCTTTATTATTTTTAAAATTTTGTGTTGAATCAAATTATACACATAAATTATTATAAAAGAAGTACTATATATTTATACACATACATAATTTTTCTACTGTTGATTCCTAAAACGATTTTTTTTTCTAAAATGCTTTTAATTATATTATATATTGTTATAAATACTTCAAAAAACGCACTTTTATTTGCGAAGCAACTAATGTTTATATTGAAATCGATCAATATGTTTTTGCTCTCGTACTTAAATTGGGAAACGCTAATAATAGTATAATACATATGAAGAAATTTCAATGAACGTAATTTTTATTTTTAGTTTTTAAAAGAATCTAATACAAATTTGAATAAGGACAAACGAAAGAAATATTCACTAACAACTGCTTAAATAATATTATTTTAATTAACACGATAAAGCTAATTACATAATTTCCGTCTTTGGAAGTCTAAACTCAGCAACTTTTACTGATCATTCACTTTATTCCCACTTAAATCTTTTTTCTCATGCAAAGATTTTTTTACTTTCAATTAATAATTACCAAATATTCCGTTTTTCTTTTTTACTTTGCATAAGGTTAAAAAAAATAGTTTATGAGATTAATATTTTGAGTTTGGCATTTTCGAAAACGAACGGGTGGCTGTTTAATTCGAGATAAAAAGCTCAATATTCCACATGGATTGTAATTAATAATTAACCCAAACTGACAATTAGTAAGACTTTAGGAATGAAAAATAACAATTTAGAAGATTTTAAAATGGATAAAAAGGGACAGAATTTATAAAAAGTAACACGTGGAGAATGTTGGACGACTCTACATGCAAATTGTGTTTAAAATAAAAAATAAAATTTGGTCTTCTGCGTAACGAGGACGGAATTGGAATATATTTTTAGTATATATGGGATTCACATACATTTATCAAAGCTTTTGACTTATGGCCTTATGGGTTTATGTGACTATATTAATATTTTCTTGGTATTTACGTGTGTTCTTAATCTATGTTCTTCCTAATTATATTAAACCAACAAAACAAAAAATATTTATGGAAAGGAATAAGGAAATTATTATCAATTTTGAACTTGTCATATAGTATTAGACTATTAGTACTCTTGTTTGAATTGTAGGGTGTAGGTCAAATAATTAAAAGCCATAGTGTTCGATGAGTTTAAAGAAAGTCAAATGCGATTCAAAAAGTTGACTAGCTATCAAAATAATAATAAAGTGATCTTTTGAGGGCCTTACATATATGAGAACTCAAATTCATGAAAGAATGAGAGGTTTTTGAAGCCCTAGCTGGGTTCTTGATTCTACGCTTGAGTTTTTTTGAATTTTTCTAACGTTAATGATGAAATAAGAGTGTTTTTATGAGTTAATTGGGTGGAAACCGACCTAATATGGTTTGAGGAGGGTGGAAAAGGTCGAAACTATCCCTCCTTAAACATCAGAAAAAGTTGTCTAATACAACATGTCCGCGTCGCACCAGGGGCTCGGACATTTGTATTTCGCTTAATACAACATCACCACGTCGGTAGGGCGCAGACATGTGTATTTTCGCCTTTTTCGCAAAAACAACTTCCCATCGAAACTTGAAGAAAATTATTAAGTGTGGCTTCGCGACACACGTGTCGTGGACGCGGAAATCTCACTGTCCGAAATTTAAATTAGCGAAAATTTTAATTTGCCTCGGTTGCTCTAAAATCAAATCGAGATCATTTTCCCACTCAATTTTTCACGCTGATAGCAAATCTGGTCTCAAATTTATGAACGGAGCATGGGAAGACGCATTACGCGCATGATCATTTTCAGGAATATTTTGGTCTTTTCACCGTGCGTCACATCCACCACCTATTATTTCGAGTTCTGCTCGAGCATAGTCAACCAACTTCATGACTTTACTTTTCAGCAATTGCATGCATGCCTATTAGGCTCGACGAGTGATTACATTATTGTATATTCGTTCACTTACTCTATTCATATCACTCTATCAGGAGTTTAAAAAGACTTGCATGAATAATATGATAAAGAGAATTTTTTTCACGTGATAGCAATTATAGTCGTCGGAATCACATCAATCTACACAATTGAAGGGGTAGACACATATTAACAAAGGTGAAGCTAGAATTTTATTTTTTATAATTGCGAAACTTCAAATATTAATAACTGAGTTCTAAATTTGTTATTTTATATATTTAATAAATTTTTTAAACTTAATATACTATTTGAACAAAAGTTGCCGAACTCAGCTTTGTTCTTAATTATTAACATAATATATATTTTTTTACTTATCAACTCTCACTCAAATGGACTTGGACCAAATAATTGAGCAAGAATCAAACGAGGTGTGAATTTTTGAAATTTTGGTCAGAAAAATACTTTAAATGACTCATTTTGTAACAAAAAGTTATTGATTTACTAGAAATGAAAAGTTTAATCTTATTGACAGTGTAATCCCAACAAAAAGAATACTAATAAAGAAAAACAAGAGTTATTCTAATTTGAGTAGGTAGATCATTTTTTCGTGTAACAATTATTGCTATTTTAAATAAGAAGGACGAACATATACGGGCAAGATATCCGTAATAATAAGTGATAATATATAGCCAACTACTGCACTCTAAATAAATTTTGTGTTGTCATTTTTTGTCTTATATATGTTAATTTTATCATATACACTATCATATACTTTTCATTATTAGTCGTTCCTTCGATTTTCTTTTCTTTTTTTCATATCTAGTTTATTCTATTTATGAATTTTTGAGACGAGGATCGTTCTCAGGAAACAACCTCTTTACCTTAGTGAGGTAGTGGTAAAATCTGCGTACATTCTACCCTTTCCAGATCGTACTTATGGATTCCACTGAATATGTTATTATTAGTATTATTGTTGTACTATCTGATTTATGCTAAGAGAAAACGTGTTATTTTCATAAGGCAAAATGGGTATATCATAAAAATGGATAAAAACAAGGGGGTTTACAAAATTTCCAGAACAATAATATTAATATGGTTTGCACTTTATTGTAAATAAAATCCCAAAATATCCGTTCACGGGTTGTTTCATATTGTTTTGCATTTTGGTCCCATTGCTATGATACCATTTTGGGCACAAAAGGGACCAAACTACATTATTATTATTATTGTTGTTGTTTTTTCAAGAATAAAGTTATACAGTAGACATATATAGCAGAATATGTGCCATACTTTTTTTATCTATCATTATTAAATGCCTCAAATCAAAATTCGGTTTGAAAGGTCCATGTAACAATCTTCTTTTGACCTTTCAATAGGAATGTTCCACTCGTTTTAATTTATTTATCTAATTTTTTTTAAAAAAAATAAAAATTTTCTTTAAGTTATTTAAATTTAATCAACGATCACTTAGTTCTACTAATTACGAATAAATTTTTCAAATAAGGGATGGAATAATAATAATAATATATGAAATTATTGTTGTAACGGATAAATTTTGATCATTCGTAAAGTTTATGTGAAAATTTAATTTTTTATTTTCTTTATCAATAAGTTATTTAAATTTAATCTATGGTCATTAGTTCTATTAATTACCGATAAAAAAGAATTTATAAGTTATTTAAATTTAATCAACGGTCACTAAGGTCTACTAATTACGGATAAAAATTTTAAATAAAGGATGGAATAAATAATAATACATGAAATTATTGTTGTAACGGATAAATTTAGACCATTCGTAAAGTCTACGTAAAAATTTAATTTTTAAAATTTAATTAAAAAGATGTAAAATGTATTAAATATCTTTTAACTTTATGATTTTAAACATGTCAAGTGGAACGTTGATATTAAAAAAAAGTTATTTCTCAATACAGAATAAAAATAAAAATAAAATAAATAAATTAATTATCATACACTTGGAAATATTTTACAATAGGATTCTTACTGACACTACATAATTTATTATTTATATAAAGTTTAGCCAATATAAGTACGTTGCATAATGAATGTATGTATAGTAAATGTACACAGACTAATTATACACATATTATATACTCATTATACTGTTTGGTGCATGCAATTATAATAGGAAAAATGGTATGAATAGTTGTTCATTAAAATAATAATTAGTAAATATATATATATATATATGCAAAATTTTGATACAAAGTTGTACTATATATGTTTTTGTAGGTTTGGTTAAGAACGTAATTATATTCAGGAGAATTTTTAATAAAAATTAATTGACAATCTCCTTATTAGTGAGGATTTAAATTTTCATTTTAAAGTTATTCTCTCCGCACGTTTCCCTTTTTCTACCCCATATTTAAAAAGTATTATATTATTTTTTAGTTGATTGATCAAATATGCAACTTACGTATTATAATATACCTCCTATGTCCTAAATGGTTGATCAAGGCCCACAAAATTTATAATTAAATAAAAAATTTCAAAGAGAGTACAAAATTTAGAATATATTTTGGACATAATTATAGGAACCTAAAATTAGAAAATGAAAAAGATTGTTGATGAAAGCTACTCCAGCTTAAATTCAATTGTACTTCTGTTATTATTTATTATATATATGCCTTGTATGATATGCCCATGATGAAAAATTAATTGACCAACAAATGTGGGTATTTAATGTTGTTGCTCTTCAATTATTATCAAGTTGCCAAAATTGATACTTCCCCAGTAAATATGAAAACTGACACTCTTTAAAAGTTCTTTAAAAAAAAATAGTTATTTTAAATTATTTTTTATTTATTCATAACGATAATTGTTTTTGGAAACAAAAATGATATTTCCTAAGACATAAATAAGAATAAAGAATCGCATTTACGATAAAAGAGTAAAATTATTCTTAAATTATGTAAAACGAAATAAATTTTACCTTTATTTAAAAAATATAATATTTCTTACCTTGAGATCTTTCAGTTCGTAGACAAAATTATCCTAAAATATACTCTATTAATTTAAAATATGTTCTTGATTTGGAACTGGAAAGAAGAATTATTTCTAATTTTCTTTTGATGTTACAATCGCTTAGATATAAGTAGATCATATAAGTGTTCACTATTATTTATACTATAACATAGAAATTAAACTATAACATGATTTAAGTTACTAATATTCGTAAATATTATTTAGTCAATTGATTATTCTATGCATGGACTAATTCAATCCAAACATAGCAGAAAACAAAAGAGCGAAAAGAATAAAAGGGAAGTTTTCAATATATACAATAATAAAGTACTCAGTTCACAATAAATATAATTATAATACATTTATATAAAAAGTAGTTAATATTCATAGAAAGTATAGGTAGATTATAAAATATAACTTGTCAAAGGTTAAGTCTAGGGGTATTTTCGTCATTTCATGGGGTGTTACAGTAGTGGAGTTGTGGCACTACTCCATTCTTAATCAAAAGTTTCGAATTCGAGTCCTGGGACACTAGATGAGAAAAGAATTACATATATAAAATCAGAAGTACATTCAATTATTTTTTCAATTGTTATTGTCAAATAAAATGAAGTTGATTTGCATCCTGTGCTGATAGAAAAATGACACATTTATAAATTTGATAGACATATTTATAAATTTGATGATATGAAATAATAATATGCACGTAATCATTTATAATTGTGTGATATAAGTTACACACATAATAATTATTTATTTTTATAGACTTTTTATTAGTTGACGTGGTATGCTCGTGCAAAGCACATACACTAAACTTGTAATAGTAGTAGTAGGAATAATAATAACAACAACAACAACAACAACAACAACAACAATAATAATTTGATCTTTTATTTAAATGAATTTAGACCATCGTAAGGTTCAGTGAAAACTTGATCTTTTATTTAAATTTAAATTAACGATTACTTAGAGTTATTAGTTGCGGATAAGTTCTAAGAAAGATGAATTTACGTCTAGGTACATATATTTTATATAAATAAAGGGTGGAATAATAATAATATATGGAATTATTGTTGTAACGGATAAATTTAGACTACTCGCAAAGTTTACGTGAAAATTTAATATTTTATTTATTAAATTCTTTTATTAATAAGTTATTTAAATTTAATTAACGGTCACTTAGTTATATTACTTACGGATAAATTTTTTAAATAAAGAATGGAATAATAATAATATATGAAATTATTGTTGTAAAACATAAATTTAGACCATTCGTAAAATTAACTCAAATATTAAATTTGTTGTTTTCTTTATTAATAAGTTACTTAAATTTAATTAACTATCACTTAGTTCTATTAATTACGGATAAGTTTTTTAAATAAAGGATGGAAGAATAATAATATATGAAATTATTGTTGTAACAAAATAAATTTACAGCATTTGCAAGGTTTACGCAAAAATTCAATTTATTTATTTTCTTTATTAAATTCTTTATTAATAAGTTATTTAAATTTAATTAACGATCACTTAGTTCAATTAATTATGAATCAATTTTTTAAATAAAGGATGGAATGATAATAATATATGAAATTATTGTTGTAACAGATAAATTTAGACCATTTGTAAAGTTTATGTGAAAATTTAATTTTTTATTTTCTCTATTAAATTAAATTCTTTATTTATAAGTTGTTTAAATTTAATCAACGGTCACTTAGTTCTATTAATTATGAATAAATTTTGTTGTAATGGATAAATTTAGACCATTCGTAAAGTTTACGTGAAAATTGAATTTTTATTTTCTTTATTAAATTAATTTCTTTATTCGTAAGTTATTTAAATTTAATCAACGTTCACTTAGTTCTATTAATTATGGATAAATTTTGTTCTGACGAATATATTTAGACCATTCGTAAAGTTTACTCAAAAATTTAATTTTTTATTTTCTACATTAAATTGTTAATAGTTTGGCAAAAATTCAATCTTTTTTATTTTCTTTATTAAATTAAATTCTTTATTAAAAATATATTTAAAGTTAATCAACGGTCACTTAGTTATATTAATTACGGATAAAAAATTTAAAATAAAAGATTAAATAATAATAATATATAAAATTATTGTTGTAACAGATAAATTTAGACTATTCTTAAAGTTTATGATAAAATTTAATTTTTTATTTTCTTTATTAAATTCTTTAGTTATTTAAATTAATAAAATGACATAATTATAAATTTGATAATATGAGATAATAATATTTGCGTAATTATTTATAGTTGTGTGATATAAGTTACATGCTTAATTATTTATTTATTTTAGAGATTTTTTATTACTTGATATGATACACACGTGCAAAACACGTGCACTAAACTAGTAATAATAATAGAAAAAATTGTTATAAAAAATGAATTTAAACCATCGTAAAGTTTACGTGAAAATTTAATCTTTTATTTTTTCTATTAAATTATCTATTAATAATTTATTTTAATTAATTAATGATTACTAAGTGTTATTAATTATGAATAAGTTTTAAAAAGATGAATTTACGTCTAGGTACATTTATTTATATAAATAAAGGTTGGAATGATAATAATATATGGAATTATTATTGTAACGGATAAATTTATACCATTCGTAAAGTTTACGCGAAAATTCAAATTTTTTGTTTTCTTTAAGTTATTTAAATTTAATCAACGATCACTTAGTTCTACTAATTACGAATAAATTTTTCAAATAAGGGATGGAATAATAATAATAATATATGAAATTATTGTTGTAACGGATAAATTTTGATCATTCGTAAAGTTTATGTGAAAATTTAATTTTTTATTTTCTTTATCAATAAGTTATTTAAATTTAATCTATGGTCATTAGTTCTATTAATTACCGATAAAAAAGAATTTATAAGTTATTTAAATTTAATCAACGGTCACTAAGGTCTACTAATTACGGATAAAAATTTTAAATAAAGGATGGAATAAATAATAATACATGAAATTATTGTTGTAACGGATAAATTTAGACCATTCGTAAAGTCTACGTAAAAATTTAATTTTTAAACTTTTTTATTAATAAGTTATTTAAATTTAATCAACCTCACTTAGTTCTATTACTTACGGATAAACTTTTACAAAGGATGAAATACTAATAATATATGAAATTATTGTTGTAACAGATAAATTTATGCTATTTGTAAAGTTTATGCGAAAATTTAATTTTTTATTTTCTTCATTAAATTATTTATTAACAAGTTATTTAAGTTTAATTAACGGTCACTTAGTTTGATTAATTACGGATAAATTTTTTTAAAAAGACGAATTTACGTGTAGATATATATATTAGAACACGTGAACTCTTTTCTTCTTCTTTTATACATTGATAGATCTTTGTAATCTAAATGTCATTATAATTTTTTTTCTGTTATAACGTCCGTTACTTGATTTAAACTTTAAAATGTTGTAGTTATTTTATGAAAAAAAGTCCAAATTGTCCTTTAAAAGCTAATTATTTATAAAATTAATTCCAATGCTTAAAATTATTTATCAATGCCCCAACCTAACTCAAATGAGCTAAATATGTATTTATTTAATGGCAAGTACCTTTTATATATAATTTGTAAATTTACGTGGTACATGCGTGCAAAGTACCTTAACTAAACTAGTAATAATAATATTAGAAAAATTGTTATAACAAATGAATTTAGACCATCATAAACTTTATGGGAAAATTTGATCTTTTATAAGTTATATGCATTTAATCAATGGTTACTTAGCGGTCATTTGGTTTGGATACAAGTTGTGATGGGATTAGTTGTATTGGGATAAGTTATGTTAGGATAAGTTATGATGAGATTATTTATGGTGAGAGTAGTTTTGTTGCTTGTTTGGTTTGTCATATTCATAATCATTGCATAATTTCTAAAAATAAATTGTTTGTTTACAAAATATCCTTACCGTGTTTAGTTTTTCTTTTTTTTAATATACTCTTTGCAACCTCTAGCTATTCATTCTTAAAATAAAATTTTCATCTTATTTAACATAAATAATTTTGTGCATGCATTTTTCATGATTATGTCATGTGTTTTATAATTAAACCTTAATCTTATTCAACTTAAAAGTAAAATGTCCATTTTATTTAGCTTTAAATAAAATTTTCATCTCATTTATCTTAGAAATAAAACTTCCATGCATCTTATTTAGCTTAAAAATAAAATACAACTTTTAAGTGAGTAATAAATTATTTACCTAAAAATATGTAATTTAACAGTGAAGTGAACAATTTAAGAGAAATCAAAGAATAGATAAATATAAGTATTAAACAAATAAGTTTAACTTATAATATATTCATAAATAGAAACTGTATTTGTAAGATATAATTTTTAATAGAAAAATATGTTATCATAAAAATAACAATTAATTAAGGTAGTGAATATTATTATAAATAATATTAAAATTATGTTAATATACGTGAATATAAAAATAGTGTATAAAAGAGAGTTTAAAGGGGGTTATTTTTGCATTTTTACATACTTAATCCGAGGATAACTTATCCTGGGATTATTATTCCACCAAGAAGGAGGGATAATTGATCCCATCACTAATTGTTAATCCCAGGATAAGTTATCCCAACTTGTGCAACAAAACAATGAATTGAGGGTCACTTAAAAATTATCCCGAGATTAAATTTATTTATCCATCACACCAAATGACTCCTTAGTGATTAATTACAAATAAGTTCTAAAAAGGATATACGTCTAGATACATATATTCATACAAATAAAGAATGAAATAATAACAATATTCGAAATTATTGTTGTAACGTATAAATTAAGACTATTCGTAAAGTTTCGCGAAAATTCAATCTTTTATTTTCTTTATTAAATTCTTTATTAATAATTTATTTAAATTTTATCAACGGTAACTTAATTTTATTAAATACGGATAAATTTTTTTAAAAATGAATTTAAGTCTAGATAATCAATAGATTTTTGTAATTTAAACGTTATTATGACTTTTTTCTGTTATAACGTCCGTCACTTGATTTGAACTAAAAATGCTATAGTTATTTTATAAAAAAAAAAGAAGTTCAAATTGTACTTTAAAAGCAAGTTATTTATAAAATTAATTCCAATGCTTAAAATTATTTATCAACGCTTCAACCTAGCTCAAACGAGCTATTAATATTCTCGTTTTTTGTTTTCATTTGAGCTTATGTTTGTTGCATGAATAAATAAATAAAGCTATTAATAAAGAATGTAATATATGGAATTAATTAATTAATTTAAATAATAATGAAGTGGGCCGACGGTTTCCGTTAGGCCTCACTTTCAAGCCGTCATTGGCACTGTTGAGTATTTGTTATCCTTCATTTAACGGCTTCCGTGACGCCTATATATACGGGCTCTCTCTCCTTCTCTTTTATATATACTTTGTCTGATTTCAAAAATGGTAGCGTAAGGAAGAAGAGTAGTATATCTGTCATTTTTCTCTTGAATCAGAACTAGTAGTGTTTAATTTGTCTTATTTTGAGAAATGGGGAAAAAAGAGCAGATCAACCATGAAAAACACAAAGACAAACAAAGAGTTGAAGCGGTTGTTCAGCTTCTCAAGAAACAAGCTCCTCTTACTGTTAAACAGGTTCCCCATATGTTTTTTCTCATATGATTAGTGAAGGAAGAGTTGTTATTCGACTTTCTTTAGACATAACTAGTAATTGAATGACTTGATGCTTTCTGGGCTTATGCGGACTGAATTCGAATCAGATATGGAATGAACTGAAGATTTTAAATTTTTTGTTGTTGTTGAACAGGAGAAGTTGTGTAACAGTGCTTGTGTAGAGAGATTTCTCAAAGTAAAAGGTGAAAATGTGAAGAAAGCTGCTAAGCACTTGAGGAATTGTCTTAACTGGAGAGACTCTTTAGGCATTGGTAATTATTATTTTAATTTAATTATATAAATTTGTCTTCTCTTTTTGTTTCTTCTAAAGAAGAAAAAGAAACAGAGAATCTCTCTAATTTTCATGATTTGAGTTCATTAAATATGTTATGATTAAACTATACAACCTAAAAAGAATGACATTATTTTAATCTCAATTTATTTTTTTAAAATGTTGCAGATAATCTTATTGCTGATGAATTTTCTGCTGAGTTAGCAGAAGGGGTAGCTTATGTTTCTGGTCATGATGATGAATCTAGGCCTGTTCTGGTAATTTTTTATTTTTTGAATTTTGTTATTTCCTTTCTCAAATTTAACCTTAGATACACTTTTTGAGTAAATAATTATTGCTTTTTTTTGTTGACCAAATTATAGATTTTCCGGATCAAGCAAGATTACCAGAAATTTCACTCCCAGAAATTGTAAGTACTTTAATTTTATTTTTATATGAATACTGTTACGATCTATTAAGATTTAACTTTTAAAATTGAAATTTGCATTTTTGAATGTAAATATTTTAAGTTAATCTATATGAATACGAAAAAGTATTGTAATGTTACTGTTATTTTCTACTGATCCTTGAACATTTAAAATTTAAATTAAATATTTTTGAAAGTAAGCAATACACAGCCAAAATATTGTAACGACATTACGATCTCTTGAGATTTGACTATTTAAAATTAAAATTCAATATTTGAATGTAAATACTTTAATCTTATTTATACAAATATGATCTATAACGTTATTATTATGATCCATTGATATTTAACCTTTTCAATTCAAGATTCAATATTTCTTTCTATCTGTATGAATACGATAAAATATTTATAATATTAAAATGTGATGATTTAAAGTTAAAGCTTCAATATCTTGATCTTTTTTACTTTGTTTAGACAAATGGAATTGAAATTTTGTGGTTAAAATAATTGTAGGTTTACTCGATTGCTGGTGTTTACATTGGAGGTGGCAATTCAAACCATGGCCAAAAGTGTTGAACAACTTGTTATTCTATTTGATGCCAGTAAGTATTTTCTTCTAATGACAATATTACGCTTGTTTAGCCCATCAGTAATTTGAAAAGAGAGGGTAGATTGGTAATTTGACAAAGTATATTTACTTGCATAACAACTCAGAACTCAGCCTTCTCTATGTTAGTTCATTTAATGTACATTCTGTTCTATATTCTGAAGTATTCCCAAGAAATTTCAGACTGAAAATGATTTTTTTGGTTCATTTTTATTTATTTACTATAATAAAAATAAATATTTATTCAATTTAAAGTTAAGTATTAATTTATCATTTTATACTTCTTTTTTTTCCGACACTCTTTCTTTTATCATCCGTCTAGAAAAAATATTTTTGTTGAAAATAATTTTACTTTAAAATTCACATTTTTTCCTTAATGAAATGATTCTCATCCACGTAAATATCTAAATATAGTTTTAGATCAAAAATTTTAAATTTTTTTTAAATATCATATCAACTCAAAGAGTCTCATATAAAGTATAATTTGTTACTAGGCTGATAGAATAATGTCATCATTTTATTTAAAAATATGTCAAGTAAAGATGGACGGAAAGTGTAGTGTTAAAGACACCTTTTCTTATAAAATTTACACAAAAAACCCCATTTCAGATCTTTTTAATTTCCAATGCCACGCCTAATCACTTTGAATTAAAGAGCAATTAATTAACTAATCAATTTTTGCCTGCTACCCTCTACATTTAGGCAGGCAAGATTCTGAAATATTTTCATGCTTTGCCTGGAGTGCCCTTGAGGTGTTGCTTTCAAGTTTAAGAATTGTAGGGTATAAATTGTCATTTCGCTTATAGATAAACTCAAAATGTCATGCTAAAGTGTCCATAACTCTACTTTTTCTTTCCCTGTCAGAATCCAGAACTCAAAAAAAAGGGGAAAAATTGAAGATGGCCTGCAGTTGAATTTGAAATTTTGCTTTATTTCACTTTATTATCTAATTTGTTTCAATTATTTAATATTTGGGGGGTACGTTTGACTAAATCAAATCATTGGGGACTGATGTGTAAAAAATGCAGGCTTTTTCAGGTCCGCTTCAGCTTTTATGAACATCTTGTTGGCTTCACTGAAAATTATTGCTGATTATTATCCTGGAAGACTTCATAAAGCTTTTGTTATTGATCCTCCTTCACTTTTCTCTTATCTTTGGAAGGTACTCATTTTTTCGTAAAAGGCTCGATATATCGTGATTCTTCAATATCAATAGAGTGATTGTTCGTGAAAGACTTGTTTTATTTTTTTTTTCAGGGTGTGAAGACATTTGTTGATTTAGCACCAATAACTATGGTGGTGTCATCACTTGACTTTGAAGAGTCATTAGAGTTTAATGACTTCAGTTCATATCCAAGAGCAGCATCTCTTAGATTCAATCCATCTTCAATACCTTCAAATGGCAAAGTCGGATCATGCTCTTCATCAAGATTCTCATTTACCGTGTCTCATCATTTTGACTCTGTGAAGCCATGGTACTTGTCATTAACTGACACGACATCAGCTAAAGTGGGACCCACCACCACTAACCTGGGCCCAGCAGCCATCTCACCACTCAATGCTAGGTCCTACTCATTTGCGTCACCCATTGACAGGACGCCACGTGGAAACAACATGGGCCCCATGAAAAAGGGATTTTTCCCATCTACACCTTTGCCACAAAAGTCTCAAGAAATGGCTGATCATTCAGAAACTCGTCATCCTAGGGCTATGAGGGCATCCTTTTTTCAATCCCCGGCTATGTTCTTCAAGAAAGATGGTGGTAAGGGCAACGTTATTAGTCGAGCCGATAAAAGTCGCGAGTCGTTCAAACCATTCTTGAAGTTCTATCGAAGGCCGTATGATGAGATGATTTATAGGTCAAAGATGAGACCCCCTCTAGGTGGACTTATCTCAATCGTCTCACCACATATCAGACGTCGACACATGTCTGCCTCTCAACGGTTTTGATTGATGTAAGAAGCAAACAAGCTAAGAAAAAGAGGCGTAAGCACAACAAATGATAGTGAAACTTTAGTTACCTTTACCTTTTATCAGTATTATTCTGATTAATCTATAAGTACATAGATATATTTGAAAAAGGAGTTTGCTTGCTCCTCAACTAATAATAGATTAATTGTTTAATTATCAATTCTCCCAATGTTTTGGCAATACATTAGTCAATTGTGTTTGGCTAAAGTGAGATTTTTTATTTTTTCTCTATGGTAAGAAATGGAAAATTAGACAACAACGTACAAGGTGGGATGTGAAATATTGTGCAAATTAAAAGTGTCACATTTTGTGCTATGTGGTCTTTACTATAATTACTACTATGTCTCATTTAGTACACATTGCTATGTAAAAAACAATGTGTGGAAGTAAGACATCGTGGTCGAAACGATGAACATCATAATATTGTAAGTAAAAACATTTATGAGCTAATCAAACTTACAAGAAAAACCAAGTTCATTTCCAAAAAATAACCATTTAAAAAATACTATCTTCCCATATTATATGGACATTTTTTATAAGTATTTGTCTCATATTATATAGACATTACTAGAATAGGATAGAATTAATTATGTTTTTTGTATTTCACTCCCACAATTAATCAGTATATTCATGATTTTATTCTAACTTAATTTAATCCACATTAGTTATAACTAAAAGATAAAATAATAGTTACCAAAGAAAATAAGGTAAAATGATAAAATTACTAGTACATTAATAATTTTTTTAATAATCGTGTAAAATTGAATGTGCTCGGAACAGAGCGAGGATTGTGACAAGGAGTTCATTTTTTAAAGTTTGTATTTTAGAAGTGAGAGTACAGATCATGTAGAGACACTTGTGTTTGATAGTAAAAGTATGTAATAAAATAAAGGACCAAAGTTCGAAAGTCCTAATTTTGTAAGTTAGTCTTTGTATTAGTTAGTCAGTCAATTTTTCTTTCTTTATTCTACTTTTGAAATATTATATATTATATTGGTAATTTAAAAGTTGACAGAACTCTGAGTAGGAATATGTGTCGTGGTGCTGTTGTAGCCAAAAGTCAAATGAGAGCTTTAATATAGCTGACCATATTATAAAAAAAAAATCTTAATTTTTCTTAATAAACAAATAGTTTATATTAGTACTCACTTGCTCCGTTTCATATTAGTTGTCACAGTTTTTTCTAAAATAATATTTAAAAAATTATATATTTTTTAATTTATTTACCAAGTGACGTAGCCATATACATCAATGAACGTTCAGTTGAACATATTTTGTTAAAGAATTATATTGTATATAAAAAAAATTATATGAAATATAGAGGTTATAATTATTTTTTGGTTCATATCTAGTAATTTTTAAACATCACTAATGAAATATCAGTGAGTTTACCCTTAAATTTTTTCCCACAATCAACACTCAGTTGGTTGATTACCTGAACTCTCATTTTGTTGATAAGGGTTCGATCCCCACATTACAATCCTCCTCCGAGCTTTCCCTTCCCCTAACAATTAAGTTTAGTGCAAACTGGAAAAAGGTTAATCAATTTTATCTTCATTTGTAAATTAACAAATACTATATTTTGGTATAGACATTTTTAATAATGTTGACTTAATAATCTTGACAACTAATATTGGATGAAAGATTTACCTCTTGTATTTGTTTATTCAAATATTAATAATCCATGGACTTGTAGTATTATATTATGGGAAACTAAAGCAAATATTAGCACGAGCACACATACGCATCCAAGTGAAAAAAATTAGTAATATATTAGTATATACTATATAGTATACAAGAGATACATATAATTTTTGTCTTTTATTTATTTGTCAACAAGTAATCAAGGTTTCTGCAAGTTCTTTTTTTTTTTTTTTTTTTTTTTAAGTTAGTACTTTTAGGGGATGTGGATGGATGACGTTTTTGATGCTATGTTGTTTGTTTGAATTCACTGAATAAATATATTTGGGTTGGAATTTAGTTGATTGTGATTTATGAAATGTACAAAAAGGTGTATATTTGTACCGTACTGGCCATTGGTTTATTGCTTGTATTTTAGTGTTTATAATATATGTATATATATATTTCACTTTTTATGATTTTTCTAGAGACTTGAGAGAGTTACATATCAAAGAAGTGATAGATGAATCAGTATTTGTCATAGTTACATGTATTACTTTCGTACTCATTTTTCTATTCAATCAAGGACTATATAATAGAGCTAAAATAATTGAACATTTAGGTCCCTTTCATCATATTTTCTTTGTCCAACGAACAAGTATTCATTCCATGATTATATAACGTTCATTGTCTAGTTCCATCAAAGGAAATGGTTGAACATAACTACATACATTATTTTGAATAAAAGAAAACTAACACTACAAAAAGAGTTTTATTTTATATTTTTTATGTGAGAGGCTGGTAGTAGGGACTAAGGAGCACACAGATGGATAAGTCGGAAGAGATAATTAGACAGAATATGACGTAGTTTTATATTATCGAAAACATGACTTTAGATAGGAGGAAGTGAAGATCGTATATTAGAGTAGAAGATTAGTAAGGATTGAGTATTGTCTTGTCTTGCAAAGGTTTAGTTTTTGTCGTAGGACTAGTCGCGCCTTGTAGTTCTTATTATATGTTGTTTATTGTATTTCAATTATCACACTATTTTATTATTGCTTTATACTACTTTTCTTATTAATATGTTTATATATATATATATATATATGGCCATGGTCTTTTTATTTATTTATAAAAATGTTTTGTCCATTATTTTTTTCTTCCTTTATTTGGGTTACGTATTTGAGCCAAAGAATTTCAAAAACATGTACAATTTCTCTATCTTTATGAGATAGTGATAAAATTTACGTACACTATATTCTTTTCAAATCTTACTTTATAAAATTTTATTAAATATATTAATATTATTATTATTATTATTATTAATTAGTATAAAATGGTCGTTTGACCTTCTTTATTTGCTTGGGTCAACATCACTAAAATCCAAACGGACATACATCAATTTCCGATACAATTCATAACCACTGATACATGTAATTTTCAAAAGTTAATTTGATTAATTCTGAAAGTTAAATTATATTAAATTAAAATTTTAAATATTTAAAAATTTATAAAAAATATTATGAATTATAATTTTTTTTCGTATCAATATGATGAAAATTTACATCTTAAAATTTTAATCAAACTCTATATAATTTGAATTTAAAGATGAAAAGTGTAATAACTAAAACAGAACGGAGGAAGTATGGGGCCATGTACTTATCATCACACTTTTACTCCAACTCGTCAATGTTCCTTCCTTAATTCTTCTATGCTGTTAAAGTTTTTTTAAAAGTTTAATTCTAATTTGTTTCAACTAAATAATATATTAGAAGACTCAAAATGTTGAAAGAAGCTCATACTTATAATTTGAGACTATTTAGAAGAGATTTGCATTGGTTGAAATTGAAAAAATAAAATATATATGAAACGAATATATATATTACATACATTGAGATTTTTGCTTGGGCAATTCAAACTAGTGGTTGCTTAATGAGACTACTAGCTTAATTTAGATTGAAAACAAAATCGAGTTTTATATTATATATTATAATAGTAATGGTTTCAACGTAGATAAATGATATAAAAAATAGATAGGTTTAAACTACTCTTTCGACGAGTAAAGAATGGATAGTGGTCCAATAAAATAAAAACATCCACCTCAATTTATACCCATTAGAATTTCATTCAATTAACAATTTCACGGTATCATAAAAAATAGAAAAACGACCCCGTACATTTGGACATAAGGGTCTTTATAACACAATCAACAATTCGCTTCATTTTCAATTAGGCCTTGTTCTAGCTTCTTTAGGGATTATTACTTCTTTGTTAGCTCAACACATGTACTCTTTACCTGCTTATGCATTCATAGCACAAGACTTTACTACTCAAGCTGCATTATATACCCACCACATACATTGATGTATATATATATCTCTGATACATATAGTTATACGTCATACATGCATGATCATATAATATTTGTGTAATACACTGCATATACTTGTGGCCATTATATTGATTGTTGATTTTTGTTTTTTGTCACCTGCATACCCATGTAGGAAACCCCCTCCCCTCCCCTCCACCTCTCCACCCCACCGAAAAAAAAAAAGAATTTTCAAAATGGACAAATCAAAATGAATAATCCTATATGGTCAGTAAACTCAAGTATGAATAATTTTTCAAATGGATGTTGTCTCAATTTTTATTAATAACTCCACCAACAATATAATTACATCAATAATGGAGTAAGTGAGCAAATGTAAAATTTAAATTTAATTAGTTTGATATTTAATGTAATATACTGAACATTTTAACTTATTATATTTTTACGATTATAACTTACATTACTAATTTATGTGAAATTTTAGTGAATTTTGAATACACATTTTATTTATTAATTTTTAAATGGAGCCTGCAGATGGTCATAGGAGTTAAAAAATGGGTAATTAAATCTCCAATAACAAAGTTAAAGTTCAAGTAATCAATCTACTAAGTAATTAAAATTTCTCAGTCACACACACATATGTGTATTCTGTATGAATAAGGTAAATAATTTTTTTTTTGCTTAAATTTGGAAAAATAAAAATCAAAACGTGAAATTATATCTTAATCAACGATAAATTTGTAACGGGACTATTTTCAAACTTGCTTAGACTTTAAAATAACTTTTTTGTACTTAATTTGCAAATGTGGAAAAGAATGTAACAAAGTTCAACTACTAATAGAGAAAAATACCCATTTCGTTGGACTCTTTTCACACTATTTCTTATTGACAACTTGGTTAAATTTGAATATTATTTTTGTCCGAAAACGACCACTCTATCAAATTGTCCTCCAAGTGCACTAGTTATCTTCATGTCAATCTTATTTTATATTGCATATCCAAAAGGGTTTTTATACTTCTTATATTATGAAAATTTACACTTACATTTCCTATGATGTATATTTTTAACGAAATATAGTAAAATATGATTCCTTCGTGTAATAATATTTATTCATTATTGACTTAACAACAACAACAACAACAACAACATACCCCAGTGCCTCAAAAGGCTCCCGCTCATTGCGGGGTGAGGGGGGGTCGG
>JAPFFP010000113.1:19352286-19385794 GCA_026153255.1 Solanum medicagineum | reverse complement strand
TTAGGTCCATGAAGATGGCCGGTGCATTGGTCAACCCAAACGACATCACAACAAACTCATAATGCCCATATCTAGTCCAGAAGGCCATCTTGGGAATGTCACACACCCTCACCTTTACTTGATGATACTCGGGCTGAAGATCGATCTTGGAGAAAAAGCTAGCCCCTTGCAATTGGTCAAACAAATCATCAATCCTTGGAAGAGTATACCTATTATTGATGGTGACCTATTGAGTTGTTGGTAGTCAATACATATCCTAAGTGACCCATCCTTCTTCTTTGAAAACAACACCGGGGAACCCCGAGGTGATTGGATGGGCCTCATAAATCCCTTTTCCAAAAAATCATTCAATTGTTCCTTTAACTCCTTCAACTCCATCGGGGCCACTCGGTAAGGGGGGAAGGAGATCTATGCCAAAATCTATCTCCCTTTCGGGAGGGACACCAGGAAGTTCATTTGGGAAGACATCAAGAAACTCATTTACAACTGAAATTGTCTCAATGGAAGGGACTTTGTACTCCACATCTTTAACACTCACAAGATGTTAAAGACACCCCTTAGAGATCAACTTACGGGCTTTAATGCATGAAATGAATCTACCCTCGTCCACCACATCTGGACTTTCCCACTCAAGGATGGGTTTATTAGGGAATTAAAACTTGACCCTATTGGTTCTACAATTAATAGAATCATTGTAGGCATGCAACAAATCCATCCCAAGAATGATATTAAAATCAACCATGTCTAATTCAAAAAGATCACAAGGCAACAACTTATGCAAAATGCAAATAGGATGGCTCCTATAAACATTCCTAGCAACAATAGAGGCACCAATAGTAGTAGACACTTCATATGACTCATGCAACAACTTAGGGTCAACATGGAACTTTTTATCGACAAAAGGGGTAATAAAGGAAAGAGTGGTACCTAGATCAACCAAAGCATACACATCAAAGTCAAAGATTTTCAACATATAGGTAACAACATCGGGGACCTCACAACCCCTTGCCTCCCATATAGTGCATAAAACCGGTTGTGCCTTGGGGAACCACCTTGAGGACCACCTTTACCCAATAGGACCGTATTTGCACCTCGACCCTTGCCACAATTTTTCGGATAATCTATCTTCTTGTGACCAAGCTCCCCACATTCGTAGCATGCATTAGAACCCTTCAAACATGGGCCTCCAAACATGGGCCTCCATGGCTCCTTCCCCATTTAGGGCACACATAAATAGGAGCCACCCTACCAACACCTTGAGGCCTAGGGAAGTCATTGGCAAACCACCTATTAGTAGCATGAGTAGCCCCTTGGCCTTGATGAAATTTAGTACCCTTTTGGAAATTACCCTTAAACCAGGCCCTCTTAGCCTCATGCCCCCTTCTCTTCCTCAATTTCTCCTCCTCCATTTGCGCAGCATAGGTCATCAATCGAGATAAGCCCATGTCACTAATTAGCATGGCGGACCGGCATTGTTCACTTACCATGTCAGAGACCCTATCACGAACTTATTCATCCTAGATCTAAGATCGGCCACCAAATGAGGAGCATACTTTGAAAGTTGATTAAACTTGAGGGCATAGTCCGTCACACTCATAGCACCTTGTTTCATGTTTATAAACTCTACCAACTTTGCTTCCCTAAGCTCAAGAAGGAAAAACCAATTAAGGAAAGCCAAATTGAACTCCTCCCACAGCACAACATTACTAATTCTCTTTTCACCCTTCCATTGATCATATTATATTTGGGCTACCCTTTTGAGTTGGTACGCCGCCAACTCCGCCTTTTCTTTTGGTCCAATACCCATGATATTCAAGATTTTGTAGACCTCATCAATGAACACTTGTGGATATTCATCCACTTTTGACCTACAGAATACCGGAGGATTCATCCTCATGAAATCTCTTACCCTAGCCCCTGGGGTAGTAGCATGAGGGGCTTGGGCCCCTTGATTGACTTGGTTGGCAACAACTTGGGCAAGCATAGTGAGAGCATCTCGGAGCTCACCATTGGTAGGTTTCTCCTCAGGAGTTTAGGCCCTTCTTCCTCTAGTGTTTGGCATGATCTAGCATAGCAAACAACAATCATTAGGGAGGAAAACTCACTAGAACTCTATAGCACAACGTTAAACATGAAGAAGGGAAACATTTCCTAAAACATCCCATAGCGTCCTACTCATAGTCATGGCACACTTCACAACTATGAATAGGACTCTAGTTGATACAATGTGTTGGACTCTGAGGATCTATCAATCTAGTGCTCTGATACCAAGTTTGTTACGACCCAAGTCTAGGGCCTAGAAGTGACACGGGGAATGGGGAACCCGAATTAACCCCAAACAAGCCTCTTAACTTGTCATTACACATCATTGGTCATGGAAGCATATAAAAACATTAAAGAGCAAGAAAAGGGGGAAAGGGGCCAAGGGAAAAAGCTTGCACAATATCATAGTCAAGAGAAAAGAGTCAAACTCATATAATAGATGCATAACATGTCCAACAACCACCTCTACTGCATAGATAAGACCTAGAACAAAGACAAAGCAACCGGGTTCACCCTTATAGTCAAATAGGACATAAAGAAGAGTGTCTCAATACATAACAAGAGATTGTAGACTAAGGTCCCCAAAGTGGAGGACTCACCAACTAGCTTGAGTAGCACGAAACTAGCCATGTGGAGGAGGATGATCAACTTGGGCTCTGGTTCCTACATGGTGATATCATTTAGGCAAGAGTATATGTTTGTACGTTTAAATGTACTAAGTATGTAGGATGCAACACAATAAGAGATAGGCACCATAATCAAAATGCATAACAATAGGCAATAGGCATAATATAACAATATGTCATGTGCGACCAATACTTAAGTAAAACGTGCTTAAGTAACTCATACTCACATAGGATATCATATATGTAAAAGAGACCAAGCTAGCTATTCAAGGTACAAATTCCTTGGTGGTTATATGGTACAGACCTCTCACATGGTTGAAATCACACCTTATTACCATGGTCGCAAGAACAAACCCCTCACATGGTTGATGAGTACAAACCCCTACCTCGATTACCTGGGCTCTCGACTCCCCAGATAAGGTATACTCTAATGCAATAGTTTATATAAAGTATATCATATACATAGGCTCATTTTTATTTTCATATAGTTATTTGTATTATATCTCATGCTTTGGACCTATAACTCCTCAAGAAACCACATCTAGACATTTTATCAAACACTTAGAGGGTGTGTAATGCTAGTATAAAACCATAAAATATAAAGGTGAACTCATGTCCATTATAAACCATCAATCAACACCTTGCAACACCCTCAAGCAACATACATCAAAACCCCTCCTCAAATCTTACAATAGATCAAAAGTTTATAGCTCAAAACATAGAAAAATAGTCACATTTCTCATAGCTTTAGCACAGTGTGCAGTGAATTTCATAATAATCAAGACCCATTTGTAAATCAACTTTAAATCATGCATTTTGAGTAAAAGGAGGCTTAGGTATCATAGGTAAAAGGAACCCATGAACGAAACCCACATAGCTTAGCTTAGAGATGAATTTGGTGAAGATTGGAGATGGAGACTTGAAGCTTGAAGAAGAACCTTAGCTTGGGATGAGGGTTTGGGACTTGAATTTTGGGAGTGAAAATATGGCTAAGTATTTGAGTGGGTATTGGGAAATGTTTTAGGTAATATGAGGATGAAATTTGGCTAATTATGGATGAAAACACATTTGGGAACACTTACCCTAGACTTAGAAGTCTTGGATCGAACTAAAAAAACCAGTCCCCAAAATAGGCAGAGGTGCGTTGCGGAGGCGACGTGAAACCCCACTAGAAATTGCACTTTTGGAATTTCATAATTAATAATCTTTTGTTCTTAAATCGGAGTTAACCCTTTTTCACCTAATTTTGACCCCCTGAACACCAATAAGAAGTCAGATTTTCAAAATATCAAATGAATTTTGAGATATATGGAATTTAAAATTCTGGGCATTCTAAGTCACATTTTAGGGCACTTTTTGTGGTCGTTTCAGCCTTAAAGCTTAAGCAATTATATTCCTCTCCTGCATTAACTCTGCACCTAAACCAGAATAAGATGCATCACAATAAACAATGAAAATTTTACCTTTTACCAATAAGGCAAGAATTAGTGCAGTAGTCAAGAGGGTCTTGAGTTTTATAAAACTCTCTTCACACTCATTTGACCATATAAATGACACATTCTACTTGGTAAAAATGGTCAATTGGGAAGCAATAGAAGCAAATCCCTTGACGACTCAATGGTAGTAGCTAGCCAAGCCAAAAAAACTCCTCATATTTGAGACGATCTTGCCCAAATTTTTACTACTTCAATCTTCTGAGGATCTACTATAATGAATGGAAATCAAGTTAGCACTCACATTTAGAGAAATTGGCATATAATGTGTTCTCCTTGGCATCCCTAGAACAATTCTCTAACGCTCTTCGTGTTCCTTTTTACTCTTTAAGTAGATCAATATATCATCAATAAAGACAATAACAAAGAGATCCAGATGTGGCTTAAAGATTCCATTAATCAGGCTCATGAAAGCAGCAGGGGCATTTATAAGCCAAAAGGACATAACCAAAAATTAATACTGCCCATACCATGTTCGAATCAATTTTTAAAAAGTACATAACCACCTTGCAACTGATCAAATAAGTCATCAATGTGAGGAAGGGGGTACCTATTCTTAATAGTTACCCTGTTCAGTTGTCTATAATCTGCACATATATGAAGGCTAGCATCTTTATTCTTCACGAAAAGAATTGGAGCACCCCAAAGAGTTACACTTGGCCTAATATAACATTTACGCAACAATTCTTAAAGTTGGGCTATCAACTCCCTCAATTTAGTTGGGGCCATTCTGTAAGGTGGAATTGAAATAAGATGAGTACCTGGCTTCAAATCAATACAAAAATAAATATCCCTATCTAGTGGCATGCTAGGTAGGTCTGCAGGAAAGACATCCATAAATTCACGCACTATTGAGACAGATTCAATTAAGGGCACTTTAGAACTATCGTCCCTGAGATGTGTTAGATAGGTTGAACAACCCTTACTAACTTGTTAGCATGCAAAAAGGAGATAATTCGAACTATGGAAGAAAAATAATCACCCTCTCACACCAGCTGATCCATCCCAGGCTTGGCCAAGGTCACTATCTTAGCATTGCAAATTAAAATAGCAAAATTTGGATAGAGCCAATTCATACACAGGATAACATCAAAGTCAACCATCTACAGAATAATAACATATACATAAGTTCTGCTTCCTACAAATGTCACAAGGCAAGACCTATATACCTTCTCAACTAATACAGGCTCACCAACAAGAGTGGAAACACAAAAGTCATATCAAGTAAGTCACAATGTAAATCAAGTCCATCAGCAAAAGAAAAAGATATATATAAGAAAGTAGATCCAGGATCAAATAATATAAAAGTAGTGTGATCACAGACTAGAAGAGTATCTGTGATAACAACATTTGATGCCTCTGCCTCTGGCCTCCCTAGAAAAGCATAATAATGGGCCCTATCACCTTTCTGACCATTTACTTTGCCAGACTGTGTATCAGTAGTTTCAAAGTACCTGACACATAGGCTAGGCTTGTGAAACGCCCCAAAATATGCTCTGAAAATGCCCATAATCGTAATTTTCATATCACAAACTATGCATGATATCAAAAATTCGACTTTGTATTCTTGATCAGGGGGAAAAAGTAAGTGGGAAATGGATACAACCCTGATTTTAGAGGACCCATAGCAAAAATTTTTTTTGCTAATTTACAATTTCTAGAGAGCATCTGCGCTCGATCGCGATGCGCTAGGGGCGCGGATCAGTGTTATTTGTTCCTTCGCGTTGGATCCACGTCGCGGACCAGACATGGACTAGTACAAAATTTTCCTTACATTTTCTTATATGCCCAAGGGCATTGGAGTCATATCCCCATTTCTACTTAAACATGAAATCAGCGATACTTAGCCATTTTTCAACTCTATATCACTCAAAACCCCACAAAAACCTCTCCAAGACTTAACCAAATATTTCATGCGAAGTTTCAAGGATTTCAAGCTTAACTTTGGAACTCAAGGATTCACTTCAAGCTCATCTCATGAAAACCCAAGTTTGAGGTATGTGGGTTTCATCTATTGGGTCCCTTCACCCATGGAGCCCAATTTTTCTTTTTTTGAAAATTGCATGTTTTCAAGTTGTATTACTTATGGGTATCTCTTATTACGAAATATGAGCATGAATTATGTTGGGGTTTATCAATGTACTTTTGATTATGCATAAGTATCCATTTAAGCTTACACTATGAGTTGATTTTTCTCTATTGAGACTATGCATATTTTTAGCTATGAAACTATGATCTATTATGAGTTTTGATGATGCAAGGTACCCTACATGAGGGTTTTACTATATGTTGGTAGGTTGATTTGCATTAGGTTTTCTCATCCTAATTCACTCTTGAATTGCATGATTTTGAACAAGTATCCTGAACCCACCATGTGTTCGATAAAATATCAAGTGAAGAATTCTCAAGTTATTGATGATCTACTTCATGATTTACGAGTCATGTGACTATATCTTGATTAAGGGCTTTCAGGAATGTATGAATTCATGTAAAGTATCTGTGATTTTATAAGTATCAAGTTAAGCCATATTTCAAGATTTTTACCTCTTGAGAGCCATTCATGTAAAGCAAGCGTTCATATATGATTATGATCTACTCTTCTGTTCAAGTTAGGCTCACTACTAAAGGTCAAAAATGTTTCAAGAGCTACTCATGTCATGTTTTCATGTTTCTTACAAGTTATACAAGTTATAATTATTTCAAGTATTTTGTGGGCTTTGACGTAACACCGATTGATGCTTAAGATAGGGGCTCGATTCAAGGGGTCCTTACATAAAGTTTTTAGTCTCTAAACTATGTGCCACCATAGGATTATAATTAGTACCCTTGCTATACTAGTGGATCCATCTACTTCATGTTATCATGTTTGGTTTTCCTTGGCAAGTAGACCACACTTCACCAGGGGGTGTTATGCCGGGTCACCTAAATGGAGGAGTGTCACCTTGGAGTCCAAGCTGTAGCTGCTTGGTCTATGCCAGTTAAGGCCACTGTCCACACATGTGTACACTATATATATATTTATATGAGCATTGATCATGCATGCCATATTGGGATTATATATCTATTGCTTATGATTATGCATTTTGGATATATTATCTTATGTCTTGTTGCATCGCATCCCGCATACTTAGTACATCCAAATGTACTAACACATACTCTATACCTACATGATATTACCATGTAGGGACCGGAGCACCTTTTGATCATCCTCTATGTGGCTAGTTGATACCTCGGAGATAAGCTTTGGTGAGTCCTCAAGTCCGAGGACACTATTTACATTACTCTTGCTATTTCGAGACTTATTTATGTTAAACACTTGATATTATAAGGTAAGCCCAAAGGGTGTCTTGGCCCTCGCGCGGTCAATGTTGGAGGTGTTGTTGGATATCATGATGTACTTATGCTATGACCTTGACTCTTTATGCTCTTATGAATATCAAGATTTCCCTTAACCCTGCTTTCCTTTTAATTATATCTCTTATTGTTGTTTATTTTGCTTCAGTGACAAAGGATGTGTGATTGATATGCTAAGAGGCTTGTTTGGGGTCCCTTCGGGTTCCCAATCACCATGTCATGTCTACGCCCTAGCTTTGGGTCATGAAAAACTTTGTATCAGAGCACTAGGTTGTTATTGGTCCTCAAAATCCAACAGATCCTGTCGATTAGAGTCTTATTTATGGTTGTGAAGCGTGCCACAACTATGATGGGAGGCTATGAGGCGTTTTAGGAAATGTTTCACTTCTTCATGCTCTATATCATGCTTTAGATATAAGTGTAAGGATTTTCCTCTAATGAATGCTCTTTGCTCTTCTAGATCATGCCAATTCCAAGAGGGAGACTAAGGAGTTCCCATACACCGGAGGAGCAATCAACCCCTCCCGCACCTCAAGCTCCTTAAGGTGGACGGGTAGTCTTAGATGCGTTCCGAGATGCTATTACAATGTTGGCTCATTCTATGACCAACCAATTTAACCAAATTTCCCAAGCCTCTCATGCTCCCACTTTAGCTTCTAGGGTGAGGAATTTCACAAGAATAAACCCGCGGGATTTCCATGGGTCTAAGACGGATGAGTATACCCAAGAGTTCATAGACGAGGTGTATAAGGTGCTATCCATCATGGGGGTTAATTTGGAGGAAAAAGCGGAGTTGGCGGCCTACCAACTCAAAGAGGTGGCTCAAATTAGGTTTACACAATGAAAGTTGGAGAAAGGCAATGACAATGCTATCCTTTTGGGAAGAGATCAAAGCCGCATTTCTCAACCAATTCTTTCCTATCGAGCTAAGAAAGGCTAAGATGATGGAGTTTATGAACCTTAAGCAAGGTTCCATGAGTGTGAGGGAGTATGTCTTCAAGTTCAACAAGCTATCGGGTATGCTCCACAATTGGTTGCTGAACCTAGATCAAGGCTGAACAAATTTGTGTCGGGAGTGTCTGACTTGGTTAATGAGAAATGTTGCACCGCTATTCTAGTGAGTGATATGGATTTGTCCTGTCTTATGACATATATGAAGCAATTAGAGGGGGGAAAGCTTAGAAAATGAAGAAGTGGTGAGTCCAAGAGGGCTCATTTTGAAGGTGGTTTCCAAGGTGCCAAGGTTGGTCGATTTCCTCAAGGCCACAAGTTCTAAGACCAAGGGCCTTCCAATGCTCCTAATAAGAGATTTGCTAATGTTAATCCAACATTTCAAGGTGGTAATGGTGGGATGACCCACCCTAAGTGCCAAAAGTGTGGAAGAAACCATGGTGGTCTGTGTTTGAAGAATTCCAATGCTTGTTTTGGTTGTGGTGAAGTGGGTCACAAGGTTATTGATTGTCCTCAAGCTCAAAACAAAGGTAGAGATGGTAGTCCACAAGGCCAAGGTGCAAATGCAGGTCCAAGGGCTCAGGGAGGCCAAGGGGGTGCTATAAGGCAAAATAGATTCTATACTCTTCAAGAAAGACAAGCGGTGGATGAGGTGCCCGATGTCTTCACCGGTATGTTAAAGGTTTTTTATTTTGATGTGTATACATTGATAGAACTGGGTGCCACTCTTTTTTGTATTACTCCTTTTATTGCCAAAAAGCTTCATGTTAGACCCGAAATGTTGTGTGAACCTTATGAACTATCAACCCCCGTTGGTAAGTCCATTATTGCTAAAAGAGTCTGAAATTGTCCCATGTTCATATTGCACAAAGCCCTGCCTTGTAATTTTGTTGAATTAGATATGGTAGATTTTGATGTCATTATTGAGATGGATTGATTACATGCATATTATGTTTCTATTGATTGTAGAACCCATAGGGTTAAATTCTGATTCTCTATTAATAGCGTCTTTGAGTGGGAAAGTCATGATGTAGTGGTCAAGGGTAGATTCATTTCTTCTCTTAAAGCCCAAAGGTTGATTTCTAAGGGTTGCCTTTATCATCTTGTGAGAGTTAGGGATGTTGAGTCCAAAGTCCTTCATATTGAGTCAGTTCCGGTGGTTAATGATGAGGGTTAACGATGTTGAGTCCAAAGTCCTTCATATTGAGTCGGTTTTGGTGGTTAATGAGTTTCTTAATGTTTTTTCAATAAACTTCCCGGTGTTTCTCCCGAAAGTGAAATTGACTATGGTATAGACCTTCTTCCCAATACTCAACCCATTTCTATTCCCCCTTACCATATGGCGCTGGCAGAATTGAAGGAGTTAAAGGATCAATTGAGTGATTTGTTGGAGAAGGATTTCATAAGGCTTAGCAAGTCAGCTTGGGGTGCATCGGTGTTGTTTGTGAAGAAAAAGGATGGTTCCCTTAGAATATATACTGATTACCGGCAACTTCATAGAGTCACTATAAAGAACAAGTACCCTCTACCAAGGATTAATGATGAAATGACCC
The DNA here is from genome assembly GCA_026153255.1 of Solanum medicagineum. NCBI lineage: Eukaryota > Viridiplantae > Streptophyta > Magnoliopsida > Solanales > Solanaceae > Solanum > Solanum medicagineum. Next base: position 19,375,774 of record JAPFFP010000113.1, on the reverse strand, counting down.
CAAAAGTGCCCGAAAATGTGCCTCAGAATGCCCAGAATTTTAATTTCCACATATCTCAAAATCTGTGCATTATTTCAAAAAGTCAACTTTATATTCTTGTTCAGGTGGTCAAAATTAGGGGGACAAGGGTCTAACCCTGATTTAAGAGCAAAGAATTAACAATTACAAAAATTCAAGCATGCGATTTCCAGAATAGTTTCCGCATCTAGGGCGTGATGCGCCCCAGTGTTATTTTGTACATTTTCTGTTTTCAGGTCCAGGGATTTGGTTCTTGGGCCCAAGGGTCTCCATATGTAAACATACCTATAATTAGCCTTATTCACCCTCATATCATCCAAAAACCTCCCCCAATACTCACTCAAACACTTAGTCTTATTTTCACCCCCCAAACTCATGTCCCAAACCCTCATCCCAAGCTAAGGTTCTTCTTCAAGCTTCAAGTCACCATCTCCAATCTTCACTAAGTTCATCTCCAAGATAAGGTATGTGAGTTTCTTTCATGGGTTCCTTTCACCCATGATACCCAAGTCCTTTTACTCAATTTGCATGATTGAAAGTTGATTTACAAATGGGTCTTGCTTACTATGAAATTCACTGCATACTATGTTAAAGTTATGTAAAGTTGTGACTATATTGCTATGGTTTAAGCTATAAATCTTTGATCTATCTTAATATTTAATGAGGACTTTTGATGTTTTTTGCTTGAGGATGCTGCAAGGTGTTGATTCATGATTTTACAATGGATTTTCTTGCATGATTTTATTTCTAAAATGCATGGTTTTATACTACCATTTCACACCCTTTAAGTTTTTGATAAAATGTCTGGATGTGGTTTAATGAGGAGTTGAAGGTAGAAAGCATGAGATATGATTTGAATGAGTATATGATGATGAAATGAGTTTATGTATATGATAAATGATATATAAAGTGTTGCATTAGACCATGCCCAATCCGAGGAGACTAAGAACCTGAATAACCTAGATGGGAGTTTGTATTCATCAACCTAGGGAAGGATTTGTACTTCTCCAACTGGTGATGGGGCGGCATCATACTAATCTAGATGGGCGTTTGCTCTCATCCAATTAGGTAAGGGTTTGTACTTCTCCTCCTTGGTAAATAGGGAGGCATTATCACCAACCGAGATGAGGGTTCGTACTCATCCATATAATAATGGGGCGGCATCATCACTAACTTACCAAAGGGTTGTACATTTGAAAATCTAGCTTGGTCTCTTTTACACATATGATATACTATATGAGCATATGCCTCTTAAGAATGTTTTACTTATGTATTGAACATACATCTCATATTGTTGTAGTATACCTATTGTCTATTGTTATGCATTTTGATTATGATACTTAATTCTTGTTTGCATTGCATCCTACATACTTAGTACATTTAAACGTACTAACACATACTCTATGCCTACATGATATCACCATGTAGGGATCGAAGCCCAAGTTGATCATCCTCCTCCACGTGGCTAGATCGGTACTACTCAAGCTAGTTGGTGAATCCTCCACTTTGGGGACCTTAGAATGTGCTTCTTATTATGTAATGAGACACTCTTCTTTATTTTCTATCTTGACTAGTGAGAGTGAGCCCGGTTGCTTTGTCTTGGCCCCCACTCTTATCGATGTAGTAGAGATGTTGTTGGGCATGCTATGTATCTATAATATGAGCCTTAACTCTTTTGTCTCTTGATTATGATGTTACGCAAGCTTTTCCCCTTAGTCCCCTTGCCCTTGTTCTCTAAACTTTTACAGATTACTTAAGTATTAATCTCTCTCCCTTACTTCCAATTCCCCTTGTTTATGTCTCTTATGTTGTTTTACAATGCTTCCATGACCAAGGATGTATAATGATACGCTATGAGGCTTATTTGGGGTTCCTTTGGGCTCCCCATTCGCCGGTCACGTCTAGGCCCTAGGCTTTGGTCTTGAGAAAGATGTTATCAGCACTAGGTTGATAGATCATCGGAGTCCAACACACCACACAGGTTAGAGTCTTATTCATGGTTGTGTTGCACACCACAACTATGAGTAGGAGGCTATGAGACATTTTAGGAAATGTGTCACTTCTTCATGATCTAAGCCGTGCGACAGAGTTAGGTTCCCGAAGGATTATTGCTAACCCCTAACCATTACATTTCAGGATATGCCTCAAGTTACTCAGGACGGTGCTAAGATGAATGCGGAGATTTGCAATGCCCTAAGGAAGTGGCCAAAGCAGCGGCAAAATTGACAACTCACCTCGATCAACAAGTAGTTGCTCCCAAGACTTCTAGTGGTAAAAGAAGAGGTAGTGAGCCCAAGAGGGCCCGTAATGTGGGTAAGTTCCAAAGCTCCAAGGGGAGAGATAGAGGTGGTGTAGTGCCTTATGTTAGGTACCCATAATGTTGTAGAGGCTATGATGGCCCATGCTTGAGAGGTATTAATGCTTGTTATAGTTGTGGGGTGATGGGTCATAAGGTTAAGGATTTCCCTTGTAAATGCAATAAGAGCAAAGAAGGTGTTGGTGGAATGACTAATCCCAAGTGCCCTACATGTAAGATGGATCATGGTGGCCCATGTTGGAAGAACAAGGTTGTATGCTTTGGGTGTAGTGAGATAGACCACAAAATTGTAGATTGCCCATATGGTAAACTTATGGATCGAGGTGGTCATGTTGATCAAGTAGATCAAGGAGGAGATGAGATGCCCAATGCTATTACCGGTAAGTTAAAGTTTTCTTGGCTTTATTGTGCATGCATTGTTAGACCCGTATGCCACTATTTCTTCTCTATTTTTTTTGTTCCTAGTGGGGCTTCTTGTGTGCCCAAGTAGTTGTGTGGTTCTTTGGTGTCTTTCCTTTTGTTGGGTATATTTTTGCTAGAAGTTTTACAAGTGTTGATCTGGGTTCGTATTGCATTAGGTTTTGCTTTGTGGCTGTTGGAGTTGGCATGGTGAATTTTGATGTCATTATACGGATGAAATAGTTGCATGCATATTGTGTCTTCATGGGTGGTAGGACCCGTAGAGCTAGATTCCGAATCCCTAATGAGCCCGTCTTTGAGTGGGAGGTTGTCAAATGGTAGCAAGGGAGGTAGGTCCATTTCTTGTCTTAAGGTGCAATTGGTCTCTAAAGGGTCACATTTATTATCTTGTGAGAATTCGAGGTGTTGAACCTAACATGTTTTGTTTATAGAATTGTTGGTGGTGGTAAACGAGGCCTTGAGTATCCCTTCTGATATTTCGAATTTGGGGTGGTGTTCTTTGTTTGGACTAGTGCAGTAGTTATGCCTATAAGTCTCATGAATAAGATCTTTTAGTCCCTACTCTAACAGGCTTATGGCGATTTTGGTGATGATATGATGGTTTGTGTTCCCTAATGAGATAGTGCATGTGAGTCATTCTAGGGTAGTACAACAAGTTTAAGGATAAAGGTTGGGTGTTAAGTATGACAGATGGGAATTTTACTGGTAAGAGGTTGCTTTCCTAGGTTGTGTGGTGTCAGGTGATGGTATTGAGTTAGACTTTAGTAAGATGAAGGTGATTAGAGATTAGCCTAGACCTTTGACTTCATAGGATATTAGGAGCCTCTTGGGTTTAGCAGGCTTTTTTCGGAGATTGTGAGTAGGTTCTCTTTTGTTGTTGCTCCTATAGCTTAGTTGACCCTAAGTGAGGCCAATGATGTGATCGACGTTTTGAGTGGGGTGATTTGATAGGTTTGGGGGTTGCTATTTCTTGTGTTATTCGTGGTGCTAATAGATCGACCACCCTTAACCATCATATTACAACCCTATAGGTTCTACACTCATTGAGCATGCTATGCAAATAGCTAACCCACCTCAAGACCGCTAACCTATCAATCGAAGGTCAACCAAGATCACAAGACAAGACACTATGCAACGATAACATAGGGAAACCCTTGTAGACCTTACTAGCCATAATAGACTCATGTAACCATCAGAGACATACACATGAATCCTATTGGGCCAACTATAATGGGTTAGTCCCTTCTTTAAGGTTGATTTGAGGTTCGGGTTTTGTTCTCAAGTGTGTAGGAGGGTAGGTGAGTTCCCTACGTGTCCTTTTGAACTATAAATGATCATTTTGAATATTGGTGGAGTTGTTGGGGTTGGTTTATACACTGGTAGTGCTTGTGTGTTCCTTGAATAGGGTCATAAAATCCTACTGTGATATGTTTGTAGTGGTCTTTAGTGATGAGGTATTGATTTGTTTAGAGCTTGTGAATCATTTGGAGGTAGTGTTACAAGTCTTGCGAGATAAGAGGTTGTTTTCTAAGTATGATAGTTGTGGGTTGAGGGTAACAAGAAGGTGGTCAGAACTCCTTAAGGATTATGATATGAGTGTTCATTATTTTCCCCGGTAAGGCTAATGTTGCGGTCGATGCTCTAGGTATCCTAGCATGTGTCGTTGACGCTGGCAAAGAGGAGACTAGTGGGGTCCATCGGTTGGTTAGATTGGAAGTTAGGTTGAGGGAAGTGAGGATGGTGGTGTAGCATTCTTGGTGGTTCCAAATCTTCTTGGTTAAGAGGACTAGATTAAGCAAGGCCTTGATTCTGCCTTACTAGAGTTAGAAGTTTTGGGTGGAAAAATAGTAGAGTGGAGGTTGTCTCCCAAGGTGGAGATGGTGGTTATGGTGCCAAGTAGATTAGGTGTATTTAACGTTGACAATTGAGTTGAGGATTGTGAGTCCTTATAAGTGTGTAGAGGGAGGTTGGTAAGGTTACATGAGATTGGGAATTGCCTATGGTCGGGGTAATGTTTATCCGATTATTATGCTTCTAGGTTGAGGGGATGCATTGTTGACTCTAGTACTATAAAACTCTTTGAAATTGTGGGTGATGTGGAGGATAAGTTAACTTAGGATTAGGTCCATTTGGAGCTGTGGATGGAGGAGTGAAGAAGCTGGCTAATATCGATATGGTGTTCGTCAAGGCCCTATTGGTGGAGTCATCCATTCGTACGTGTATCTCCAGGAGCTGATGCGGGCATGAAGAAGCAATATCCGTATCTCTTTCATTCTATTCAAGCTTATGATAACACGTCATGTCCTTTTCTATGATTCCAAATCTTATGTTTCAGCCACTATGTCATTCATATGCATTCATATTTAAGTTGGCAAATTTATGATGATTTTACACTTATGATGAGATTTTGAAAATGGTGTTTTAAATGTAATGTTGCATTCTTGTTGGGGCTGATTTGTTTAAGATCACTCTTGCCTTTTACGTCTCTTTAACATTCCAGAAAGAATGTTCCCAAGGGTGAGATATTGATACGATCCCAACAACAACAACAACAACAACAACATACCCCAGTGCCTCAAAAGGCTTCCGCTCATTGCGGGGTGAGGGGGGGTCGGATGTACGCAGCCTAACCCCTATGTTTAAAAAACATAAAGCGGCTGTTTCCAGATGACCCATGAGGAGCGCATTATTGACTTGATACAGAAATTAAAAAGTAGCTAGTAAATAATATGAATAATTTTATCAGATCATCCTTATCAAATATAAGTCATCTAAAACATTGAAAGATGAATACTATTTAATAATAAGGATAAAACAGACACAATGTAAATTAGTCATTTAAACTATATTAAAAGCGTGAAGACCCTTAAAAATATTTTTGAACTTTTTCTTCTTTATTAAAAGACTCTTCTTTAGACAAAATTATCTTTTGCCATTTTCTTTAAATTCTTATTTAATTATATATTTATAATATTGACTTTTAAAATGTATGAAAATAAATAATAAAATAAAGATTTCTAGAAGTGGAAAGACTCCTAAATCAATAGACTTGCACTTCTTTCTTATTTAAATCAAGAAAATACTTTACCTAAGAAATATTCTTAAAATATTATCGTCACAATATCAACTGTTGCACGATACTTTTTAATAATTAATTGAGAACTTCATATAGTTGACTCAGTAATCGACTCCAATATTCTTCATAATAAATATTTCGTTGTAGTTTAAATATTACATTGCTCTGATAAATTAAAATGTTCCAAAAAAAAAAAAATCATTTATCTTCAAATTCTCCCTGGTCCAAATAGTGATACATTTGAGAGTGAAGAATTGCTATTTAGAAATGTACTCTTATGATTAAGATTAATGTATGTAAATTCAAAATGGTGGATAAAAATCTTAAAAGTACCTGCTCCTTTCTATTCTATTTTATTTGATATATTTTTTTTAGTTCATTTTAAAAAGAACATCACTTTATTATATTTAAAAATATTTTAACTTTTGAATTTTTTTTACTATGAATGAAGTAAATCTCAACTACATATATATTTGTAAATTATTTTATATAATAAATTTCAAAAAAAAAATTTTAAAATGTATCAAGTCAAACGAGACGAAGAAAGTATATAATATGGATCAGAAGTGGTAAATTATGATTAGTATATGTGATATTTTTTTTAGTTCGTTTTAAAAAAATATCACTTTATTATATTTAGAAATAGTTTAACTTTTGAATTTTTCTTTTACTTTGAATAAAGTAAATCTCAACTACATAAAGATTTGTAAGTTATTTTTTATATCATAAATTTTAAAATAAAATTTTTAAAAATTGTATCAAGTCAAAACATACTAAACGAAGAAAGTATAGAAGTGGTAATTATGATTAGTATATATTCGTGCTGCCTCATATTTTGTGATACAATTACTTTGAAGAGTCAAAAGGAGCTTTTCTTCGACTCTATTTTATTTCCATCACTTTATATATTTTAAATTTGTTATAACTTAGCATTACTATCTTTTATATAGTTTTCATCTCAAAAAATGTAAAGATTTTATGTCAAATTCATGTCAAAGCTGAAAAGACAGTTATCTCTGGTACTCTGAATCACACATCACATAAAAGGAGTCAGAAGAGAATAGTATTTTCATCTACTATTTACTTCATTTATTTTTAAAAATTATCATATTGCATTTTTTAAAAATTAACTAAATTATTTTTTAAATTATATTATATTATATTAATTTAATATTTTAAAATAAAAATTTAGATATTCAAGAACTGTATAAAAAGCACTAAAAATTAGATATTTAAAAATTATATAATGCATATTTTTTTCATATTAATATGATAAAAAAATACACCTTAAAATGTAGTCAAAGGTTCATATTGTATAACACTCGGAAAATAAACTGTGCACTAAAAAGGAATGAAAAAGAGTAGTTCCTCCATTCACTTTTACCCGTCACTATTTCACTTTTCGAGGTCAACTTGACTAAACTTCAGAACTAAATTAAAGTAGCAAAATTTAATAACTGAGATCTAAGATTTAGATGGTTAAAAACTATATAAAAAATACTTTTAATTGTAATCTTTCTCATATTAAAATATATCTTAAAATGTTGGTCAAGGTTCATATAATTTAACCTCGATAAGTGAAATAGTGTCAAGTAAAAGTGAACAGAAGGAGTATTATTTATTTATATATTTGTCAACTAATGGTATTTTATGGGAAATTGAACCAATACACGAACATATATACGCATCTAAGTTAAAAAGAATGAAAATCTAGAATACAAGTATACACAATTTACGTATAATTTGTCTTGTAATTACTTATTTGTCAACTAGTAATCAAGGGTTTCTGTAAGTTCTAAACTGAGGGTATCTAATTTTTATATTAATATTTTTTGAGGTTGAAAATTGTGAGGGGATGACGTACATGTTGATGCTTTTATTTTTTCTTGTTTTATTCACCAAATAATAATTATTTTAGGGTTGGAATTTAGTTCTTGGTGAATTTTGAAATGGACAAAGTAGGTTTGGTTTTGTACTAGAGTTTGATTTATTGTTTGGAATTTTATGTCTTGTCTCCTTCTTTTAAAAGTCTAATTTTCACTTGAGTTATTTTTGAGACCTGAGAAAGTAAATGTCTGAGTTACAACTGAAGAAGTAAAGTGATAGATGAATCAGTGTTCGTCATACATATATATATAGAAATATATGCAGACTTTACTATTATTTCGTAAAGATAAAGTACCTGTTTCCGCAGGACTTTCTTAGTTGTATCAAATTCAAATACAAATTGAAAATAAAAAAAATGACAATTAACAAAATAAACAACAAACAACATATCTAGTGAAATCTCACAAGTAGGATTTGGGGAGGATAGAATGCACAAAGACCTTATCACTAACTCACAAAGGTAGATAAACTGTTTCTTGGGAACTCTCATCACAAAAACCTATAAGTAGAATAAAATAGATATAGAAAAAGGAAAATGAAAAGAAAAGGAAACAGAAAAAACGATTAATAACGAAAAATATATGATACTGTGGAAATGCAATACTATAACATATATAAGACAGATAATGACACAATAGGATAGAAAGACACGACTAATTTCTACTATCCTACAATTAACAAAAAGCAGTGTAAATTCTACAAGAAATGAACATTAACAATAAAATCGTGCAATAATCAAAATAGAGTAAACAACCGAGGATGATGAATATGCAATATGATTTATTGTTTTACAAATTTTTTTAACAGATATCTCATGTAGATATATAAGTCCAATTTTAATCATGACTATCTAGAAAAAATCTGAACAAGATTCTGATAGTATGTAACAACATTTACTGTCAATATGTACGTTGATATTATTATTATTATTTTTTTATAGATATTCGTTTTGGTGATTAGACGGATTATTCACATGAAAATTTATTGAATTAGATTGTTTTTCTTAAAAAAAAATTATGTTATTTCTCAAGTTTATATTGGTGTATACAATTACGTAGGAAATGACATATTTTTCACAGATATCTTTTTGGTGAATAAAGATGGTTTGTCACATGAAAATTAATTAAATTAATTAATTTTTTTAAGTATTTATCAAGTTTATATTGGTCTATGACTATTGTACGTAGGAAATGATATAATTTTTTACAGAGATTCTTTTGGTGAATAGGATGGATTGTCACGTGAAAATTCATAATTGGGTAAGAGAAAAAAGAACATTTATGTCATTTCTTAACTTATCCGAGTACAACTTTAGAAAGGGGGCTTAGCTTGCAGCTTGATTTTTCATATTTGAGAAGCTTTTATTTATGAACGATTATGTTTAAAATGCATTTTCGGGCGTGAGCTTCAAACTAGAACTGTCAATATAGATTGGTTTTGCCTATTTAAGTTAGTTCGTATAGGATTAATTTTAGAATCAAGTTGACCTTTGGGCTACCTCAACCCATATTGCTCAAGGCCTATATACTATAATTGACGTATTGAGTCAGACTAAAAAGTCTTATTTTAAAAGAGTCGTAAATATCTTAACCCAACCCTATCAAATCACGAGTCAGGCCGGACTAGCTCGACAGGCCTAGTCGTATCATGGAAACACTTCTTTTTGTGTCCACACTTAAAAATTACTTGGATTGAAATGAAACGAGGATAAAATGGGCTGAGGGGAAATGACCTAATTACATAAACATTCATGCTATAGATATTGTGTGCGAGCGCGCGTGTGACAGAGAGAGGTGGGGGAGGAAGGAGAGAGAAATGTGTGTGAGAGAGAGGGGGAGGGAGCGAGGGAGAGAGAAATGAGCTAGAGAAAAGTTTGTCTATCCTAGATACATGTGAATCACGCTTGAAACATGAATATATGTACAAATACACTCAATTTTTATATCAAATACACTAATGAATAGGGAGAGAGGCGAGCAAACGAGTTAATGTATCCCAAGTATGTGCGAATCATGCTTGGATGCAGTGTATCTATAATAAATTACACCTAATTTGATCCGCATGTATCTAAGATAAATGTATTTGACTTAAAAGTGGTGTGAAATGTAATTTTCAAAACTTAAGTAAACACATGTAATTTAGAACTAAACTAATGAAATTTGTATTGTTTAGTCCAATTTTTATGGGCTAAATTAATAAAGGTGGATCAATGATTGGTTCAAATGTAAGCGGATTAAACGAATCCTAGTTTCCCATCCATTTTTAGAAATTTCAAAAATCCTTTCTTTTCACCCGGATACATTAATTCAATCATCCAAATACATTAATTCAGTAATTCGAATAAATTAATTCTGATTCTTAAATTATCTATACATTTAATGAATCATGTTTTAAATGTTATTTGTTGATACTTAATACCCCTAACTTTTGTATCTGAAACTAAATTAATGTATTCGGATTGCCATGTTTTTCAAGGAATTTTTGTAAATTGAAAAAAATAGAGAAAAATGATAATTAACTCTTCACACTATGTGATTTATGAAACTTTACATAATATAATGTAGATAAAACATTTTTATATACATGAAACCCGAAGTTTTTGGGCTTTTGATGTATTATGAGAAAACTAAAGTTGGGCTTTCGCTCTTTTTTCAACAAAATCTCAAAAGAGGCCCAAACGAACACCCAAATCAACCTCAGCTAGCCCAAACAGATTGGGTTGGGCTGGGCTGCAAAATGGTTAGTGCATATACAATGTATATGTATCTAATGATTCTTTCTCGCCTCTCGCCTTCTTCATTTGCTTCTTTCGCCTTTGTCCCTCTATTTGTTTATATTTGTGTTTCACAATTTTATATATTCATATAATCGATATCAAATATGCATTAATGTATTCAATGTAATTGTATAGATCAACTTAACGCAGCATCAATTTCATGTATCCAACATAAAAATATATTGACGTATATCATATATTTGTGCATAACCACAGATTAGTTTTGAGAAGACACAAGTATATTTAATGCATTTGTAATGTATTTAGTGTATCTATGCAAAATATATTTATCTGGTATCAAATTTTCTATGTATACAATGTATCCATTCATATATAAACGAATATAGTTATCCAGATTTATGTGTCTGGTATAATCATGCTTAACTAGTGACGCTTATAGCTATTCAGTATCAATTATGTAGAAGAAAATGGGAATATAGGTTTAAATTCATATTCTACCCATAGAAATATAAGTATTCATTAGTAAATTATAATTAGTCAAATGGGTTAAACTTTCGACCTTATTCACTCAAAATTTATTATATTTTTCAAGTTTCTGATATTTGCTTGCCTTAAATATTTTGAAAAATATTTTTTAAATAAATTTATTTTCCTCAAATTTAATAAAAATGATTACCTCTAAAAAGGAAAATATTTTTCAAAGCTTTCCTCCAACATGAAATTATAAATTTTTTCTTTACCCCAACATGTACCCCGACCCATCTGCATCAACCCCCAACCCCACCCTCCAAAAGATTAAATTTCTAAAAAATTAATTTTTTACCCTACCCTCCTTTTGAAATCAGATTTAAAAGTCAGGTCTAGGATACCGATTTGAAAGATGGATCTCTATTTGAAAGTCGAGTCTTGGATCCCTTTGAAAGATGGTCCTGAATTTCAATTTGAAAGTCGGGTCCTAGATCAGGTTTAGGATATAATCCTGATTCAAAAATCAGATCTTGCATCAAGTGTCGGCTAAGTTTAATGATACAATACGATTAAATAAAATACTTTCAATATTTTTCATCCAAAAAAGACAAAAATATTTTCTTCATATTGAATTTCAAAATAGAGTATTATTACTTATGAAAATAAAGGTAAGTATGAGTAAATTAGTATTTTATCCAATCAATTTGTACTCAATTTATTTTTATTACCAGACAAAATTGGGTGCATTAAATTATTACCCACTTTGGCCCAATTCGTCTATTTGCCATCACTGGCAGAAATAAAGAGGGGAGAGAGCGAGTAAGAGAAAGAGGAGGAGAAAGAGCAAGTGATTATGTAATATTTAAAATCTAAAATTTAGATTATTAAAATTATATGAAAAATATTATAAGTTGCAATCCTTCTCATGTTAATATGATTAAAAAATATATCTTAAAATATTGATCAAAGTTCATATAGTTACAGATAAAAATGAACAAAGGAAATATCTAATACTCCACATAAACTAACCAACCATACATAAGTGAACAACATTTATACGATGTGGTTCAGAAGTGATCTGTACATTACGTTCTTAATTAAATTTTACTCATTGATACATTTATTACCTGCCAACATAAAGAAGTTCTTGTAAGAGGGAAGTTAAATGTAAAGGGAATTTCTCATTATGATTTACTTAGAATCATAAATTTTAAGACACAAGCAGTTACTGTGAGGAAAATGTTTTTTTTTTAATGAAAAATGTTATACATGAAATAAGTAGGTTTTCTTTTACTTGTGTTCTTATATTCCGTAAATAAATAAAAATATATTATCACAAGAGTATTTATATATAATCTTGTGAGAGGAGGTGGGGCGTGAAGGTTGAAATTAGTAGCGAATTCAAAAATTTTATTAAAAGATATGAAAAAAAAATACATATATCAAAAGTTAAAAGAAAAATCTAACCATAACATTTATATATAAAAGTAAAATTTTAACCTTATGAACTTAGAAATGGAGAGCAATTTGAAGAAATGACCTTAAATCTTAGTGTACTGACCCCTAATCGATGTAAAATGACACCCCTCAACATACCATTGGGTGGAATGACGGGGCTTGAGGTGGGGAGGACTAATGAGATAATAAACTCAAAATATCATTTATAAAATTTGTTTTTTTCTGCTTTTATTTAGAGAGATCATTTTCTTCATTTTTAAAAAATTTATCTTTAAAAAAAAGTAATCTTTTGGAAATATTTTAATCATTTAAATATAAAAAATTAAATAAATATTATCATTTATATCAATCACACCCTAAATTGCATTTGATGCCTCCTCAAATTTTTTCATATTAATATGATGGAATAATATAACCTAAAGTGATGAATTTCAAAATTTAAATTTTCTGAATCCTTGAAAAAGTATTTTAAGACGGAGAAGTATTTGAGATGATTGAAGAATAATAATGTCATAAAAACATTAAGACAATTTTATTGAGAAAATGATGGTACAACTAAATTACATTCCTTGTGGGTTATGGCACGTGGAGCTTTAAAATGGTGGGTCATTTTGGGTGTATCTACGGAGGAGAATATTTTCTTAAATTTTTTTTTAAAACAAATTCATGTTTGATGGCTTAAATATTTTAAAAATATTTTTTAAAATAATTTATTTTTTTAAAATTTTAAAAAATTATTTTTAAAATTCTCCCTCTATCTCAAATTCATAATGTTATTTTCTTACCCCAGCCCTACCATGGCCCCTTCTCCCCAACAAATTAAAATTTTATTTTTGAATTTTTAATTTTTTTTATTCTATTTCTATGTCGATCCATCCACCTATGCACAAAAAATTAAAAAGATTATATTTTGAAATTTTATTTTTTATCCCCTCCCCTGCATCCCACCCCCAAAATTTTTTTAAAAATTTTATTTTTGAAAATGTTTCTAAAGTTGAAATTTATTTTTGTTACTCCCCTCAACCACCCCCAATCAAAAACAAAAAATTTAAAATTTTATTTTCTTACCCAAAAAAACTTTATAAAATTATCTTTAAAAAAAAAAGAAAATCAAATTATTTGAAATAAGTTTGAAATTGAGTGTAGTTGTATTTCAGTTCGAAAGTCGAGTCTTAGATTAGAAGTAGAGTTGGATCTCACATTAAGTGTCTGGATCGAGTTCCAAATCGATTACTGGGGTTGGATACATAATCCATGTGTGGACTCCATTGGTTCTAGTTTGGGTATATCAATGGATATGTATCGTACGACAAATATACATCATGATTATTTGACATTACATTGTATCTTCTGCACTTTATTACGCCTCATTTCATTTTATTCATTGTATTAATGTGAATACTTATATGAAATGTGATATCTTGACTAATTATACACTTGTAATTGTTGGGAATAATCTGTTGATAAACTATATACTTATATTGTGGATATGTATATCATGTATACTATATACATATAAATTTATTTTTTGAACTATACGAAATGATTCAAATTTATCCCTCATAAATAATTGAGTCAGGTGGACTATAAGTATTAGAAATAACGGTTTTCTCCCTCGCGAATCAACAAGAAATTTATGCTACAAAACATAATTTTTTCCGCTCATTAAGAAAACACACGTCCAGAAACAGTTACTCTATCTCTATAAAATAGTAATAAGATCTGTGTATATTTTACTCTTCTCCATGTATTATTATTGTTAGTGTTTAATAAAACACATGATGAGAAATTAATTTTCACTGTGATACTATAATTATTTTATATAAAAAATATTATTTTTTAAAATGATTTAATTAAAATATTTATACTAATAGTGTATTGCCGTTATAAAGATTTGGTCTTTACATGACTAGTGGAGGAAAAAAGAAGAGAATGATAGAAATACAGAAATTATATTCTCTAATGCTTATAAAAAGAGAGAGAAAAAAACAATGGATGCAGAGGCAAAAGTGTTTATAAAGTTGATTGCTTTAAATGCAAAACAGCTTTGATTTTGAACTTTTTCTGTTGGCAAGTAGCATAAACATTAAAATAAAAATATAAAAAGAAGATGGATAATGATGAGACTTTGAGAGTTGTTATAACAATCCAAGGAAAATTCCATTGTTCTTGGCATGTTTTGTCTCATACCATACGACTTTTGACCTTATTGCTAGTCGCGTTTGATTTCAAGAACCTTTCTTTTTTATATATATCGAGTTTTTTTAGTTTACCTTGTTATATCATGTGTTATTTTACCTTATTTACATACTGTCTTTAATAATTGTTCTTTTCTGTTCCCTTCCCTTCTTTTTGACATATCTAGTTCGCTCTTACTTACGGGTTTTGTGACAAGGGTCCCCTGAAAACAACCTCTCTACTTTTGTGGTAGTGATAAGGTCTGCGTACATTTTACCCTCCTCAGACCCCACTTGTGGGATTACACTGGGTATGTTGTTGTTGTTGAATTTTTTTTAGTTGCTTTCTCCTCATTTTTTATGCGTCTTTTAAATTTGTGCTCTATGATTAGGGAATTAAAGTCTTCATCATTACTTAAATATAATCAAAGATGGATGATTCTTGAATTAATTAAATTTCTTAAAAAAACAATATTAGAGGCAAAATGTTTGTGTCTTTGAACATTCTTTTTTTGGTAATTCTCTGCAAAATATTTCACATGTCCAAAAGAAAAAATAATAATTCTTTTTTATTTGAAACTTCTCTTTTTATCTAAAATTAAGAGACACACTTTAAATTCTTTTTAATTCATCCAAAAAATATTATAATTTTATAACTAAAATAACTTATTTTATTTATTATTATTATTGTTGTTGCTTTAGATGAAATAATTTATAACTACAGTAATTTTTGTAATTTATTCTAGATTATAATTTTTTTTTCATGTTAAATTAAAATTGTGTCACAATGGAATAATATATTTGACTTGCTACCACAAGGACATTTTTTCAGAATGTGCAGAAATGGGCACTTCTTTTTTTTTTTAAAAAAAAAGATTAATAATTTAAGATTTTTATTTTCTCTTAACGTTTAATTTGTCGGCCCTGCTCATGCCTGGGTGCTAAAGATTTCCATATGGTCAATTTTTCATTATGATCATGTCCACTGATTATAAGGGCCATTTTATTTTCTTTTTCTTTTTTTTTTCCATAAAATACTTTATCCAACATAGAGGGGTTTGGTTTTGGGAAGTGGGATTTTGATCAACGTATCAAGAGAGAATTAAATTTGATAAAATCATGTGATTTTAATATTTATGCTTGTTCATTTATATTTCTTTTTATATTTAGTTCTTGATTAACTATATTTATTATGATTTAACTCGAAAATACTGAAATATATAATTATCTCATCTAAAACTTTAAGTAACTATAGAGAATAGGCTTTTATTTAATTAATTTATCTTCATTTAGGGAGAGCCTATTGAAAGATTAAAATTCTCCATCTAATATTTAGTCATAAGAAAAAGAAAAAGAAAAAAAAGAACAAATGAATGGAAAGTAAGTGACATTTTTTTTTCTCTCTATCAAAATCCATTTTCAATATTCCTATTATAATTATTTTTTTCAATGGATTTAATTTATGCAGCAAAAGAAACTTGTGCTTTTCTTTATTTTGTGTATGAAAAAGCAAAACAAACTTCTTTTTCAATCTTTTGAAACCTTCTTGAATAATGTTGGACAACTAATTATGGGCATTACTTGAAATATAAGCTACTTCAAAAGATAGATTATATAATTAAGATGTCTCCAATGATTAAAAAGCCTATTTTTCTATAGGTTACATATATATACAATTATTCAGTTAACTGAAGTGCAGACATAATTTTTTTGAAGCAATTTATCAAGGCCAGCAATATATAGGGTCACATTAGATACTTCATTATTCTCTCAAATATTATTTGGTCTTATATACAATCGATGTGTAATATTTAATATGTGTTGAGGTGAACGTGATATATTATGTGATCTAATTTAAATTTCTTAACATTATTAGTGAGAAACATTGTACGAATCATTGACTAATCTGAATTCACATTGAATAGACTTGGTGAGTAAAAATCTTCTTGCCAACATACGCTGTACAAAAATTGATTTATATGAATTCACATTGGATAGGCTTAGTAGACAAATTTGAGATTACTAGAATATGAGTCCATCATTTAAAAAAAGAAAAAATATATATTAAGTGGAAATTGATTCCTAGTCCTCTAAGTTAATATTCAATATTCAATAACGTGCATCATTTAACCTTCTTATAACATGGCTGTCATCAAGTAATTAATATTACATCAAAATATATAGATGGAATATCACGTATTTTTTTTTTGTAACAACGGTAAAATATTATCATAACCATCAAGAACATTTACAAATGTAGTGCAACTTGTTTTGATAACATAAAACTAGGCCCCCAACCAACAGGGAAAAAAAAAACTAGCTACATCTTACTTATTAAAAGGGAAATGAATGGTAAAAATAACATGTCGTATCAACAAAAAGTTCTGAAAATATTTCATCGTTCCTAGATGGATATTAATAATGATATATATGATAATTTTATTTATATTTACCTAATTTTCATCTGAATTGATGCTGTATCATTTGCTTTGACACAAAATCTAAAAAGAAGTAAATTTTTTTACAATGTGTGATTAAAATAAATTTTAGACATTTATATGATATATATCATTTCATTAAAAATGAAAAATATTTAAAGCCAACTTTTTTTTGAAGTATGGTATGTCTAGCTGTTCCGTAGGGCCACACCAATTTGATTGCATTTTTAGGCTATGAACTAATAAAACAGAAAACAAGAAAAAGTGGGTTTGACATCATTTGAGTACATTTATAAAAAAGAGGGTTTCATGATGCACTAGACTTTTAGTAAAAATCAATCTTCTTTGATTCAATAGTAAAAGAATTAAAATCATTTTTAAGTCAATATATAATTTGGTTAAGAATATATCCGCAATTCTTGACGAAAAAATTTAATCTTTTGGTTAATAAGATAAGGGGAGATATGAAATTAAATTTATTTATATATTCAATCAAATAGAGTATAAATTTAATATCAAATTCAATTTTTAATATCTCATGTTGTCCCATCAAGGTTGAAATTACATATTTCATTTCACATCCCAAACATAATAAATAAGTTTAAAAATTACTACCTCCGTCTCATATTATATGTGCATCTTTTTATAAATATTTGTTACGTAATATATGAGCACTTACTAATTAAGATAAAATTAATTTTTTTTTCATTTTACCTCTATCATTAATTAGTATATTAATAACTTTTTCAGACTTAATTTAATGTACATTGATTTAAATAAAAAATAAAATAATAAAATAAATTAATATATTAATAAATTCTTAATAATCGTGTAACATGAAAAGTGTAGATATAAATTTCGAAATAACCGCAAATCGGATGACAGTTAAATTTAATGGAATGGGCAAATATTGCACATAATTTTGTTGTCTGCACGCATTGCCTTGCATGCTAGTGTCACCCATACGCTTCTCTATTAGTTATCAATATCTCTCTTTCTTTAATTTTATATTTTATCTCATTTGCTTTTTGGTTATACGTTCACAAGTTCAAGTGTTATATATTGAAAATCCTAAGAAGGAAAAAAATGTCTAAATTTAGCTTGGTTCTTTATGAAATTGTTCGATATTTTCCAGCACTTTGTTAAAATTTTTGTTCAAGTTCATGTCTTTATCGTTAGCAAATTAGCTTATATTTATTGTTATTGTTAATGCAGTCCTAGTAGATGGTGTTCTCTAGAATTCAAATTCTTCGAAAAAAAAGGTCCATATTTAACCATCGACTTATGAGTTAACATTATCTCAAATTGAAACTCTGTATCAAGGTGGGGAAATGATTTTATTTTTAAAAAATATATTTCTATTCTAGCAAGTTACATAAAACCAACTATAAGTAATTTAAGTGGCAGATTTATAGGTAAAAATCTTGGACACATTGATTTATTGTCTCTTTGTAAAATTAAATATTTTATGTATAGATTTTTCAAATTAATATATGACATTATTTATTGACATTCATATATATAAAAAATTAAATAATACGCTTAATTAAAAAGAATTAAAGGTTAGCTTTTACTAAATATTTTTTTATATTTTTTTAATAATACTTTCATATTCTAAAAACTCTAAATTCGTCTTTCATAATTCCTTTTTAGCTTTCAAGGGGCTTAAGAGAACATATATTATAATATTTATGAAGTATTAGTTGTGTAACTTGGATAATAATGTCATATTCAATTACAACCGCAAAATCAAAGTGCACCAACAAAGTCCTTAATGTTGTATCTTATCATTGTCAATTGTCAATATACTAGTCATGAGCGGTCATGCTCGCACACGTCGAATGGATATTTTTTAATCTCAATTTAATTTTATAATGTAAATAAATTTTTTATATATATTTTTAAAATTTTAAATTATTAATTATTAGACCTAAAAGCAACTGAAGAAATATAATAAAACTATTTTGAAAATATTTAATTATGAAGCCCGTAATTTTTTTTAGCGAATCTTATATTGAAGTAGCCGAAGAAATATAATCAAGCTACTATGGAAATATTAAATTAAGAAACTCACAAAAATAAATAATTGAGTCGCTTGGACAATATTAAATTAAGAAACTCGTCACAATAATTTATCGTGGCTAATATTATAAAACAATAATTGAAGCAATATTGTAAAATCATAATTGTAGCAGCTGAAGAAATACAATGAAGTTACTTTGAAAATATTAAATTAATGGACCCATAAATTATTTTTACAGATCTTATATAATAGCAGCGCAGAAGCAGACATATTGACGGAGAGTTACCTGCTTCAGCTGCTTTATTGACACTTCTTAATATGTAAAATAGAGCTTAATTAAATTATTTATTTATTTATGGATCTATTTATCTTTATCTATATTTTAAAATTAAACTTTATTTGTTGGGGTCCTTTGCTTACCCATGATTTCATGACGATCACGTGAATGAATAGCAAAGGTTTTTAACTTATCAACTAAATGTTCTCTTTCATATTCAAGCAAAACATCATAGTCTAAAGATTTTTTGTTTCTTTCTTACGTTAGCTTGTGTCCTGTCTAGCACAGGAACTAGAGAAAAGCAAAATAGAATAAAATAAAAAACTTTTTCATGGCACAAAGAATAATTTGAATATGTAAATTAAGAAAAAAAATAAATATGTCAATTAGAAGGTATGAGAAGTTGACTATAATGAGAATTGAAAGAGATAGATGCATGTATGCCTACGTAGTTTTGAGGTGAGATAATTAAATTGACTAAATTGCAACTTACAGAGGACATGCATGAAATACAACCTTAGATAAGAAGATAGGAAAGTCGAGGATTAACATGGAAGGTTAATACTTCGATCTTCATCTAGTTATTCTACTATGTAAATCTTATTCTAGATTTTAGTATTATATGTAGTTTCTTGTGTTTCAATTATAATGTATATTATTTTGTTATTGGTATTATTCTCTTCTTCATTGTATTCAGCATGACTTTTTCATTAATTTATTTGCTTTACATATTTATTTTTTTTATATGTTTTACTTGAGCTGATGGCCAAATAATTTTTCTATTTTTATAAAAACAGGGATAAGATTGTATACACGTCACCCTCGTACCAAGTATATTATTATTGCATTTTTCTTTTTACTATATAAAAAGATTCTTAGTATATAAATGCAGGTTATTGAATTCATAGAAACAAGAGGGGTCACATATTTGGTGGCAAAATCAACTTTTACTCAACTGGTTATCAAACTCTCATTATACAAAAAGTGCCCCTATTAAGTTTTATGTCTTTAATTATTCTGTTATTTTTCTTTGGGATATACAAATCAATTCCCAATAAAGTTTTCCGACCCCGTACTCAAGTGTGAAGAACAATTCACTAAGGGATAGAAAATAAAATACGTGCATAATTATTTTAGGTTCGATCGGAAAAAAGGAAAAAAGTCGCACATCAATGATTAATGAAATTAATAATTTTTGAATATAAGGTCTGAACAATCTATCTTTCTTTCTTTCTTTCTTTGAACTAAGTTTTGGGTATGAGTTAGGTCCAAGAACTATATGACATCAGGAAAAGATCAATTCACTCGATTTTGCGCTCCTAATTTGAATTTGCTCATGTACCAGATGTTCAGTCCTGGGTGTGAGATATTAAAGAATGAAAAAGTCTCATAGTGGTGTTTAATGAGATGGACGATATCCTTATAAGTCTTGACGAGTCTATTTCTCTTTGAGCTAGCTTTCAGGGTATGAATTAGATCTAAGACATAATTTTACGTAACTTTGTCTATCCTATTCCTCATACCAAATAATCCCTCAAAGTCATTTTGTTGATGGATAACGGAATAATTCAGATGCAAAATTATTTTATTTCTTATTTAATTGGATGTCGAGATTAGCAAATTCGAAATTAATTTATATCATAATTATGATATTTTTTGATTTCATATATAGTAAGACTGAGACAGTAATTTTGGAATAAAAACACTATGTATATGGTGAAGATATCCTTTTCCAAGGCTCTTCGCCAAAAATCTTTAAGAATTTCAAGATTAAAATTAGAAATAATATGTATTTGAACTTATTTAGTATGCAATGGTGGATTTAGTATTTTTGTTAAGGGTGTTCATACATTTAGAATATGAATGAGTGATTTTTGTATCAAGAGTGTTCAACAATTGATATATATATATTTCAAAAAAATATCCGACTAAAATTGTTCATCTGACCACCCCTGAGTGAATATAACATCGCCCCTATTTGTATACATCAATCACATTTTATATTGCATCCTTTTATCTTATTTTTAATCCAATGAACCGAATATTTCTCTATAAAAAATATATCAACTAAATAATTCCATTAGTAATTAATCCCCATATTATAAGTTTATCATTTATAATTGTAAAACAACTTATTTCTCAACCTAACGATCCCTCATAATATAATATAATATAATTAATTAATTAATTAATTTATCCACAACAAACATATGCACCATTTAAGTACCAACGTGTCCGTAGGGATAGCAATGGCCGGGTGTGGGTGTGGGTGTGGGTGTGGGTGTGGGTGTGCGGCCGGTTGAACTTAATTTATAAATTTTTAAAATAGCTTTACTCCGCTCCGCATGATGACTTTTTTCATTTTCAAAACCCGCCACGCATAGATCCGCCCCGTTTAAATTTTAAAGTTCTTTTATTTTTAATTAAATTTAGTTTTTTTTCCGCTAATTAACATCCCAACAATTAATTAACTATTTTAGTTGACATTTTAACAATTATTTCTTAATTATTAATTAAAAATTTCTAATTGATATTTTAATAACTAATAATTTACTGGATATATCTAGTTTAAATTTTAAAAAGTAATAACATTAAAGTCAATATTTAATATAAAAAGTTTATATCTTTGATTTTCACTAATTAGAAAGATTTATTTTCCTTGAATTTCTAGTTGATTTTTTAAACTTGCATAACTCTAAACTCACCCCATCCCACGTAACTCTAAATCTGCGCTGTATTCGCTCCACCCCACGCCGTTGCCATCCCCACCTGTATATTCCAGTTATTGTTTTTCTTTTTTTTTTTCCTGTTTCTTTCTTCTTTTTTTGGCTGTGCACATGGACTTCACTTTCATATTCCAAATTTATAGCTGGACTCATTTAATTTCCCTTGTACTCCAATAAAACTTCCATTCCATTTTAGCTTCTTAAAGATTTTGATGGACCATTATTTTTCGTCCATTTTTAATTCCACCCTCGATGTTTGACACAAAATTAGAAATTTTATTCTAGTAAAAATTGTTTATTTTGATTCATATGGCAATAATAACATATTCAACGTAATTTCTCAAATAGAATATAAGAAAAGATATGATATGCATCAATTTTTATAGGACAGAAAAATTATTTTCAATAATTTATCTCAATTAAAATTATCAGAAAAAATTGAGAATTCAAGCTATGAGAAATTGGGTAAAGACTTGATTTAATCAGCTTTCACCAAGGTTGACCAATTAGCATTAGCCTAAGAAACATGTAAACTTACTGGGTCGTTTGGTGTGAGGGATAAAAATAAATAGTCATAATAAAAAAATAATGAAGTGAAAAACTTTGATATCTTATTTGGCTGCCAAGTTTGGGATAACTTATCCCATCATTTATACCATAATGCTGGATAAATTATCCAATATACACAATTTCATGATAATTAGTTCTGGGATAAGTTAAAAAAAATGGAACCATATTCCATAGAAAATATTCTAGATTAAAGTCAAATATGAGAATTATTTCACACATAGTTAGCCAAAAAAAGTAAGAAATTAAAGGACCAACTTACGTAAACATTGCAATTTGAATTTGTTATTTTGTTAACACTAAAACAGAAAGATATTTTGGAATTAAACTAAATTCAACCCCTATTTATCCTGCAAACAAAAAATATGGACATTTTAACATTATTCTTATTCAAATATGTACAGTTTCCTTTGCACGTGATAGGCTCTCTAGTTTTTTTTCTTTTTTCCTTCTTTTTTTTTTTTTAATCGTACACACTTTTAAAAAGATTCATACTTCAATAGTTATATGTATTTTAATATAATTTTTATTTAAAAGACTTGAAGTTCATATTAAAATTTAATCTTAACATTTTAATTATGTCGTGTAAATTGAGACATAAAATATTACCCTGGACCAGATTAGGACATTTTATCAGTCGAAAAAGTATCAAATACATGTGATGTCACCAAAATGATAAAGTTTATATGAAAATACTCTTCCAATATGAACTCTTATATATTATTTCTCATATTTTATTCATTCTTAATTCCATCAATCTCTGGTGGAGCCAAAGATTGACTATTTTTTAGCTTTGGAGTATGATGGAATAAAACAAAATGACTCTTTAAACTGTCTGCGCTTCTTTCATTTGTGAAGTAGCAGTTAGTCAATTCAACTTTTGACGCTCCTCATGGGTC
>JAPFFP010000113.1:19334899-19352042 GCA_026153255.1 Solanum medicagineum | reverse complement strand
AAATATTAAAATTGATGACGTCTTTTTTTGCCCCTCTTTTAATTTTCTCAGCATTTTTTTTTTCAAACATTTTACCTTTTTTACCACCGCAAAATTAGGTTCTAATCTAAGCATATCTTGTCCTTCCTTTAAACAGTGTATTCCTTGTACTTTATAAACAATGCAACCCCATTTCCCTTTCACTTCTTAAAGCATACCCCACTTTTAAACAACCCCTCTTCTTCCTCCTTCCCCTCCTCCTCCTCCTCCTCCTCCTCCTTTGCTTCAAGCTCTGAACAATTTACTCATTGTTTAGAGCTTTTTTAAGGTATAAAGCGCATACTGGTATGCTGCTTCACTTACCCTTTTTGATTTCTTGTTTTTTCATCCATTTCCTTACATATTGCAGTTGTTTCAGTATCTCAAAGTGGAATCTTGAAAGGGGGAAAATGTGTGCTTTTTTTGACTAAGGGTGTTTAAAGATACAATCTTTTGTGTGTTTTCTTGATTGTGCCGACAAAAAGAAGATGAGGGATTTCCCATCTTGTTTTGGTGAAAATGGGGTTCAAGTTGCTGATGCCTCTTGTTCAGGTGTTGGTGTGACTAAAACCCCACAGAATTTAGTAACTTGTGTTTATCAGTGTAAATTACTGGGGAAATCTTGTCTGATTACAGTTGTTTGGACTAAAAGTTTGATGGGTCAATGCCTTAGTGTTGAAATAGATGATATGTCTCATCAATGTCTTTGTAAACTTGATGTAAAGCCTTCTCTTTTCTCTAAAAGAAAAGGGTCTAGGTCTTTAGAAGTTAATTCTTGTAAAATTGACATCCATTGGGACTTTTCTTTGGCCAAATTTGGATCTGGGCCAGAGCCTGTTGAAGGTTACTATTTAGCAGTAGTGTGCAAAGGCCAGATGGTTTTGGCTATTGGGGACCTGAGAAAAGAAGCATTCAAGAAGAGTAATGCAACTCCCTCTCTTTCAAATGCAATGTTTATTTCCAAGAGGGAACACATATTTGGAAAGAGGGTATTTAGTACTAAGGCTCAATTTTGTTATACTGGTCCGATTCATGACATTACAATTGAGTGTGACTATAATGCCATTGATGATCCTTGCCTTTTGGTTCGTATCGATTCGAAAACTGTAATGCAAGTGAAGCATTTGCGCTGGAAGTTTCGCGGTAACTACACTGTTTTAATTGATGGACTCCCTGTTGAAGTGTTTTGGGATGTTCATAATTGGTTGTTCAGTAGCAATTTTGGGAATGCAGTGTTCATGTTTCAAACTTGTTTATCAGCTGAGAAGTTGTGGACTACCCAAACCTTATCTGATATCTCTGTCATGCCTTGGCCTTACACAGAGAGTAGTACTTTGAGCAATTCAAAATCACCTGGTTTGGGTTTTTCTTTGGTTTTGTATGTTTGGAAGAATGAGTAGTTGAGTGTTCTTCCAGTATTTCCCAAAAAAGATTGATTTTTTAACATCTTGTTTGTGAACTTGATTTGAGTAATTTCTAATGAATATACTTTTTGCTTTTTACTACTTCATTTTTCATCTCTAAATGTGCTATGATTATTACTTGAATCTTACGTTTCGTTTTATTTCTCGAAAAGAGTCAATTTCTTTTGATTACTAGTTGTTATCTACTATTATGAATAATAATTGTGTCTGTAAAGTGGAACTTTCCTTTATGTATATGCAAACAACAATCTACATCATTAGAGAGTAATCAATAGTTTTAGTCAATCAAGCTCATTATGGTAACATCATAACTTTGTATTAGCCAAAATTAGTGAGTAACCTAAACAAAAGAACGGGTAGTTGTTATTGGCTATGTTGCTCGGACTCTTCAAAAATGTCGACGGGTGCGTGTTGGATTCTCCAAAAATAGTGTATTTTTGAAGGATCCGACACGGGTGTAACAACATTTTTGGAGAGTGCGAGCAACTTAGGTTATTGTCACCTTGACTGTGTTAAAGTTTATTGTTTTGATGTAGAGAAGGATTGTTGACTTGCTTGCTCTAGAATGCTCTGTGGATCTGTGCGTATATTGATTGCATATTTTTAGGTTGTTATCTTTGTACTTCTGTTTAGCTTAGTAAATCATGAAGTTAGAGAACATAGGATCGTTCAAATTGTTAAGCAGCTTCGTGAAAACGGAAAGAAAATAAATGGAGACTGAACTTTTCTATTGGAGGTCATTGCATATGCATTTAATTTCAATAACATGCTAAAGTTGTTAGGAAAGGTTCAAATTTGTCATGGTACAATGTGAAATGTGTTAGGAAATCTTCAGGTTTTGTATGTAAGATGTGAAATGAATCCAGAAAACTGGATAAAACGGGGGTAAGCAAGTCCTTTCAAGCTCCAAACATGAAAAGTTAATTGGATCATCCCCATGGAAGCTGAGAACTCTTATGATAAACTAATTTGTTGCTGATTTAAACTTCTTACTGCAACTTGCTGTGATATTAAGAACATGAAAACTAGGGACGTTGCGTACTTCACATTGAGTACCAGTTGGTCCGCTATTAAAAATACAGATGCAAGAAATGTTATTTGCTTTTGTCATTAAACTTCAGGGATTTGAAGGTATACTCCTCTGAGGTGCCACTGAAATGGAATGCTGTCCATAAACATAAATTTGATGGTTGTGTAAATGAAAGATGGTGATTTCCTCTGAAGTACATGCTTGAGTTGAATAGTTGCATACATTTCTTGAAGGCAATTGCTACGAAATCTTGTGTTGGCGGACATATTTCACCATTCATTTCTTTGTTTTGTTAATTTCAATTCATTGGTGATCTTTGGGCGGAGATCATTTGTCACCAGCCATTTGGTATTGTCCTCTGGCAACACTAACATAATCGAAGGTCTATGATTGTATCTCGTAAGATGTTTTTTTTTTGCGAAGAATCTTGAATCTCTGATCATTTCTACTCCAAGCATTCAGCCATTAAGTATATGTTGATTTATATGATGTCTCATTAACTTCTCTGATATGCAATTTCATACAATCTTAGTGTCTGGTGGATATTTTGGCTCTCTAACTTGTTTTGCTTGTTTAGGTTTCTCATGGCCTAAGCAATAAATTCAGTTTGGAACATTTGAGTAGCTGCATTTGATTTTTTCATTTTCCTTCTTTTGCTGTTAGCACCAGTGTTGTCAAAAGCGTGCTTAAGCCCCGAGCAGGATCAAAATGTGTTGAGCTCTTTTCCTCACTTGATGTGCAGTATAGTGTCGTCATCAAATTTCTAAGGCATACTTTTCAATGAGCTTCTGTGGCACTAACTAATCGATATTTCATTTTATCATAATCTTTTTTTCAACTTTTTTGTTCATATATTGAGATTCATGCTTATTATTCTCCGTATTGGACGATATATATATATTTGATTTTTTTTTCGTGAAAGTTCATGTTATACTTGCACTTAATTACAATATACCTAGTGAAATGTTACAAGTGAATTTGGAAAGGATAAAATATACGCAGTTATCGAAACCACCCCAATGAACCTTATGGACTTCTTTTTTACACTGTTTTGCTTTTGACAACACTGGTCAGCACTCATCCAGTGATAACTGGAGGATGGCTTTTTCTGAACTTTTACTAAATCTTTGCCCCTCTACTTTTTAAAAGTTGCACTTGTTTGTCTTGTCTCATTGGAAGTGCTGTGGTTCCAGACAGCTAACTTTACATGAAAGATTCTGCATTTGCACTCAAAGAAAAGACAAAGAAATGAAAAACAGAGGTAGCTTATAACATTTGATACAGGAGACATGCTCATCCTTCCCATCCAAATCAATCAATTTATCAGGAAGTATTTCAAACTAATTGAAGTTAATCAGCCATAGACATTGAACGCCCAAACAAACAAACAGATACAATAGGTAACAGCCATCTGAACAAGCTGTCCACTCTCAGTGAAAATACTTGATCACACAATAAGATTACTTAAAAGCCAGCAAATAACTGAATGATGATTTTGAAAGATATGATATTCTAAATTCTATGGGACAAAGTTACAACAGTTACTGCTACTATTATTCTCGACACTCACCATCAAGATTATTCTCCAGCAAATATAGAACTCAAGACACTTATTTACAACAAAACAAGTTTCCCATATTTCTCAACACTCAACACTCAATTGTTTTATGATCTATTATTCAGCGATCTCAATGCTGCGGTTTCTTCTGAATTGTTACCAGATCTAAAGTAGAGCCATATGTTTTACGCAGAGCTTGAGCAGACCAGCCATGTCCATCATCAACTGTAGGCATCCTAACTTCAATGAAAGGCATAGGAGGATGATGAGTCCCGGGCAACATTATGCCAGCAAAGACTCTCAGGACATTGGAAGCATCAATGTCCATGCATACACTAATCTCTGGAACACCTTTTGGTGCTGGAGGTATTCCTCTGATCTTAAAATAGCCTAGGAGATGGTTCTCTTCCTTGGATTTCTCATCCCCTTCGTAAACAAGGATCAATGCTTCAGCTTGGTTATCATGGACAGTAGTGAAAATCTGTTCTTTCCTTACTGGTGTTGTGGTGTTCTGATGAATAACTGGTACAAAGTTGTTTTCATCAGCTTGAATGCCGATGCTTAAAGGAGTTGCTTGGATGGTTAACAGGTCCAAATTCCCAAATGGATCACTGACTCCCGAAGCTACTGCTCCTTCCAGGGCTGCACCACGTACAGCTGCCTCCAGTGGGTTCATTCCTGAATAAAGCTCCTCTCTTTTGCATATACTTGTTACAATGTTCCGAACCCTTGGGATGTAGGAACAGCCACCAACAATTATGACATCATGTACATCTTCTGCTTCTAGTTTAGCAGCTTGCAAGCAACGTTTTATCAGAGCCTCACATTTCTCGAAGACTTCTTTGTTCACCTCTTCAAACTCTGCCCTCTCGAGAACCTTTGATATTTTTGTTCCATTTCCCAAGTCGACATCAATTGGGACACTTGTATCAGATGAGAGTTTGTGGATGGTGTCCTGGGTGGCAACTCGAAGCAACCCCATTCTCTTTATTTCTTCAATTCCATGGCTTGAGAATAGATCATCCATGTTAGGTAAAAGGTGATGCATTAGATTTTGAAGTAGATCCTCGCCTCCAACCGTGCTACCAGCCAAGGCCTTGATCTGTGAAACACCACCTGCTGTAGCAGTTATAGCAACGTCACAATACCCAGCACCCATATTGAATATAAGTGCTATCTTTTCGCTCCCGCTACCCATATTTTCATGTGCAGACTGCTGTTGCTGCTGAGCATATAACAGAGCAACTGCAGTTGGTTCAGGCATCAATCTTAGAACATGAAGCCCTGCCATGGCACAGGCCCGTTCAATTCGGGTCAACTGGAATCGGCTAAATGATACCGGAACTGTCAAAACCACATTCCTCACAGGACGTTTAAGTTTAGCTTCAGCCATAGCTCTCAGTTCAACCAAAAAGATGGCAAGAACTTCTTCAGGAGTAGTGGACCTCCACATATTGTTCACTAGGGCAGCAATAAATGGCCTGACACCAATATCCAAAGTTTGAACCAAAAAGGGGAGGCTCTTGCTGACATGAACCACCGGATCTGTATCGACTCTACCAATCAGACGTTTCATGTTGAAGATTGCAGCTCCAGACAACATGTCATATTCGTGAGCCAGTTCATCACTAACACCACCAGCAGGGACCTCATCTTTGAAGGTGACATATGATCTCATCAACTTCCGATTTCTCGTGTTTCTGATGAGCTCTACCTGAGATCCATTCCAGACTGCTACACTGCATTGAGATGTACCGATGTCGATCCCAATTGCTATCTCAGGGAAAGCTGATGAAGTTTTTTCCTCCCCGGTTGTTTCACTGTCAGATACCACAGTGTATGCTTGTTCAGCCATGAATACAGATTGAAGAACTCCTGCATTAAAGATATGGCCGTTTAGTCCATGGTCCATTGGATGGTCCGTGCAAGGCCAGAAATTGGAGCATTGAAGATATACAGATTAGCCGTTCAATTGATTGAAATAAAATAACATCACATTCCTTATAAAAATTAACATATATCATGCTTGTCAGAGACCAAAGAAACCATCTGTCTCTCACAAACAAACAGATACAAATAGAGCAACAACACCATACCTAGTTTAGTCTCCCACAAATGGGGTGTAGGAAGGGTGGCGTATATGCGGCCTTACCCTACCTTGTGAAGGTAAAAAGGCTGCTTACAACAGACCCTTGGCTTAAGAAAAAATAAACACTCTCTCATGGGTCTACAGATATCCTATGTCTCATGATTCTTTCGTTGTCTCTACTTTTTAAGCTGAATTATGATCTGTTAAGGCTTCTCCGCACCATTACCTGCTGAATGACTGTACTCACTCTAGACTAAAACTAAGACGGGCCAAAAGCATCTTGAGGCATTAAACATAATAGCAAAATCTTGTCCTGTTTTTCAATAACTTAATAACTAAGAGTTGTCTCTTGATATTAACACAACTGCCTCTACTGCTCAAAGTTTCTCATGCTTCAACAACTCGATGAATTTAGTATATCGTTTTAGGAGACCTTTAATCACTATATATCAAACCTATCCAATTTTAATTTTTCGGTATGATGGTTGGCTGTTCATGGCCTACCTCTACCTACCATCATTCCTTGGCGATTAATATCATCAAATTGCCTGTTCACGGCCTAAGTGTACATACCATCTTTTTTTAAGAGATCAATATCAACAATTCATCCAACTATAAAAAACATGCAAATTATAGAGCTATGATATAAACGAACAAAATATTGAACTTTCGACCTATATATATTTGTAGCCTAACATAAAAGAATTTTCTAGATAGTATACTCTTCACTTACAAATTTAGAAAAATATGCACAAACTAATTGGCTGATATACATTCAAGAAATGGACGACCTCATATACAGAACCAGAACACTCAATTACTTCTATTTTGATACATTCCATTGTATAAACAGCAAAAGATATCAGCTAGTAACAAAAATCCAATTTTTTAAAAATAATCCCCTCCACGGATACACCATCTTTTTTTTTCTTCTGCACTCTGTATTCCGACCACCATTTAATTTCATTTTTTTAAAAAGATGAACTGATCAGCAACTAAGGAATAGGAAATTCATCAAATACAGAAACTCGAGAAACATTCTAGAATTGATTAAGTACCCTACCAGTGCCCTCCAAAGTCGAAGCAACCAATTTCATTTGTGATTAAACAGGATTAATGATAATAAAAACACAATAACAATCAACCCCATATGAGAAAGAAAACTAAAACTTGCATGTAGATGAACCAACATTGTTCAATTAAGCAACCAAACAAAGAAAACCACAAATTCATAGTGAAAAAAAAAATTAAAAACAAATCTTTCTTGAGTTGTGTCAAGTTTTAAGCAAAAGGGCATCTATTAAACTCAAAGAAAGGTCAGGTAAGTGCAGAATGAATGAAATTAGAGTTAAGCAGGGAGAGAGAGAGAGAGGAGGCTGGAAACTTACTTAGAGTGAGCAAGAATGTTAGTGTTGCAAAAGGTGAAGTGCAGAAAAATAAGAGCAGATTATAGAAAAGTGTGGACAAATGAGAGAGAGAGCTAGAAAGTTCTGTTAGAAGAAGACCAAATGAAACGCTCAAGTGCCAACATGTTCTAGACCTTCTCGAGAGACACAGAAGGGTCGTGAAGGCGGTAGCAATTCGGGTCGGGTGGGATCGGGTCAACTCGCCGTTAAATGGTATGTGGGTTTGGGCCTGGGAAGGAAAAGAAAGTGGCCCAAGGCTGAAGCTTTTGGATTCATAGCCAGTGAATTACAAGAAGAAGAAATTTCAAAAGGAGCATATATTTGAAATTTAACAAGGTAAAAATAATTTTAGTTTATTAAAATTATGATTCATAGCTATGTATTATAAGATAGAGGTGAGCAAGATTGTGAGAGGGAGGAGAGAGGGAAGAGAGTAGAGAGAGGCGAATCATATATGTATATCTATTGAATTGAATATGCTTATTTATCAAAATAATTGTATGCATGCAATATATATATATATATATATATATATCTTGCAAGATATTGTCGAGAGAGAGAAGAGTAGAGAGAGGCCTATTATCTTTATCGAGTCTAATACACAACTTGATCCCGAATTTTTTTCAAAGGTGATTTTCATAACTCAAACCTCATGTGACCTTCTTTCGCATTACAACTAACTACGTCACTAAAGTGAACTGGAAAAAATTGGATCATGTGGGTAATGCCGTCATTTTTATAAATAAAATTCTATGATCATTAATTGTTAAAAAGGTCAGCTCTTGTTATAATTAAATGCTTGTAGCAATATCATTTGTTTATTCCGTTCGGACCGGAACTTATTCTTCTGCTGTCCGAAGGCTGATGGACAAAATATATTAATACGTCCGAATTATCAATTTAAAATTCATAAACTTTAAATTTAGAATTCATCTTAAATTATGGAGATGATCTTTTCCCAAAGTTGAAGAAAGTCAGCCTTATAGTCATAGTTGAATTTGCAGCAATAAGAATTTAAAGTGACTTTTAAAGAATTTAAAGGGTAATTTATGTGATTAATTTGCTGTTTAATTAGTAATCCAATCAATTAGTAATCAGGGTTAATTACATAAATTGTTAATTTTATTATATTATATGAGCTTTGAATAGCCCATCCCAAGAAGGACTTGTTGTAGAATGAAGGAAGCTAAAATAATCATATTAGGTGATTATTTTAAAAAGATGAGCACTTATCCACCACTTGTACTAATATAAAATGTAATAGATTATTTGTTGACTTTTGTATAATTTATTGTCAAGAGGGCCGGATATAATTTCAATAACATATTTAAAAATAGAAGATTCAAAAAAATATATTTTTTTTTTGGTACATATATATATATATTTTTATGAAATTTTAATTTAAAATTACAAAATTCAAAAGCTTCTTTACTTTTTAAATTTGGTGTCAAGTCAAGTCAGAGAAAACAAATTGAAACGGAGGTAGTAAATCATAGAATGTCAAATACTATATAGGTGGAAACATCATATGAATTGTGAGCTCCACTTCTTCATGGAAATGATAAAAGTATTATACATTTGTGTTGCATTTTTCTTCTTGTTCTTTGCTAGTAACTGTCAATGTCATCCTTTAGATCCTCTTAAGCCTGAAGAAATCAACCAAATTAGAGTCATTATCCAAAAATCCCCCCTTGGTTCCCTTTCCAATGTAACATTTCATTTTGTAGATCTTGATGAACCAGAAAAGAATGATGTCCTTCATTGGCTTTCCTTGCATCAATCAAACAATGCCTCATTCCCTTACCGTCGAGCCAGGGTAGTAGTTCGCGCTAATGGCGAGTCATATGAATTCACACTAGACTTGGCTACTAGCTCTATCATATCAGAAAAGTTGTACACAGGTCATGGCTTTCCTCCTTTTACTCTCAATGAACTTATACAGTCCAGCATCCTGACTTTGAATAGTCCTAAATTTCAAGATTCGATATCACGAAGGGGCTTGAATATATCTGAAGTCAGCTGCATACCATTATCAGTTGGATGGTTTGGTCAGATAAAGACTAGACGAGTTCTTAGTGTTCCATGTTTTTATCGCGGAGGGACTTCTAACTTTTGGGCAAGGCCTATTGAAGGAATAACTACACTAGTAGACGTTGAAGCAATGAAGATCATGAAGTATGTTGATAGATTCAGAATCCCCTTGCCTGAAGCAAAAGATGCTGATTTCAACTCGTCGAGCCAGGGATCAGTTACTTGCAATGAAACAGGATCCTCCAGGATAAACATCCAAGGTCATGAAGTCAGTTGGGCTAACTGGAAATTTCATGTTGGATTCAATACTCGAGCAGGGATGATCATATCAACGGCTTCTGTATTCGATGCTGTAAGAAATGAATATCGACGTGTGCTCTACAGAGGTCATGTCTCTGAGATATTTGTGCCTTACATGGATCCTACGTTTGAATATTACTACAGGACATTTATGGATGTTGGAGAATTTGGTTTTGGGAGATCGGCTAGTAGCCTTGTCCAGTCGTTGGACTGTCCAAACAATGCAGTGTATATGGATGGTTACTTGGCTGATTCAGAAGGACAAGTAGTACAAGTCCCTCGAGCTATTTGCATTTTTGAACGATATGCTGGCAATGCTGCGTGGAGGCATACAGAAATCGGAGTACCTGGAACTTTAGTAAGCCTCTAAATTGCTGAATTGTGATCAACTCTATTAACATTATTAACTCTGTGGCTTTTATAGAACACAAAGGGACAGAAAGAAGTCGATTTGGTGATTAGAATGGTAACAACAGTTGGAAATTATGACTATATACTTGATTGGGAGTTCAAACAAAGTGGATCCATTAAAGTTGGAGTAAGAATTAAGATACTACTAGTAAGTCAATCATTTTAATTTAATCTTTATTCTTTGTCTTACCTTTTTTTCGTTGGCGAAGGCAAGTCTAACAGGGATTATGGAGATGAAGGCTGTGAAATACACGAACAAGGACCAAATAAATCAGGATGTTTACGGTACCCTTGTGGCAGAAAACACAGTTGCAGTGAACCATGATCATTTCCTTACCTACCACATTGATCTTGATATTGATGGTAGTAAGAATTCATTTTTGAAAGCCAAACTGAAAACGACAAGAGTGAAAGACGAGCAAATGTCACCAAGGAAGAGTTACTGGAGTGTTGTTAAAGAAACTATGAAAACAGAATCTGAAGGCAGGACACAACTTGGGATTGAACCAGCTGAATTATGGTTTGTTAATGCTGAAAAGAAGACCAAGGTTGGAAACGACGTAGGTTATAAGCTCATTCCTGGTAGACCATCTATGTCTTTGTTATCAGAAGATGATTATCCTCAAATTAGAGCAGCTTATACTAAGTATCAACTGTGGGTGACTCCTTACAACACATCAGAAAGGTGGGCTGCAGGATTTTATGCTGATAGAAGTCATGGTGATGATGGTCTCTCAGTCTGGAGTGGGAGGTAAAATCATTTTGTCACTCTATATTAGGCATGCCCTTCATACGCGTAAGACGCTTAAACTTGACCTGAGTTGGCAAGTAAGTACTCTAATTTTGAATATGCACATCTAGACACCGCAATTCGTCTCCAATGTGTCACTTTAACACTCCAACTGATACAATGATCACCACACCTCCAAAATTTGTGTGTCAGATCAACGTCCGATGTCTAAGAGACACAGTGAGGATGAGTTGGAGAATTTAGTTGCCAATTGCGACAAAGTTGATATGTCTAGAAATGCACCCTCTCAAAGTTAGAATGTTTACTTACCCACTAAAGCCAAATTTCAGTGTTTATGTATTATGGCGAAATAACTACATGTAATTATTTATAAAAGAATTGAAAATAGTAGTAACCTGGAAAATGGTTGGGACCTTCCCTACATCCTGAACATAGTGATAGTTTTAGATAATACATTCCTTGATAATCCAATTACTAGTTTCAGATTTGATGAATGTTTTTAGTACTTTCTTGTGTTATAATGGGCAGGAATAGATCAATTGAAAAGAAGGATATTGTGCTATGGTACACACTTGGATTTCATCACATACCTTGCCAAGAAGATTATCCTATAATGCCAACAATCTATGATGCTTTTGAGCTCCGGCCAACAAATTTCTTTGAAAAAAATCCATTGCTGGACTAGTGCGTTGCATGTGTATTTCTGTTCTAATCAATAATATTCGTATATATATGCGATGAGTTACGAAAAGAATAAAGTATTTTTCATAAGATTTGCAATAATCCCTTGTGTAACAATGGTTTCTTGGAAAATTATGTTTATAGTCTCTCTCAATTTATCGTACATTTTTTAGCTCTTTCTGTCAATAAACTACAAAATCACTCGACTGTTGTTATTTTACCTATAACGTCACTCAATCAATCGAAGCTATATATTCTATAGATATTGTTTGATGTGAAAAACTTTTTGAGCCTTTTTTTTGAATTTTTTAAAAAAAGGATTCACTCAGGTAAAATAAATAAATAAATAAATAAAAAGTGGATCAATTTAGTAAATAAGCTTTTTTTAAAAAAGTTTGGCTTAAGAAAATTTCCACATTAGCAATATCTATAAAAATTATCATTTGAATTGATACGGTGACTACAATTTATAGATGAAATGGCAATAATTGAATGATCTTTTCCCTTCTTTGGTTATGTCTGGAAAGATTGAAATAAAATGACCACAATTTTAGGTATTCACTTAATCTTGTTAGGTATAGGTGCTTTTCTTCTAGTATTCAAGGCTCTTTATTTTGGGGGTGTATATGATACCTGGGCTCCGGGAGGGGGAGATGTAAGAAAAATTACCAACTTGACCTTTAGACTGAGTATCGTATTTGGTTATTTACTAAAATCACCTTTTGGAGGGGAAGGGTGGATTTTTAGTGTGGACGATTTAGAAGATATAATCAGAGGACATGTATGGTTAGGTTCCATTTGTATACTTGGTGGAATCTGTCATATCTTAACCAAACCCTTCGCATGGGCTCGACGCGCACTTGTATGGTATGGAGAGGCTTACTTATCTTATAGTTTAGGGGCTTTAGCCGTCTTTGGTTTCATTGGTTGTTGTTTTGTCTGGTTCAATAATACCGCTTATCCTAGTGAATTTTACGGGCCTACTGGACCAGAAGTTGCAGGTGAAATGATAATAGTTGAATAATTATTTGATTACAAAACAAAGTAGATTGATTTTTGTGTTACAAAACAAAATTGACTAATTTCATGATATAAAAGATATTAGTTGAGTGAGAGTTGAGAAATTAACTCAACAATTTGACAAGTCATGTTGTGTTCAAACTCCTTCATTGATTCAAGTCTGCATCAAATTTCAAATGTCAACATGTTTATTCTAAAGACCAATTAATTGTTGGTTTTGGCTTTGATCAATGTCTTTTCACATGCTGTCAAGATTGACTCATTCTTCTATAGAACTTTAATTGGTGAAGATCATTTTATAAATTTAATGTATATTTACTAAAGTCATCATCTCAAGAAAGATACAAAAATTTTCAAGAAAATTTAGGTATAAGAAGATTGGTAGTTTCCATGAAAAGAAAATTCAACAATTTTTGTGGGAAATTTCAACATCACAAGAAAGATACTCAATTTGTTTTTTGTCTTTCGTTTTAATTTGATTGTTTTATTTTTTTTTTTTGGTTAGTTGTAAAAGAATTACTTCCTCTAGCCACTCTGTACTTGTGGCTTTCCAAAGATTATAAGATTAAAAAATATTTTGATACATTTCATATATTTTTAGCTTGATTCAAAAGTCTTAGTTTACTATTTTTTTAAAACTTCGCGTCAAGTCAAAATCAAATTGAAATGGAAGGAGTAGTTTGGTACGCTTCATTCACTGATTTCTTGTTTGTCATTCTTAGATGTGGGAAAAATTGAATGCCAAATTGTTCATGTTTACGGCAATTTTTTTTTTATTAGAAAAAAGAATAGCAGCAGAAAAAGTAAAAAGAGAAGCTTAGTCAAATGCATGCATATATCTCCCAGTTATCACAATCATCATGTCATTTTCTTGACTTATTACAAATTTACGATATGAAGTGGCACACTTTTTTTTTGTTCACCTGATAATTAGAATTTTCTTCTTTATTTTTAATAAAATATTTATAGTCACATAAATATCTATCATTTATTTTAGATCACAAATTGCATTACTCATTCTTTTTTGTTGAACTTTATGCCAAGTCAAATGCTGCCATATAAATTGGGACAGAAATGTAATAAGAATGTGGCCTTCTTATTCCAAGAAAATGTAAAGAATTCCACACATTCCAAGTGACCTCATAATTATTGGCTTCTGCATTATAATATGCAAAGTCTTTGAATCATGGCCTTTTGACTTAAAGATTTTACCCTCCATTTGTATCTAAGTTCATTGTTTTTTGGTATTTCCTGCTGTGGAAACAATTATAACATCTCAAAAAGAATAAAGTATTTTCCATAAGATTTCCAACTATTCCTTGTGTAACAATGGTTTCTTGGAAAATCCTGTTATGGTATGTATCAATTTATCTTACATTTTTTAGCTCTTTCTGTCAAGAAACTGCAAATATTGTGCCTCTTGGTTCCAATATCACTGCTGGGAGTGAGTCTTCCTATTGGCTTTCTTCCTCTGGAGATTTTGCTTTTGGTTTCTACCATCTTAACAGGACTGGACTCTTCCTTGTTGGCATATGGTTAGATAAAATCCCCGAGAAAACTCTCGTTTGGTCAGCCAATCGCGATGATCCAGTTCGTGCTGGATCAAAGGTTAATTTAACGATGAGTGGACGGCTTGTGTTGACAGATACTAATAAGAAAGAGTTAGTTTTGTACAATGGCACAGGCACAAGTCATGCTGTTATGCAAGATGATGGAAATTTCGTCCTGAGGAATTCATCCTCAGGAGTACTGTGGGAAAGCTTTGATTTCCCAACAGATACAATTTTGCCTGGTCAGTCTCTTGTTATGGGGCAGAAGTTATTTTCCAATGCCAATGGAACAGTAGATTACTCGACGGGGAAGTATAGATTAGAGATGCAGATGGATGGGAATGTGGTCTTGTCTGCATATAGAACTGCTGATTTTGGCTACTGGGATAGTCAAACTATAAACAATAAGAATGTAAGATTGGTCTTTGGAAACGACACTCGTACTTTGTTCATTACAAATGGAAGCTCAATCATATCCAACATGACAGCGAGAAACTTGCCCGATTCAGTTGGCAATTATTACCACAGAGCTATGATCACTGATAAGGGAGATTTCCAACAGCTCTTCCGAAGCAAAGCAAATGGTAGCGGTTGGGATGTTGCGTGGCAAGCTATCACAAAACCGTGTACTGTGAATAACATTTGTGGTGTATATGGCTTTTGCCAATCACCTGATAATAAGGAAGTCAATTGTAGTTGCTTGCCAGGCTATTCTCCAAGGGATCAGTACACACCATCTAAAGGATGTTATCCGAGTGTGATGAAAGATTTTTGTGATCCAAATTCTTCCCTTTCGGATGTCTATGTTGAAAGGATCTCTAACGCGGATTTCCCTAATAGGGAGTATTCTGAACTAGAAAGGGTATTTCAAGCTACGGAGGAGATTTGCCGACAGGAAGTGTTGAATGATTGTCTGTGTGAGGCAGCTGTGTTGAAAGATTCAACATGTTTCAAGAAGAGGATGCCTATACAGAACGCCAGAAGTGTTATTCCTGATACAAATAACATAGTTGCATTCGTTAAAATTAGCAGCTCTTCGATAACTCAAAACAAAAAGCACACTATCTCAAAGGGTGTTTTGTTAGCAGGTGTGATAGTATGTTCAGTACTTGCTCC
The DNA here is from genome assembly GCA_026153255.1 of Solanum medicagineum. NCBI lineage: Eukaryota > Viridiplantae > Streptophyta > Magnoliopsida > Solanales > Solanaceae > Solanum > Solanum medicagineum. The sequence goes on along the minus strand of JAPFFP010000113.1, from coordinate 19,336,657 downwards.
GCTTTTCGCAGCAATTGCTGTATATTATCACCCTTTTGTGGAGAAATACAGACATGCTAAAACCCCTCCAAAAAGAAAAGCAATTGAGTTGAATTTAAGGGCATTTTCATTCCAGCAGCTGCACGAAGCCACCAACGGTTTCAAGAATAAATTAGGCCAAGGAGCTTCAGGTGCTGTATACAGCGGAATTCTCAAGTTAGAGAATGAAGAAGTTGAAGTTGCTGTGAAGCAATTGGGAAAGGGCATTGAACAAGGTGACGATAAAGAATTTTTGGCTGAAGTAAGGGTGATTGGCCTAACTCATCACAAAAATCTGGTTCATTTGTTAGGCTTCTGCAATGAAAAAAGTAACAGGCTTGTTGTTTACGAGTTAATGAAAAACGGGGCTGTGTCAAATTTGATCTTTCGGGATGGACAAAAACCAAGCTGGAAGCTAAGAAGTGACATAGTACTTGACATTGCTCGAGGCCTGCTTTACTTGCATGAAGAGTGTGAGAACCAGATCATTCATTGTGACATTAAGCCACAGAATATTCTTCTTGATAAGAACTACAATGCAAAAATTGCTGATTTTGGTCTTGCAAAGCTTCTTATGAAAGACCAAACGCGAACAAACACGAATTTTAAAGGAACCATGGGTTATATGGCACCAGAATGGCTAAAAAATGTGCCCGTGACAACCAAAGTTGACATCTATAGCTTTGGTGTTTTACTGCTCGAGATTATTTTTTGCCAAAGGCACATGGACTTGAACACAATTGCTGAAGCAAACGAAGAGCTCGAGTTGATCTTAGTGGACTGGGTTATTCATTGTGTGAGAAACGAGAAGCTGAGAGCTATTGCTAGTCTTGATGAAGAAATATTGTTACATTTCGATAATTTTGAGAGGACGACTATGGTTGGATTATGGTGCTTGTGTCCTGAGCCGAATCTTCGACCATCTGCAGCAAAGCTTGTTCAGATGTTAGAAGGAACTATAGAACTAGGTGTTCCTCCTATGGTTGATACAACTATATGAGTCATTTGCTGTATTATCTTGTAATTTTTCCAACAATTGTCATTGTATAATGTTTGTGTATTTTTACTTGCACACTTAATGTGTGCATTGTACTTTGAATATGTGCTTCAGTATTTCCTTTATTCTTTCAAGTGAGCTACATTTTTCCTTCTGAAGACTCTTCTTTAATATCACTAATGCTTGTGTTTAAGTCCGTGGCAATAAGCAGTAACTTCATTTTCAAGCAGAAATTGGATCATCGATCATATCTCAGAGTTCATGTCTCTGAGATAATCGTGCCTTACCTGGATCCTACGTTTGAATTGTTCTACAGCCTACAGATATTTATGCATGTCTTTTCATCATGCTGTCAAGATTCTCTAGTGCTCTCATCGGTGGAGATCACTTGATAAATTCGACTTGCTGTTTACAGGAAAAGATATCGCGGGGAACTTTCAGCAATTTTTGTTGGAAATTCATCACCATTAGAAAGATATTCCAGTTGTTTACTTCCTCCGTTTTAGTTTGTTTGTCTTACTTTTCCTTTTTAGACCATTTAAAAAAGAATGTCTCTCTTTTTTTACAACTCTTAAAAATTTTACTCATGGTACGTTTAAGAGCACAAGATTAAAAGACATTCTAGTACATCTTTAAGTTGAATTGTCAACTCCGTCGATATTGTCCCGACCCGACCCAGGGGCCGTGACTAGTGCCGATTAGGCACTCAGACAAACACTAACCCGAAAACCCAACTATTGCAG
>JAPFFP010000113.1:19293595-19325430 GCA_026153255.1 Solanum medicagineum | reverse complement strand
TGTGAAGTAGCAGTCAGTCAATGTAACTTTCGATGCTCATCATGGGTCATCTGGAAACAGTCGCCCTATGTTTAAAACATAGGGGTCAGGCTGCGTACATCCGACCCCCTTACCCCGCAATGGGCGGGAGCCTTTGAGGCATCGGGGTAATGTTGTTGTTGAGAAAGTTTCTCTTGCAATTCACAAAAAAACTTATTTTTTTCAAGTAAAATAAATGTTAAAACACAATTTTAAATTTTAAAAATATATGTATTTTTTAAAATTTACGACCAATTGGATGCTCAAACCATAAGATAAAGTTGAAAACTAAAGTTGTCATCTGACTAACTGATTATTTTTTCCCCCTTTTCTTGAATGGGTAAATACTTTTGTGTTTAGGTGAGAGGGAAATATATTTGTTGTGCCTTTATGATTAGTGAAAATGCAAATGCATGATTGCGTATCTAATAAAACCTTCTCGCATGCATATATTTAGTACTACATTTAATAACATTTTCATTAGATCATACTTCCGTGGTTTCATATTAGTTATTCATATTATTAAAAATAATTATTTTAAATTATTTTCTTCATTTTATTTTAGTTATCATAATTTTTATTTTTAGAATCAAATTATATAGACTTTGATTAACATTTTAAAATATATCTTTTTAATCATATATGAAAAAGGTTACAACCAATAATACTTTTATTATAGTTTTGAATCTAAATTTTTATTTTATAATATCAAATAAATAATCTAATTTAACTTTAAAAATTAGTTAAATTGACTTTTGTAAAGCATGACATTGAAAATGGAATAGAGGGAATACTTGGTGGTTCACAAAATCAAGATAGAAATTAATTGCAATTTATTCTTACAATAAGTCGCTTCTCAAAGGGTAAATGAGTTTATAAAGTTCCAAAAAAAGATTCTGAAGGAGTAAATTAATAAAATTATTTTTTTTATTTATGGTTTTCTTAAGGAATTTGAGACGAGGGTCTTTCGAAAACAGTCTCTCTATTTATAAGGTTTACGGGTATTTTACCATCCTCACATCCCACTTTAGAGATTTTATTAAGTATGTTGTTATTTTATGATTTTCTTAAGAAACACACAAAAGGGGAAATTGGCAACTAATATGAAACAATACAATAGTTGATTAGTCACAATTTTTATTAAAAATCCTTATCATATAATCAAGCGATTCATATATACATAATTTTATAAGTGATCTTGTTATTTTTTACACCGTCAATACATATAAATTAAAATTATTTTTATTGTGGTTTGTTGGAAGATGAGTTAGGTTTTGATGAAGGGAGTGATAGTGATGATGAGTGCTTCTGGCTTAGCACGCCATTTATCATCTTTTGAGCAACTCATGAATTACTATGAATGATGTTTCTCATTGCACGCCAACATTTTATTGCACTTGTTTTAATTTCTCAAAGTTATTTATTTCTTTAACTTCAACTTTTTTTTTACATAAAAAACCCTAATTTTGGGTATTTGTTTCCACTACACCTATGTGTTCAATCATATTCTTTTATCCTTTTTTTTAATGAAGAAATTTCCCTCTTTCCCCAAAGATATTATCCCTTTTTACGTACGTATGATGACCTTTTTTAGTAGTTTCATTTGTCGCTAGCTTCTTAGTGCTTTGGACATCATCATGTCTTGTCTTCGCCAAAAAATATCATTACTAAGTGATTTTGATTAAAATTTTATACTGTCTTGTCTCAAGTAATTTGTTGAATATATATAAATTATTTTTTTCTTCGTCTCATTTTATGTGACATTATTTAATTTGGTACGATGTTTAAGAGAAAAAAGACTTTTAAAACTTGTAGTCTAAAACAATTTTTAAATATTTATATGCATGGTTGAGATTCATTTTCTTAGGAGTAAAGAGGAATTTTAAAATTAAATAATTTCTAATGATAGTAAGATAACATTCTCTTTGGGATGAATTAAAATGAAAAAAGTATCACATAAATTGAGATAGAAGGAATATTAAGTTAAAATCTAGTAATTAAACTCATAAATTTTAAATTCTAACTTCGCCTATTATCCTACAATTGTTTTGCTAATTGCATTATACTATCCCTAAGCTTTATTATTGATTCGTATTCCTGTGAAAGTGATACCATCATACATGTGACGTACGTAAACAAATTAATCGTTCAATACTCTCTTACCGTGAGCCTATATAATCATTTTCATCCATCATGTTTTATATCTTCTTTTTGTTTTGTTTTCCCGATTTTCTATACTTGCATTGGAGTTCGATTAAATTAAGTTTGCACATTATCGAGCTTATTTCTCAAAGCGAAGCTCCCAACAAAAGAGAAATATCATTCTCAAAAGTTCAAACTCAGATTTTCGATTAAAAATAAAAGAAGCTCAATCATTTCATCACAATTTATATTTATATCATATTTTATATACTATCATTGCATTTACTACTCCAACATCATAACTACACATCTTTTGTTAATTCGATAGTGTTAATACTTTTTCCTAGTGACAACAAATTAAAATAAATTTAAGTTTCTATATAAGCTAATATTTGTCGCACTATAGTTTGTATATATAGTCCCTCAAGACGTATAATTTTCTTGCGCACAACATGAAATATGTGATGGTAGAATTTTTTTCGAGAATTAATTTTATATATAATATAATGTTATAATACACAAAAAAATTTCAGATGAACTCCCTTCTGCCCTCTAGCTTCTCCCTTGATCTAACGTATACCTAATATAATTATGATTTGTACTTCACTTTTTCTCTTTCTTTTTCTTCACCCATTAATTACAAAGTTTTTAAGATGGAGCAAGAAATAATTAACTAGAGCCCCATAACATTGGTAAAAAGGAGTATTATTTTATTCCAAATTAATATACATATATATATATACATACTTACTGTACTCCATTTGACAAACTAGAGAACGCACGCGCGCGAGAAAATCAACTTAAAAAATCCCACTTACGATGTTCTTTCCTTATTTTTTTCGATATTCTATTACATCCCTCGTCTTAATTTATATAATGCGATTTGATGAAATACTAAGTTTAACAAAAAAATTTAAAAATTATATATATAGTTTAAAATAAATCATAATATTAATTGTATGACCATACATTTTTTCATTAAAGATAAAATAATAATTTATGTTGCTTATACATTTGGACTTGGTGCATATATTCAAAAAGAAAATAATACAATTGGCATAATTATTTTACCACACTATTATTACTTTATATTTAGTATTAGGAAGAAAGTTAAAAGAAAAAGAAAAATCTATTTTTTGGAATAGTAATAAAAACAACAATATACCTAGTTAAATTTCACAATAGGGTTTGGGGAGAATAAAATGTACGTCGACCTTACCACTATCTCATTGAGATAGAAAAGCTATTTCTGGAAGACTCTCAACTCAATATATCAATTCCCAAAATAGAACATACTAGATAAAGGTAACTATAGTGAAAAACAATTGAAAACTCATAAATACAATTAAAGTAGTATAAATTGTTTCGAAAATAGCCTTTTCCAGAAATAACCTCTCTATCTCTATGAGATAGTGGTAAGGTTTGTGTACATTTTATCCTTCCCAAACTTTATTAGTAAGATTTCACTGGATATGTTATTGTTGTTGGTAATGTGAAGAGAGGGGAGTAATATATTTTTTGGAATGTGTGTCTCGAAAATCTATGAGGATTTTGTGTGTTACTTTTCACCTTGCTTCAATAGTTATCCCAACTCAACCTAAATGATTACCATGATACTCTTTTTCCTCTTTATATTCTCCTCTTATTCTTTCATTTTTATTCATCCTTCTCTTCTATCCTTATATTTGAGTTCTTATTCTTCTCTTCCATCCTTCAATTTTCCTTGTATTTTATTAAAAAAAAATGGGTGAAATTTCTGCAGCATTTAGCAATGGGTTGAATAATGAAAATGGGCATGTAGTTGGATTTCTAAGAAAGGGTTGTTGGTATGAAGAAGAGATTGACAATGACTTGAGATGGTGCTTTGCTCTCAAGAGGTACTTAATTAACATTATATATGTTAACGAATATATGAGATTATACTAGATATGTATGTTATCGTTAAATTTGTTACTATTTATTATTTTAATATATATATGATCTTATTTTTTCTTAATAGATTGTTTCAAAAAGATGACTTGGAATTAATAGAATTTAAGTTAAGTTGAAAAGGAGTTTTTTTTTCTTTTTGAGTTGGTGGATATTTAACGGCTGAATATACGCATATTATTCTTCCTTTTTTCCGAAAAGTTCCCTCCCTCTTTTTATTTTAAAGGTAATAAGTAGGAAAAATATGCACCTTTTAGTAGGTCGAGGCAATGTATAATCCGTTTTGTCTGCTGGACTACTCCCTTATTTTCTTTTTAATTACTTCTTCGATTATTTTTTAAAATTAAATTAAATTATATTAATGTAATATTTTAAAATAGATATTTACAAATTATAATTTATAATTTTTTTATATTAATATGATTAATACTAAAAATAAATTAAAAAAGTAGAAATAGGAGTAAATTCATATTTTTTTATAATTTGCGCAGCATTTTGCACACTGGTGCTACTCAATATCAAGACATTCAGCTGTTGGACACAAAGCCCTTTGGAAAGGTTAGTACAAATATATGTATATTTTTTTAAAAAATATTAAAATAATATTTTGGCTAATGTAACAGGCTTTAGTCATCGATGGGAAGCTTCAAAGTGCAGAGATAGATGAATTCATCTATCATGAATGTCTTGTTCATCCACCTCTCCTTCATCATTCCAAGTAATTAATTTTATTTTTTCAAATACTCATTATGACTATATATTTTAACATAAAGTTATTAAGCATTTGATTGGTTTGCAAAATTAATTTAAATTTAATATGCACTTTAATTATCAGTCCTAGAAGCATATTCATTATGGGAGGAGGTGAAGGTTCTACTGCTAGAGAATTATTAAGGCACAAAACAGTCGATAAAGTTGTAATGTGTGACATTGATGAAGTAAGTCTATATTTTCGATTGTGTAAAAATTTTTTACGTCGCTAATTTATAATTAAATTCACAAAAAATAAATACTAATGTTAAAAAATATTATTGTAGGAGGTGGTGGAATTTTGCAAGTCATACTTGGAGGTTAACAAAGAAGCATTTTCTGATCCTAGACTTGACCTTATTATTAATGATGCCAGGTTCAAATTAACCCCTTACGTTATTATTGTTGTGGTAATTAATGAATCTTGATTCATAAAAAATCTCGTGATTTTGCAGGGCTGAGCTAGAGAGGAGGGATGAACATTATGATATAATTGTAGGGGATTTAGCTGACCCTATAGAAGGAGGACCATGTTACCAACTTTACACAAAATCATTCTATGAATTTATCGTTAAACCTAGACTTAATCAAAATGGCATCTTTGTCACTCAGGTAATTTTGTGAATTAACCTAGAAAAAACATTGTGTTAATAATTTGTAAGTACTAATTAATGTTAAAATTTTGTGAATTAACACTTAACAGGCAGGACCAGCAGGAATTTTCAGCCATACCGAAGTCTTTTCTTGCATTTTCAATACACTGAAACAAGTTTTCAAATGTAAGTTTAATTTCTACTAATAATTAATTACATTATGTTATAATTAATTCTTGAAAACTCGATACATCACAAAATGAAATTAACATTTATTAGTTTTTTCATCTTACAGATGTTGTGCCATATTCAGCTCATATTCCATCCTATGCTGACACTTGGGGATGGGTCATGGTATTATAACTATTTTTTTCTTTACATATATAAACAATGTATATTTCACGTGTATCATATCAATACAATGATATATTTAAGAAAATTATATATTTACTGGCTATTATATATTTTGATGGACATCTATACAGTATAGTTTTTTAATTAAATTATGTATGATTTGATATAGGCATCAGATACTCCTTTTGTTGTAAGTGTGGATGAATTGGACCAAAGAATCAAGCAGAGGATAAATGGAGAAAATAGATATCTTGATGGGAAGACATTCACTTCAGCCTCTACATTGAGCAAAGCTGTTAGAAAATCGTAAGAAATATTTCGATTTTATTAATTATTGGGTTTAATTAGATACTTTAATCGTATTATACACTCATAATTTAACATAACTTACAACAACAACAGTCGACAAGTAACTGATCTTCGTATACAATGTATGATTTTTTTTTATGAATATTGCTGAGAGGAATCGTTGAACTATGACAGATTGAACAATGAGACTCATGTTTACACAGAAGGGAATGCAAGATTTATTTATGGACATGGAAGACACAATCAAGCATGAGATGATGGGACAAAAAATTGAAAAGGGAGCTACATGATTATTGTAGCACACAGTAACAACAACAAAAACAAAAAAAATGGGAAACTTATCAATTGTTTTTTGTTTTGTTTTCTCCTTATGGTTTTAACTCAAAGTTATCTAGGATCTTACGTTTCTTATATGATGTTTTTTTTGTTGTTGGAAGTGGTGGGGTGCTATGTAGTTACTATTTTTTGTTGTTGAATTACTATATTGTTTAATATGGAATATTGTCTTTTAATTTTCAGTCTACTGATTAATCCTACAATCTTTTGATGATTCCCCAAGTTTTTGTCACATTATAAAGTTTTTTTTTTCCTTAGATTAAAAAAGACCAAATAAATATTTTTTGTGTTTTTCATAAGCTGCACAATTTAAATATGCCAAGAGAAACAAATAATGTACCTAAGCGATTTTCTGTCTCCATTTTTCTATAATTCACAATGTCTTCTCATTTTCTTTTTCAATTCCTTTTTTTTGTTCTACTTACGTGGATCAAAACTCTCCACAAAATACAAAAGAGGACCACAGACCTGTGTAAACACCTCAATCAATCGAGTCGATCAGAATACTCTTATTTCACAAAAACTTGCATGTTGATTTATGCATCTACTTAATTTATTGCCTTATTTCTTCTTTTTACTGTTATTGTTACTTGAATTTTATATTACAAATAAGTGTTGGGCCCTCAAAACCAAATAGGATTAGGCTAGAAAATGTTTTTTAAAAAAAGGAGAGTATATTGGACATGCAAAACTCCAAATTAATCCTTAAGTCATTATTGATAAAGCTTCCATTTTGGGTAGCTATGCTTGTGCACACTCAAATGTTCCTTCCATTCCATTTTAATCGTTTCAAAATAGTTATTAGTTTAAATAATTAAGAGAGGATTAATTATTTTTTTAATAATTAAATATCTCTTTTTAGTTAATTTTTTCTTAAGAATTATGTTAAATCTTATCATGACAACTAAAATGAGATGGAAAAAAGAATATAAGAGAACATCTCCAAAATAATTCAGTGATGTATGTGTCATTTCTTGATACAATAATGCATAAACTCACTAATTAAATAGGTCTAGTGAATATATCGTTTACTGATATTTAGGAAAGTCCTCCCAAAAAGAATCATTTTTAACTTTTTTTTGGGCAACTTTTTAATTGCAATTGAACTGTTTGCATTTATGTTTAACATCATAAGATTAAACGATATATTTTTTGATACATTTGATATATAATTAATTTAAAATTAAAAAATTAAAAAAATTTCTTTATTTTTATAAATTTCAAATCAAGTTAATCCAGAACAAACAAATTGAAACACTATGTATAAATTGGAAAAATTGTAAAAAGGAAACAACTCTTGGGAATTTGTTTGTGTTTCATGTGCTGTGCCATAAACACTCAATCATTTTGCGTGCTGTGATGGACTCTGCTTCTATCGTCACCTTATAATAGTAATAATAATACTAATAAAACGCCAAATAAGTCCTCTCAATTAGGACTACTAATAATTAATTCGTGGTGCTTTCATGCATCAGCATCAATCATTAGAAAATATGAAATTTATGAATAATTCTTAGCAATTTTTTTCATTAAAAGATTCCTAACTAATTATTTTTTTTAAAAAAAATTCATCGTTAATTCATAGCTAAATAATTTTAGCATGAGATTTTTGTTATTTAACTAGTTTATTCTGCTTATAGGTTTTTGAGATAAGGGTTCCCATGAAACAGCTTCTCTACTTCTAGGAGGTAGTGATAAAGTCTGCGTACATTCTACTCTCCCTAGACCCCACTTGTGAAAGTCCACTGGGTATGTTGTTGTTGTAACTACGAAGCTTTATTCATTGCTGATTTTTTATTTTCTAACAATGAATATATAACTTAATTACATATATATGCACACTAAATTCAGCGACCTCATTCATCTACTTGATGATGTATTGACAATGATAGTTTAAATTGGTTTGAATTTAACGAGAAAGATATAGTAACGATATGCTATTTAATGGATTTATAGCTGTCACGACTTGTATCATCAGTCATGAGAAACAAATAAATATCATTTTTCTCTAATGTGAGATGCTATCTAATGTAGAAAAAGTGTTTTCTTCCTATACCTATAATAGTCTATTCATATAATGATAATAAAGACTATAAGATTAAGAAAGATAACAGACTATTAGGCTAATTAAAACTTTTTATGAGTGAATCCGAACTAATAAATAGTTTCAGTAATTTATTAAAGCATAATGAAACATCTTTTAGATTGGTAGGGTTGGTTGTAATTGAGATAGTAAATTATTTTTTTAATAATGAGATGGTGAATATAATTCAGTTTGAACTAAGTTAGAGGGCAACGAGAAAGGGTGACTGAAAAGAAGATCGACCTATAAAAAGATGAAAGGCAATCATTCGGAATTCATTGGCTCCAAAACGCAGGGTGAAATAAGATGAATTAAAATAGTTATTCATGAATGCATAATTATTTAAAATATATTAATTATTTTTTAATTTTTCAATCATATATATGAAAGGGACAATTTTTTTTTTATGTTTCTTCAATAATTGATGATCTATAATGAACTTTTTAGTAAAATTCGAATCCAAATGAAATTTTGATCATCTATCATGAGAATACTAGGATTGAAATTTAACTTTATCTAAAATAATTTCAAATTATAAAAATAATTATATTTTTAATGTGTGAATATTAATTGAATTTTAAAAGCAGATACCAAATATCGTAGAGAAACACAAAATAATGTAATGAAGAAAGGGAATCTTTTGATGATACAAACAAAATAGACCAATTTGAACTATTTTGTCACTAGAAGGAAATAAAATACTTAATAAAATTTTATCATGTAATTTTTGCAATATTGTGGATATATCAACGATGTGTAATTTTATTTCGTTTTTAAATATTGATCAAGAATGACACTCAAAAAAATAGAAGGAAAAATTCACTGGCCACTTAGATTAATATTATTATTATATTACAGTAAATAAATTACGCGTTTTTTCTATTTTTCAGTCAGTGTTTGGTGTCCACGTTGAAATCCGATTATATTTAGATTCGTGCCGCGTAGATCTCATTTAGAGGAAAGTACTCTCTACTAAAGATTTTCTTATTCCCAAGACTTGAACTCAAGACATCTAATTAAGAGAAAAATAATTTTATTCGTTATACCACGTACTTTGATGCTCACGCGTTGTGAACGTAAATTAACACACTTTTCACATGGATATTGAAACATGTACTGAAAGTTCAAGGAAAACTAGTTCACGAGAGGCATCACAATTACTTCGTGTCAGGTAAACTTATCATACGTGTGAACTTCCCAACTTTTTCGCTTTCATTTTACACCTCTATTAATATAAATATTTTTATTACAATAATTATATTAAATATATTTTAATTTTAAGTTCTAAAAATATAATTTAGAGATCGAATTTAAATAGTTAATATTAAAAATAAAATAGAAAAATATTTGTTTTTAGCTGATATACTAAAAATGACAAATAAAAGTGATAATATATATTTAATATATTGAACAAGTAAAAATGAACGAAAGAGTATTTTAAGTACATATTTTTTAAAAATGCATATAATATTATCTCGGGACAATTATATTTCTAAAACATTAAATAACGCATACGATGTTATTGAGTTGTTATATTTTGGTGGAGAGTGAAGAGTTATACTGCTGCATCAATAAGGATTATACCACAGTGGAGTCAAATCTTTTTTTAAAAAAAAAGTGAGATTATACATGTATATTAGCTTGACTATTTTATTTGTTCTTTTTAATTTTTTACCATAATCTATAATATTTTGCCGATTAATGTATTCATAAGACTCATCGAAAAAAAAACGCTTTGTAACTGATGTTTTCTTTTTAATTTGAGATCTTGATCAAATCTTAACAAAATTTATTGGAGAAGGAAGGGTTTGCTTGTATTAATTAAAATTAGTAAAGAGTAAAGCATTTTATTCCTAAATCCTAATCTTCAAAACGCGTAGAACGAGTAGGCAACAAACTTTAAGCTTTAAAGGACGCAGTAAAATATTCCCAACGTTTTCTGAATGTGAAAATGTTAGGAATAAAAAATATAAAAGAAATGTATGATAATTCTTTTGACTCTTCGACATATATAAATAACAAGATTATTATATATAAAATCTTTAAAATCAACAATGTCGTTATGAAGGGACTTGACTCTTTCTATACATAAACTATGATTTTTTCATCATATTTTCGTCGAAGTAACTCATTAAAAATATACATGATGGGAGTAACCTATTGAACTATTTAAATAACTATTGAACATTTTTTATTTTTTTGGTGATTCAATTAAAATATTTGTGGGAGTAGCCACTAAAATTTTTCAGTAAAAAATTTTAATGAGAAAATAGTGATTCTTTAATGCAAAATTATATAAGAAGACAAATATGTGATATGTACTTGTTCAATATAACTATAGTTTAAAAATATTACAACTCCTCTCTCTGCCCTCTTTCTCTCCTAAAATACAAATGACAATAATCAATAATACGAATACAAATGATAGTATTCAATAATACAATACAAATAATAACAACCAGTGAGACAAATACAAAATGGTAACAAAAAAGACAATAGATAAATACAAATGCACAAGAATATAATACAATATATTATAAATTACAACAACAATACAATTGTATTTGTTGATACAAATTATATTCATTAATACACTTGTTACAATTGATTTGCATCAACGAATTGACCATAATAGTTTTTTATACAATTGTATTCATTCATAAAAATTAGTCATATCAATTGTACTCATGATGTACTTATTGATCAAATATGCAATTATATATAGATCAGATATACAAATCAATTGTATTCCTCTCATCTCTCGTCTCACTCTCCCAGATCTTACTCGCCTCTATCCTTTATCTCTCAATCTCATTCTCCTCTATCCTTCTTCTAGTAACTAATTTTTACTACAAATTAATTATATTTGTGAAACTCATGATATAATTATTAGTTAGATTGAGTAATTTTAATAATTGAAGAAAAATATTGACTCATGTCTATACGAGGAAAAACAAGTGAAAAATCTTTTTCTTTAATGAAATACTTTTTACATATATAAGTCGAATAAAAAATTTTATACTTTCGTCCAACACAATCTCTTCTTATTGGTTCCCATTCCCCTTTGGCCCTCATTTTAGGAACATACACACGATATGACATTCATTAATTGATCTACTTTTTATTTATTAATTCATGTTATCTAAAGCTAGTAATTTTAAATATTTTCTAGTATTTGGTTCACCTTTAAAGTTTCTCTAAACTTTATTATATTTTTTAATAGATTAAAAATTATTCTCTCTATTCCATATTGATTTTTTTTTTGTGATTTTCTAATTATTCAATAGTTAAATTATTCAAAATTCAACATGAATATTTGAATTTTTTCAATTTGTCCTTTCATTTATTAAAATTTTATATTTTGTATCAGATAAATTACCATACTTGTAAAGTTACATTTATAATTTCATAAAGGATAATAGTTAAAAGTATGATTTTAATTATGTCCTTAAATATTTTTCTTTTTTTTGATAAGAAAGATTTTCATTTACATTATGAGAGTAGTAGATATAGATAATTAAGCTCCATCCTTGCACTTTTCGGCTAATCGATCAAAACTACAAAGTCAAATCATATTTAAACTATTAAGCTTGTTTGTAATTCCTTTTTGACTAGTTCTTCCATAGATCTCTCGAATGATGTTGCTAATGAGCATTCCCATTGTTTGTTGCCTTCGTTGAAACATTCTTGTATTATGTTCCATCCAAATTATGCTTGCCAACACCATCTCGTATATATGTGGCACAACACTTCTCCCTTTCATGTATTGGATTGCCCCTCTTCATTCCATATCTATTAACTCCTTGACATGTTAATATGCTATTTCATACATGTGCTGCAAACGGGCATTGAAAAAATATCTGATCTTAATTTTGATCCTAAACAACATCAAAATCTTAATCATTACTGCAGATTTTGAATATCAGACGAAAAAGTAAAAAAAAAAAAAATGTTCTCCAGGCATGAAGAATAATATATATTAAAATAATCATAAGCAACGTGTCAACTACGGAAGCAGGGGCATTATCGTCTTTACACTAACGTTTACGTATCGGTATTCATTGGACAACGTGTGGGTCCCACTTTCCTCCTGTCAAATTACATTGGTTGTCATCTGATGAGTCAGCAAAAATATTTTAAATTCTCATTTTTGTCCTTATCTTCTTCAACTCCCCCTTCTTAAATCCTATAAATACCATCTTTCCCTCTCCATTTCAATGTCCCTCTTGCCTGCTCATCCTTTCACAAAACAGAAAAAAAAAAAAAGATAATTTTTCAGCCAACATTTTCATAATTTACTATGGATTCTTCCTCCCCTTTTGATTCTATTTTTTTCGGTAAGTTTGTTTCTTCAATTAATTACTTTTTGAGTCTCAATTTAAATATTTTATAGTCAAATATGAAATATTAAAGTTTCTATTGACTCTCAAAATTTACGGTGGAAAGAAATTAGTTTAACTAAATGGAAGTATTTTGTGGGGTGGCCAGCCGACCGATGACAAATTCAAAGTATTTGTCCGATCCCATATGGAATTTTGTGAATTATATTCCCTCCGTTTTATTTTATTTGGTTCCACACTAAAAATAAATACTTTTATTTTCGTAAATTAACAGTTTTATTACTATTTTCTTCATATTAGTCATAATATTAAATAAGAATAATTATTTTAATATTAAGTAATAGTAATCAAATTTAGAATTTTAAAGCATAGTTATAGTTAATTTAGTAAAATACGCTGATTAAAGCTTTTTATTAGTCTTAAATTTCCACTTGGTTTACTTCTTCTTGTTGTGTTGAGTAATCTGATCATATTTTTGACAAATTTTGTTTAGATTTGGATGATACTCTGTACTCATCTAAGACTGGAATCGGCCAATCCTTGAAGAAGAACATTGACGGTGAGGTTAATTTTTTTTGGGTTACATTTTGTAATTAATTAAATATAATTCAACTAAAACTGTCATGTTTGGCTGAAAAACAGATTTTCTGGTGGAGAAATGCGGTTTTCCGGTGTCAAAAGCATCGGCTTTGCGTGTTGAGCTTTTCAAAACTTACGGAAGTTCTCTCGCCGGTTTACGAGTAATTATCCTATTTTTAGCCTTAATTATTGATTACTACTTACTTTAATACTTTGCGATTAATCAATCTGCTTTTTGATGCAGGCTATAGGTTATGATGTTGATCCCGATGATTATCACAGGTAAGATATGGAATCTTGATTCCCTAATTTGGAGAAATTTGAAAAATGTGATTATTGTTCTGAACTTGTTCTGCTTTGTATTTTCCCCTCTTCAACAGCTACGTGCACGGAAGATTACCGTATGATTTGATTAAACCGGATCCTCAGTTACGAAGCATTTTGCGGAGTATTAATCAAAGGAAAATCGTAAGTTTTTATGTGTAAAAATGGGATCGGAACTCAAATTGTGATGGTTGATTTGGAGTTTGTTGATTGATTTTGTGAGTAAATGTGCAGATTTTCACGAATTCAGATCGAGTTCATGCGATGAAGGCTTTGGATCGTCTTGGAATTGCGGATTGTTTTGAACAGATCATTTGTTTCGAGACGATGAATTTTAACCTCTCCAAGGCAACAAGGCCAGAAGAGATTCCGGTGATATTGAAGCCTTCGATGGAGGCGATGAAGATCGCCATTGAAGTTGCTCAAGTCGATCCTTGTCGCACGGTATGCTCTATACTCTCTTCTTCAATCTAATTAGTTAATTACATCTTTAATTTTGCTAATTATGTGCTTAATGGTTGTAATTTTGAGTTTAATTCTAATTTGTATTTTTTTGTGAGTTTAGCTCTTCCTTGATGATAATGTTAAGAATATAGCCGCTGGGAAAGCTGTGGGACTTGGAACCGTTTTGGTAAGTTGTTATTTAGTTTTGAAACTTTTGTACGTACCATTTTCACAAATAGGGGCTAAAAATGATAAAGTAATACAAGATGAAAAAGTTATTTCGCAAGACCTTCAAAATTAAGTGACAGAAATATCTAAAAAGAATAAGGCTATATTTCAGTTTGTGATTATCTTAAATTGTACCATGTGGACATTAGTGTCCTGCTATCCAGTAATCAAAGATAGGTAGTGCATCTTATAGTACAAAGAAAATGACTTTGTTTTGGACCCAACTCCTTTCGACCTGCTTAATCTAAAACGTGGGTAATTGAAAATGCATGAAAGTTGTACAAGTGTAAATGGCACTAGACCTGTGACTAGAATAAAGGTACACAGATTCCATGTCCTGCTTGCCATTATCTTATCTTCATCGATCAAAATATTTATCTCTGTTGATGGGCCATACAAGTCGAAAAAAATCTCTTATAAAAATACTGAGCAAGACAACAGACAATAGATTATGAACTCTGATTTGCATATTTTTTGAAGGTTGGAAGAGCAAGCAAGACGAAAGAAGCTGACTATGCATTAGAGATGGTGACTGATCTGGTTCAAGTGGTACCATCAATATGGTTCAAGGAAGAAGAAGAAAAAGATGAAAAAATAACACGTACAAGAAGTGAAATGGACTTTCTTGCAACCACAGCTGTGGGTGCTTAATTTTATCTTATAGTCTTTGGACCACAGTACATATATGTACATGTGTAACATATTCCTAATGATCTTTAATGTACCTGTATGTATATAATTAATCCATGAATAAATTAACAAAAGAAGAGACACATGTTCCTCAATAATTTTAAGAATCCAAATAAATTATCGCTTTATTATTAGTAGTAAAAATAAATTGTCTCAATATAGTTGTTGCTTTAGAAATTCAACACAAGAAATAATAATTATTTTTAGTTATATTCTTGTATTAAAGAACTACTTTTCCTTAGTAATACTTAATCCTCAATAAACATTTAACAAATATGATAACTTAGTAAAATTATATCTTCTAGTTACTTTCCTTCCTTTTAATTTATTTATTTGATTTTGACCAGATACGAAATTTAAGAAAATAAAGTAAAAAATTTTGAATTTTGAGATTTTAAACTAATAATATATTAAGTTATTCAAACATGTCATCCGAAAAGTTGAAATTTATCAAAGAAAAAAGATAGATAATTCTTTTTAAAACAAGTTTTTAAAAAATTGACAATATTTATTTTCAGCGTTTTCCCTTTAATATAATTTCATTGGCTGGTGTCTGAATATGTTCGCCGCGTAAGAATCAAACACTAAAGATAGCCTTAACATATGCTTGAAAATTAAATTTGTATGTTTCCCTATTTTATTTGAATTGATATATTGATGGATATAAATATATATTAGGTGTGAAACCAACAAATAGTGTTGCTTTCAATGCTACAGTTGATGTACTATATTTTAACTAGCCTAAATAATTGCAAGCATATAATATCTTTTGGTATCGTTATCTGCTGAGTCAGTGGGAGTCTTTTGTAAATGCAACCATATAATCGTTGAGAGTATGTATATGCCTTAATTTGAACAAATTGAGAGTATCCATCTGCGTCGGTCGACTCGATTCGATTTTATATATTATCGATTTTTAGTCTTTAACAGTTTGATTTTTAGTTTATTTAATAAAAAAATATATACTCATAAAATAAATATATGACTTCTCTAACAATTTGACGCAATACGATGAGATGCAGTAAAACAAACAAATCAATTGAACACCTAAACTTAATAATATGCAATATTTGACCTCATATTCTAATTTACTTTCAAACAAAAGGATTATATACTAGAAACCAAGCAAATACATGACTTACGAGTATCAATTTAGTATCAACTAATGTTAAATTATTAATATCTAATATTTATGAATGGATAAATTAAAGTAGTAAATTATTAGAGCCTTAACAGGTTATCGGTTTACCCAATAACCCAGTACGAGTAGCCAAAATCGAATCGATAATAACCCGATAATTTTTTTTGTAAAACCATTAAAAACTTGTTAATCCAATAACTGGATAACAATAAATCAATATCTTTTTTTTTTATTTGATTTATTGATCGATTCGATTTTTATACACCCCTAATTAAGATGAACTATATAAATCGTTAATATTTTATTGAAGTCTATTTTAATATACTAATATATAAATACACACACTTCATGAACATATCCTTTGCATAAGAATCGGATAAAGATGTGAACCACATGCCTCTGGGAATCACAATATTTAAAACTTTTGTATATTATAATTAATTGATTAATATATAGTTAGAGGTGTCTATGAATGTGCAAAGTTGAATTTCGATCAATTAAAATAGCTAAGATAATCAATGGACATATTATTGATCCATCTTAAGTATGATCCAAATGAGTTTAAAACGGTCATAGTCAACTTGTTCAATTTTTACTGAGTTTTGTAGCAATTTATTTATTTGTTTCTTTTAATTTTTACGATATAATAAAATTATATATTTTTTATATATGAATATTTAAAATATACCATATAAAACAAAGAAAAATTGTATAACTTAAGAAGACTCTATATTACTCAACATATCAATATTTTTCTTATTTAACAAACACAACAAATATGTTATATTTAGATTTAAGCTTTTCATTGCCCTAAATTTTGTTATGAAGCTTAATTTGAGGAAAAATTATGTTAATTTTATTCAACTTTTACTTATTAAACTGTGAGAATAATTCTAAGTCTCAAATTATGTATATATATTTCATACATAAAAGTTTGTGAGTGAGAAATATATATTTCAATTTGATTGCAATTATTGAAAATAAATATTTTTATTTTTCAGTTGGTAGAGATAATCAGGCATTAATTTGTATTTACTATCAATTAAATTACATAATATGGCAGTCAAACAATATAACTTATAATGTAATCAGCAATAAATTCTAGTCAAAAAATCTGGCTATAAATAATAACATTATTTTGCTTTAATCAAACACCTAAGATACAAAAGAAAATCAGTTCATACATAATATTATAAACCATGAGCTTCACAAAGGTTCTATTGACAATTTTTCTGATTGTGATTGTTTCAACAAATGTTGAAGCTTTTGGTGAAGAAAAATTAACTTGCAGGCAAAAATGCGTACTTGCATGTATCATAAGTAAAACACCTGGTTGCCTTGACAATTGTTTAAAACAATGTAACGGTGATATATTTTCTGAAGCTCCAAATTTAAAGAAGGTATAATTTTATTTCAATGATTTTCTATTTTAAAATTTATTTATGTTAATATATCACTTAATTTGTGACATATATTTTGATGAATTTGATGTAGATTCAAAGCTAATGGGAGTTGCTTGGAAGAATGTTCAACGGAGTATTGCATCAACAAAGACATTTAATAATCTTATGTTTTAGTAGTGAAAATTAAAGAATCCAGAAGTAATATTTATGCTATAATGTATTACTCTATATGTATTGATTTACATTTTATTTAAATGTGGAGTAATATTTAGTGGAATTATATTCTTTTTTCTTCTTTAATCTATCTATCTTGTTTGCATTTTCATTTTAATAGGATGAATTTAAAAAATAATTTATAGTACCTTGTATGTTCAAATTACTCAACTTTGAGTTAAAACTTGTTTGTTAACTTGACTTGATGGATAAAATCAAAGTTTTCTCACCAAATTATTAGATTAAAAGAGTGACTTATTTAAATTTTAATTTAATCCTCAGTTTTGTTAGCAATAATGATATTCATTGTTTTGAGATTCATGTCGATTCGATCTGGCCCGTCTTTTACAATAGGGATATACATATACATGGATTGGATTGATTTAGATTTTTTAATGAAGTGTGCCTATAAACATATAATCTACTTGTGATTGAAATAATTTTTTAGTCCTACCAAAATATAATTAATTTAAGATACTTTTTAATAAAATAACACAAAATATGAGATGAGTGATGACATTAAAATATTCAACAAGAAATAATATATAATTAAATCGCATAAAATAGGTATTATAAATTAATAAGTTATAATGAAAACGATCATAATTTAAAAGTACTAAATCATGATAAAATAAATCTAATAAGTATTAATTAATGTTAAACTAAAGTACAAATATTCAACATTATTGTCATTTTTAGTGTTGAATTGATTTTTTATTTTTTGTTAGCATTAGTACTGATTTGATTTTGGGCTTTGTTAGTGTTACTAACATCTATGAATTCTAATCTTTATTGGACCATTCAAAATTCTTGGTCTCAAGCCTGAAAAAATATGTTATATGATAAAAACTATGAAAAAGTATTTTAGAAATTATATCAAAGCAAACACTTTTATGTATAAAATAAGCTTTTAAAAGGGATAAGTATATAACATGGCCATTAAGCAAAATAATTGTCAAATTGGTCACTCGATAGCTATATTCAGTTTTAAGTGTATTATAATGTATATTTAGTGTATAACTCATGTGTATAGTCAGTGTATACTTTCTATGACTTTTGACAATCTATATTGTATAGTCATGTATATTTTCTATGATTTTTTACTAATTTTTTATGTAGATAAAATATGGCTATATTTGTTGTAAATTAATTAGTTTATTGTATATATTTGAAATTATCTCTTTTTAAAACTATAATATATATCAAATTGGTTTGTTCTCGAATTTACTTTTTTAGTTAAAACCAAAATAGCCCAAGTTTTGTTGTATTCTTTTTTTCAAAATCAAATCAAGTCAAACCAAATCATTAATTGAATTTTTTTTCGATTCAACTTGATTTGTGATTTGATTCTGTACACTCTAACTTGTAATCTTAAATGTATCATATAATTTCTCTTTTCAATTTTGCTCATCATGTTTTGTTTTGTATATCTTTTAACAAAAATATTTTTGAGAAGTCCAAACGCCTAGCAGTACATCTTGTAATTGTTATTATTATTGTCTGAAGACCATAAAGTTTAGTATCTCTTTACCTAGTAAAACGTATAATTAATTTAACATTGCTGTGATATGTTATGTTTCTTGCACCAACGTTATGTTGTTTCAATTCTTGACCTATTAGTCATGAAAATAATTCGGGTCTTAAATGAAAATGATTTAAGAATTGGTTGCCTATCTTTTGCTTTAATTTACGTGATTTGATTCGGAGTACGAACGTCAAACTAAATAATGTACACTGTGAAGTTTGAAATAGAATTTTCCATGTCATCTGACCACAAATATATTTGAGAAAATCATGGAAATTAGTGTTTGATCATATAACCTGTCATTATTTGATCAATATATTTGATAAACATCCTAAGTTCCGAAATTCTAGAAAAAAGAACTAGAATTTGACTGAGAATTTTAAAAAAAAAAACTTTTTTTTTTTAAAAAAACAAACATTTCTCCCAAAATATATGACCAAAAGCAAGGAGAAACTTCACAAAAAAAGACTTGTCAAAAATATATTAGACTTAGCTTCAATTTTTTTAAATAAAATTTACATATTTAGAAAATACATAGAAAAATATTGTTAAGTCAAAGTAATTAACCACTCAAAAAAGTATTTGTCAAAGAAAATATCATTTGATGGTTTAAATAGTAACTTTACAAACCAAAATGAAAAGAGGGATTTTCTCAAACATTTATGATACAACAAATCATTTTAATGTGATGTAAATTTATATTGAGACACTATTGGGTATTCCCTTGCCAGTAAGTCCTGTTGCACTCTTGTCACCTGTTGCATTTGGATATAATAATGTATAAGGCATTTGTACAGGTCCATTTCTGTTCTTCAATATGCTGTCATTGTTCCTTTCTAGTATTCTGTTTTCAATTTCAACCAGTTTGTCACTGAATCTTTGCAATGCTTCTCGTGGTTGTCGATCACAAGTCCATTCAGGAGTGTCTCGTTGCCCGAGATATATCTCATCTCTAGAATGCATGGATAACATCTCGATCAACGAGATGCCCATAAGAGTTTGT
This sequence comes from Solanum medicagineum, assembly GCA_026153255.1. NCBI lineage: Eukaryota > Viridiplantae > Streptophyta > Magnoliopsida > Solanales > Solanaceae > Solanum > Solanum medicagineum. Next base: position 19,305,026 of record JAPFFP010000113.1, on the reverse strand, counting down.
AACCGAGCTGTGATGGTCTTTAGGTAGGCCAGGTTAGGATTTGACTCAAGCTCAGCATACTCAGGGGTGCCTGGCTCAGGCATGAATCGTCGACTTACTGTTGGACGATTTGGGAGGTAACCAGCATAAGGATATTGCCCAAAGTTGACAGCTGCATGAAGAGCAGAAGCCACCCATATAATAATTGTGCATGTTTCGATGAGTTCAGCTCGTGTCTGCATTTGAGGCCACCATGGTTCATCTTTTAAGTCACCATGACCTTCATCGCGAACTTCCATCCACCATGACTGTAGTTCAGTGTCATCACGGATCATGTCATCTGTTGAGTAGTAGAAGGAACAGTATTCGTCCACCCAAGCTTCGATTGCTGACCAAATCTCAAGTCCATCAACGGCGAAAGGATAGTCCTTTATCAGAAGGCTAAGGCCATGAGGTTGGGTCGGGTCTGGCACTGCAACTCCTCTGAAATTGGAAAAGGAAAATCAGTGTGTACATCGAGTTTTAAGTCGTTGTAATGTAATGACTTCTGGCTTACCTTTTAAGTAGATCTGCAGGGAGTGACTGTTCAGTGAACACCCAATTCTTATAGACGGCAGAAGACATTTCCAAGGCATACTTGGATGGGAATACTGTCAATTCAAGTATTCCATCTGCGTTAATGAGAATCTGTCGAGCCAAAGCATTGACATACAATGTATCGCGGAAGTGGGGTTGTAGAAGCTTATAGATTGGATGAATCACACTCAACTGTCTGTTTGCTGCTATAATGAATGGCTCTATCACAGCATGGGTGTTCAGCCTGGAAACAATTAAATAGTAGCATTAATAGAGTGACTTCAACAGGTAACATGCATCGAAATATCCTGCAATTTTAAGTTGCGCACCAGTGACTGATGAGCTGATGATATCCAGAGTCATTTACAGCAACATAAGCTTTGGCCAGTTGCCAGACATAGCCTTCGACACTCTCATCATTACATGGGGTAAATATTTGACTGGTGGAACCATGTTTATCTCCTTGTGGATGTGGTAAGCTCAGTTCAATTGCGAGTGGCATCAATGTTCCATCGTCCTGGAGTAAAAGGAGGGTACGACTAGCATAGGTCTTTGTGGTTGTTGAGTTAACCCGTTTAAGATAAGGCATAAGTATGTCATGATAATTTAAGATGAATAGCCTGTTATTCTCTATTGCCTGTGTCAACAAAAGATAAACGCGTAAATACATAGAACCTTAACTACTCGAGACAGATGGTTAGTGTCCCGATGCAAATAATGTTTTTGTTTTCTCCATCCTTTATATATGAAAAATCACTAGAGAATGACAAAAGAGTATTACATCGTCCACAGTTAGTCCATCCATGTATTTCTCAATCTGCTCCCTTGTTATTTTACTGGTTTGGTTCCCATATACGTCAGGATTTAGCTTGCTTGTGGGAGGAAATTCCTGATAGGCATTTAGTATTTTAGTACTTTTCGTTCAGAGTTAAAGAATATAATACATAAACAGACACTCAAACTTAGATTCAGCTGTCAAGTACACACTCCCAACTTTGAGAGTGCATGTGTAGACATCTCCAACTTACCACTCCAACTCGTCCCCGCGATGTCTCATGGACACCTCATGTAGAGGTATTTGGATGATTATTTTATAAGCTAGAGCATTCAACTGACACAGTGAGATGAGTTGAGGTTTCTAGATGCGCACACTCAAAGTTGAAGTATTTACTTGCCAGCGGAGGCCAAATTTGAGTGTCTGTTTATGTGTTATGCCAAAACAAAGAAGATTCATAATTGATATTTACCTGTAGACGCTGGAGAATCACAGGGTTAACTCCAGCCAGCATTTCGCGTCCAAACTCTTCATCTGTCCTCCATGCTGAGTTATCTTCTGTAATTTTCTCAAAAGAGTTCACAATTAGTTTCACCTTAGGAAGTACTAAGAGGCTAAACTTAGTTATGGAGCCACAGAAAGGGAACACATAGGTACCTTCAATTATTTGAGGAATTGGAAATTTATGAAATTGCCCTCTGAGTATTTTCCATGGCAAGCATTCCCTGGACCTTTCCTCGGTGCTATCTTTGTAGTATTCTAGTACATGTTTGAAGCTGTTAAACTCGTTAAAAGGTCTGGCTAATAGAGACCCGATCTCTGGAATGATGACCCGACTAATTGATGTGGCACCATATCCAAGGAAATCCTTAAACTTCACATGGTTGAAACCTTCATCTCGTGGAACATAAATATTCAAACTCAGAGGTGGCAACCGGCTCTCCAAGTTAGAATCTGCAACAGCAAACTTAAATCTATTCAGCTTATTCTTTGGTGAATATAAGAGGAGAACATTTGTGGCCTAACCTCTTTTAGTCGGTGGACGGCCTGTTCTGCCTCTGCGAGGGTATGGATAATCCTTAGATCGACCAAGAACAGGTCGATCGTATCCTAAATCATTGTAGACATCATAGTCATAAACCCTGTCCCATTCCTTGAGCATGCCAGAACCTGTACCTCGAAGATTAACGAGCTCCTGTTTCCTGTATGGCTGAAGGGGTTCTGGTGTGTTGCATGGCAGGTATGTCTGATAACACCAAAAGTTTAGAAACAAGTGCTTTACATGCTAAGCTTGGTTAAGAATATGGATACCTTGTTGCTAAAAAATACGCGATCATAGTTGTATCGATGTGGTGGATACACCCAAGAATTGCAGACAAAATGAACTTCACCATGTCCAGGAACATCATGTAAAGTGAGAGTCTTCAAGTAAAACTGGCTATGATGATTGTTCTTTATAATGAAAGCACCAGGAACTCCTAGTGACTCATCCCAATCAAATGTGATATTGAATGCTGCTTCTTCCACTGATATCCAAGTCTTGGATGATGTCCACTCCAATGTTGCTGGTTTTCCCAACTTCCCTTTTGATCCATTCTCTAAGAAGAGGACAAAAAATTTATCAATGCTTCCAAAGTGGTTCTACAGAATAACATACATTGTGCAGGATTTTAGGTAATTCATCGAGTTACTTCCTCCGTTTCAAAATAAGTGGTGTTATTAGCTTGGGCAATGGGCATAACCCCTTAAGAAAACTACTCAAGTATCATATATTTTTACTTAACTTACCTTCAATAGTATGTCAAAAAAGACGTAGCTTTCTCGTAGTTTCTTGGTTATGTAAAATTTTCTTATTAACATCTTCTTGATTATATAAAAACACCATTTTTCTTGAAACAAAATAAAAAGGTAAAAGCGCCACTCATTTTGAAACAGAGAAAGTACTAGCAATTGAATAGATCAATGATTCTCTCAAATATACATGGGCATTTAGGGGGCAGCGAAGGGCTTTGAGAACCATGAAGTCTCAGAATCACATCCTAATAGAGGCCAGAACAACAGATGATTTTCTTTCCTTAATATACAGAGTTACTTAGTGCCGTACTGATGGGAGGTCACATTTATTTCCTAGAATTAGTGGAGATGCATTTTTATCTTATACTAACCCTTGCTTCATTGGCTATAAAAGGCCTAAGCGAATAAAGTTTTTTCACTCTGCATTTATAGCTACTTCTGACCTCTAGGATGTGCATACATATAATCAAAACAGAAGAAAGTGTAAATTACCAGGATCAGCATGTTGAGCACTGATAAGCTGTAGCGAAACGCGTTTGCCAAAAAGCTCGTGCATTCGATCAAGGAAGGCAGAACCAGCATCCTTGAAGTCCAAAATATTCTTCTTCATCAATACAACTGTCCCCTTTATCTTAATGGAATCGCTTCCTATTGGAACATCACGCTGCTTTCCGCAAACTGTTTCCAGCAATTTCTCCAGTATCTCTGCACAACCCATTCAGCAGAATAGACAATGTTCTGAGTTCAAATGAAGAAAGAAAATGAGCTTTTCTTGAGGCAGAGGTAGACTTGTGTCCTTTTATAATCTGTTGGACTTGAAGAGGCCGAGCAACTTGGATGAATTGAAGGGACCACGTTAGTCTTTAAATAATTGCCAGCTCGAGAAGTTGACTTGATCTGAATTGGGCATAAGCAACATAAAATATTCACATTGACTAGTCATCCTTGTTTGGATAGTTGCTACAAGAATTGTTCCTTAAAATTTATTGTATGGTATGATTAAATTCGTTATTAGATAATGATAAAAAAATTCATCTTATCATTACTATTGAAATAAAGATTCTTCGCACCAAAAATCAATGAGATTTTCTTTTTTCATAAATATAATTTTCTTTTATTGACCTAGCCTACTAGAACAACGCACTTTGAGAAACAGAAATACCAAGAAACTTTGAGAACTTGTCAACAGACTAGACTATGTAGGTGAAAAAAAGAATGATGATAATATTCCAAATTAATTTTATACTATGACCATTTCTCCAAATCAATATCAATTGAGATCCCGTTGACAATCTATTGATTAGATTTTATTAAATATTCCACACGCAGAACACATAAATATTAAATGTTGTAAATATTACTAAATAAATAAAAGGGAAAGAAAATAAATGTTAATTTTATTAAGTAATTGTCTTTCTGATTTTCCATATCAAACTTTTATAATTTCATATGAATAAGAAATTTGGGATACTATAGTATCCCAAACTTACAGTTGTCTGATACATTGGTGGCATTTTATAGTATAGATATTTAAAATCACCGATTAATTAAATTCTTGAGTCTTTTTCTTTTCCTATAAAAAAAAAGCTCTATTTTATTATTTATACACATCCTTTGCTCAAACTCCTTATATTCCCAACTTATTTAAACTCTCCATAATTTGGAATGTGAAAATACTTACAAAAAGTTGAAAAGAAATAAATTAATGAACCATTTAAAATAAAGATTAATACTGCTTGACATATACAAGAATGCAGTACTGTTTGGATCGGTCATGAAGCCATTGAACTAACACTATATGTTGCCACTGTTGCTTAAGTTCCGGTGACTGAAGAGCTGCAAAAGTTGCTATATATCAGGCTATTCGTGCTCTAGAACACGTTAAATTGAGACACTATTGGGAATCCCTTTTCCAGTAAGTCCACTTTCACTGTTGTCACCTGAGGCATTGGGGTACATCAACATATATGGCACTTTTACTGGTCCATTGCGATTCTTCCATCTGCTGTCATTGTTCCTTTCTACTATTCTCTTCTCAACCTCTACTAATGTGTCGTGGAATCTTTGAAATGATTGTCGTGGCTGAACATCTGAAGTCCACTCTGGATTTTCTCTCTGTCCCAGATATATCTCGTCTGAAGAATGTCGTGACAATATTTCTATTAATGAAACACCTAGCAGAGTTTGGAATTGGGCTGTGATTGTCTTTAGGTAGGCAACGTCAGGATTTGTCTCAAGCTCAGCATACTCAGGGGTGCCTGGCTCAGGCATGAATCGCCGGCTTACTGTTGGGCGATTTGGGAGGTAACCAGCATAAGGATATTGCCCAAAGTTGACAGCTGCGTGAAGAGCAGAAGCCACCCATATGATAATTGTGCATGCTTCAACAAGTTCAGCTTGTGTCTGCATTTGAGGCCACCATGGTTCATCTTTCAAGTCACCATGACCTTCATTGCGAACTTCCATCCACCATGACTGGAGTTCAGTGTCATCACGGATCATGTCATCTGTTGAATAATAGAATGAACAGTATTCAGCAACCCAGGCTTTGATTGCTGCCCAGACCTCAAGTCCATCTACAGCAAAAGGATAATCCTCAATTAGAAGTTTAAGGCCATGGGGCTGACTCGAGTCTGGCAGTGCTACTCCTCTGCGATAAAAGAAAGTGGGAGTATTAGATTTTGGTCAAGATTTATACGAGATGAATTTTATAAAAATCGAAGCTTTGGACACACCTCTTAAGAAGATCAGCAGGAAGTCCTTGCTCGGTGAACACCCAATTTTTATAGACAAAAGATGACATTTCCATGGCATATTTCCCAGGAAAAACTGTCAGCTCAAGTATTCCACCTGCATTGATGAGTATCTGCCGAGCCAAAGCATTTATATACATGGTATCACGGAAGTGAGGTTGTAAAAGCTTGAATATTGGATGAAGTACGCTCAATTGTCTATTTGCAGCAATCACAAATGGCTCTATTGTTGCATGAGTATTTAACCTGCAAGTTTAATTGACGTTAATGAACTAAACTTATTTGGAAGACTACGAAATATTTACATCTTTGCATCTACTTTTGTTAAAAAGCTTACCAGTGACTGATGAGCTGATGATAGCCAGAATCATTTACAGCGGCATAAGCTTTGGCCAGCTGCCAGACAGTGCCTTCTACACCCTCGTTGGCTGGTGTAAATACAAGGCTGGTGGCACCATGTTTATCTCCTTGTGGATGAGGTAAGCTCAACTCAATTGCGAGTGGCCTCAATGTTCCATTATCTTGAAGAAAAAGGAGAGTCCGACTGGCATAAGTCTTCGTGTTTGTTGTATTAATCCGTCTTAGGTAAGGCATCAATGCATCATGATGGTCTAAAATGAACAGCCTATTACACTCAATTGCCTGCACCCAGAAGTTCAGATAATCTTCACTATATTTTCTTAGACAAAAGTCAAGTTATTTCAGGAAATAAAGAAAGCCTATGTTATATTTTCCCAAGGCTTCTTCAGCATATTAAAGTACTAGAGGAAACTAGATCAGGAATTTACTTCATCTACAGTTAGTCCATCCATGTTTTTCTCTATGTGCTTCCTCGTGATTGAACTGGTCTGATTACCATATACTTCAGGATCCAACTTGCTAGCCGGGGGAAACTCCTAATAAGCATCGAGTTAGAAAAATGCATGAGAACAAAAATCATTAAACCAACTAGTACAGTGAATCTTGTTTGATACCTGAAGACGTCGAATGATAACAGGGTTAACTCCAGCTAGCATCTCCCGTCCAAACTCTTCATCTGTCCTCCAGGCAGACCTATCAACTGCAGTAATTTAGAAAGATGTTCATAATTAGTTATCAATTGATGATGCAAGATCTAACACCTCAGGGAGAGGAAGTATCGATTATCTAAATAGTTGGAAGAGTAAGCTTGAGAGCCCTTTTGTACCTTTGATTACATCAGGCATCGGAAATCTGAGAAATGGTTCACCATCTGAGCGGACTAGTTCTTTGAGCATCTCCCATGGGATGCATTGCCTGAGTTTGTTTAAATGATGGTCAGGCAGCTTAATCCCACCTTCATAGAGCTTAAGTACGTCTTCAAAGCTATCAAACTCGTTGATGGTTTTGTCAAATAAAGCAACAATCTCAGGAACAAGGACCTGACCCACAGATTTAAGAGCATATGCAAGGAAATCCGAAAGCTTCACATGAGTGAATCGCTCATCTCGTGGAACATAAATGTCCAAACCTAAAGGTGGCAACCGGCTCTCTGACTTAGGATCTGCAGAGCCAACAGGAATAACAGTTGCTTATCACCCGTACTACTATATTGGTCTTTAATTCATTTCATTCTAATAAAGTTTTTGTACAGCCATGCAAATCATATGTCATAACCTTCTAATATGATGATGTCAAATTTATACGTGATCTAACCTTTTTTAGTTGCTCGACGGCTTGTCCTGCCTCTACGAGGATATGGGTATTCCTTCGACCCACCAAGCACAGGCCGAACATATTCTGGCCCTTTATCTGGAGATCCAAGATCATTGTAGAATGCATAGTCATACACTCTGTCCCATTCCTTGAGCATTCCTGAACCGCTTCCACGAAGACTAAGAAGCTCCTGTTCCCTGTATGGTCGGAGGGGCTCTGGTGTATCACTTGGCAGGTATGTCTGGAAAACCAGAAATTTTCAATTTCAGCATATTTTGGACATGTAAATTTCACAAAGTTTCATCGGAATGTCTGGTTGTTGTTAACAAACATAAGTCCAACTGTGAGGCCTGAACCTCAACGCTGTTTCTAATTTTTCAACTGCACACTAGATTATATTCTTTATTTTACTCACCACTAGTATTTCTAGTTTAATGCTAGAGATACCTTGTTTGCAAAAAACACACGGTTGTATTTGTAGCGATGTGCTGGATACACCCATGAATTGCAGACAAAATGAAGTTGACCATGTCCAGGAACATCTTCTAAAATGACTGTCCTGAGGTAAAACTGGCTGTGGTGATAGTTCTTGATTATGAAAGCTCCAGGAACTCCCATGGACTCATCCCATTCAAATGTCACATTAAATGTCGCGTCTCCTGCTGAAATTGAAGTCCATGTGGAAATCCATTTTTCAAGGAATGCTGGTTTTCCCAACTTCCCTTTACATCCATTTCCTACAAAAGTTAAACATAGCAGTATGCTTTAAGGTGTATGTACTAAACATACAAACTTCGCTTCTTTCTTTTTCCTGTTACATCCTTCTTACAATGGGATATTGAAATTCAGTGGTGGCGCCAATATTTTTCACTAAAGGGATTCAACATATACAGAAGTAAACACACGAAAAAGCCAAGGTGATTCAACGTCTACTATATATACATAAAAACATAATTTTGACATATTCAAAAGGAAAAGGAGATACCAAGTTCTGCATGGTCTGCACTGATGAGCTGCAGAGAGACACCTTTGCCAAAGACTTCATGAAATCGATCGAGGAGAGAAGCAGCAACATCGGTCAAGTCCAAAACATTTTTCTTCATCAATACAACTGTCCCTCTAACCTTCCTGCCATTGATAGGAATATTGTTGCTGTTGTTCTCATCTGTAGTGTCATGGTTCCTGCCACAAACCACTTGAAGCAATTTCTCCAGCATCTCTGTAGAACATGGTGGAAAGATCCCCATTGAGCAAAATTTGAAAGTCAATACAATTTTTCTTTTTCTTGAGTTAAAATAAAGGGACAAAATATGAGTATTTATAAGCAAGGTATCACCTTACTTCCAAATTGGAGATACTGTATCAATGGCAGACTGGATAATTATGGATATGGTTTCCAACTTTCTTGACCAAGAATTGGTATTCCTTCTTCTATACACCAACTTGTACACTTGTTGTAGTAATCACACATGGAAATATTGGGGTATAAGAAAGTTTCAATCTTTATTACTAAAACAAAAGTTCAAAGAACATATTCCATATTGGGCAAATCCCATCTGGCATTTTTGATTAAAAAATTATCATGTTGACCTCCCAAATAATATTAAACATACCTTTGTACATTCAAGAATGTTGAACTTAAAATTTAATTGCTTTTTGAATTTTCTTCTTTGTCCTTGTTATAATGGATTTCTCTATAGTCTTGGTCTTCTCCTTGTTTCCACTTCTAATTCAGCAGACACTTTACAACTTGTCCAATAGATGTGTTTAAAGGTAATAAAGCAGACTCACTCCCCACCAAGGGAATGTTATTATCCAGGAAATTCCTTTAAAGCTGGAAATGAAAATGATAGTTGACCGGAAAATGGTGGATTCTTGATTTACCGGCGAAGTAAAAGAGTTTGCCGCGGAGGCGAACTAAGGAATTTTGTACTTTTTCGGAGTCGACAAAAGACTTAGAAAGGTGCACGTACCACGTGGTGATGGCTCATTGGAAAATGTGGATTATTCTTTGATAATATTAAACTACCATGAAACAAATTTTACTTTCGAAATCTAGGTGGAAAGTGTCAAAACACGTTAAGACAGTTGGATTTACAGTAATTTCATTCAAAAAGGTACACACGTGTTAACATTTGGTATGACATATATTTGTTTTGTTTGTTTAACAAGATTCTCTTTTAAGCATCGTAGTAATATATTTAAGGATGTTCACTGATCATATTAAATTTCGAATAATTTGAATTTGTACTGTGTAAGGCTTATTCAGAAAAGTGTTCTCTATCAAAAAAAATTTTTATACTTAAAACTCGAATTCGAGACTATGATTAACAGGGGCAGACCTAGGGAGAGGAGACGAGGTTCACTCCTTGGCGAAAAATTACATTGTATATATCCGGTAAATTTTCTATATTTTTATGTATATATTAAACTAGTAAAGTAATCCCTTCGCGTGGTCATAAAATGTGACATTTTATATATAAGGTATACTATTGCTATAAATTTAATAAATAATGAAGACACTTTGCATCTTGGGTAAGGCTTATCTTACAGAGAAGAAAACATCATAACAAAGTCTTGTCGTCTTCCCTTCCTAACCAAAGTCTATTATGGAGTAATATCAACAATTGTGTTACAAGATTATGCAGATAAAACATCATAATTGTGCTTATATAAAATTTATAATGCTATTGTATTATCACTTTGTAAAATAAAATTCAATGATGACTGCCCATAAAGTCATAAATAAACTACACCACCTATGGAATCTCAGTTTAAATTTGTTGATGAATGTAAATATAAAACATTAGCTTAATTAAAATAGGCAATAACATCATATTCACTGTCTCGTAAATTGAGACATAGGGGGTGGAGCATATGTAGACTTAACACATTTCTGATAGACACTCAGACACAATAATTTTAAATAAACGCAACAATAAGTAGATTAAATAATATAGACAGGATAAGCGCACATGATATTAAGTGTAGGCCACTGCTCCAAATTTTTCCTGTTGATTTCACCCTGGCTTCTGTTGTGGGAAGAAGTTTAGGCAATAACTTTGATTGGTGGAAGCAAATCACAAATTGTATCTATACGAGGTGAAGAAAATAAAGGGATGTGTCTTTGTACTATTTGGGAATGAACGTAACGGTTGAAATCTTAACTTAAAGTTCCGCTGGGTTTTTTTTTTTTTTTAAACTTAAAATTTTTTTAAGAAATTATATAAATACTAATTTGTGGTTGCACCACATCACCGGGTTATAAGATAAGAAAGATAAAAAATAATACCTGAACCCCTTAAATGATAAGTACAGTTTAGCACTGTGGCAAGTTTTTTTTTAAATGAACCCTCATGCTCAGGTTCAAGTCTCACTTAAAGTATTATTTTTTAACTTCTCTTAATTATTCCTTTTCACTTAATTTCGGGAACTCAACGCAATATTTCACTTTTTTTTAAAGTGATGAAATGATATTAGACTATGTACTGCTTCCTTGAGAAATTGTATTTTGTTGGTTTATTCGCACATTGATACTTTTATTTTTTAGCTTCTTTTAATTATTCCTTTTCATTTAATTTTGGAAACCATACGCAATATTTCACTTTTTTAAAAAAAAAAAGTGATGAAATAATATTAGACTATATACTATTCCCTGCATTTCACTTATTTTGAAACATTAAAAATTTTCTAACAATTAATTTAATATGAAACTGGAGGGAGTACTTCATTTGAAAATTGTATTTTGTTGATTTATTCACACATTGATACTTTTATATTTCGAACCCCCTGAATTAAAATTTTAAATTCACCACAGATGACTAAGAGAGGAGCAATACATTCATCGCACTATATCTTTGATCGTACAATGTACCAAAAG
>JAPFFP010000113.1:19270209-19293495 GCA_026153255.1 Solanum medicagineum | reverse complement strand
TTAATTTACAAATAGAACTTGCATTTTTAAGTTTGTTAAAGTAAAAAAGGATTTATGAAAAATCAAAATATAAAAAAAAATTAGTCAATAAAAATCATACTATATAACGTAATTTTTTTATAGAAAAATATGAAGAAGTATTATAAAAATAAGGAGTAAAGATTTTGAATATTATTATATATTGTATTAAAAATAATGTAATATATACAAAATAAGGTATAAAAAGTGATAAAGGGAAGGGTACATTTGTCACTTTATAAATTTATCCCATAATAATTTCTCATGAGATTATTATCCCTTCTAAGCCAATCAAATGAACATTTAAAAGGAGATAAAATTTTATCTCAAGATTATTTTTATTTATCCCTTACATAAACGACCCGTTAGTTCTAAGCCAGAGAATAGAGCTAATTACTTCAGAAACCTTTAAAAAATGAAAGATTTCACTATTGCTATCTTAAAATATTGCTTTAGTTATTCTTATCCTAAGCCGGAAGCTAAGAATAACTATAATGGTAGTTTATTAGTACTAAAAAGAAGTCACCCAAATATTAAGAAACAAAGAAATAACCTTTATTTAGGTTCTTCATTTAAAAAGTTGTACATTGATTGCAATACTTTGTACGAATAGGGTCCTATTTAAGTATTGATTGAGAAGTCATATTACTTTGAGTTATTTTTTTTTATCAAAGTAAGTCATTATTTAAATTAATTCATCAAAATAATATATTTTTTTGAAAATTTAGAAAATTGATATAAGCGTATTTTTCAGTAATATTTAGGTTACATTTTATTTAACAGTATTAACTTAAGAAACGTTACTGTGGGTAATGTTTTTAGCATAAACGTTACTCACAGTAACATTTCTGATCTTTCTATATTGAGAAAGACATACAGAAACATCACAATCACATTGATTTTTTCCAACTATCATAGTTCAACTTTGACAAAAATATGTTGTTTTTACCTTGTCTTTTGCAGCATTGAGATGTATCCTATTTATTTTCAGTTTCCTTCTATATCAAGTTCTCATTTAATAAGCTGCAATTTTTTTTCAATCAACTTAGCCATTTTAAAGGTAGTATAATTTATAGCTAAATTTGCAAGATTCAGTTCTATATTTATAGGATTCGATGGCCCATGATTGAATTCTTAAGAAACGTTACTAAAAAGTATGTTTATACTAGTTTTGTAAAAAAAATTCATAAAAACGTATTATTTTAATTAATTGATTTAAATAATAACTTACTTTCGTCAAAAATTCCATATTACTTGCTTAATAATAGATATTTGGTCATATGAAAATTGAAAATCTTAGCGTAAATATTTCATCATAAGCACATACTATATGAAATCCTTGAAAGTTTAAGACGTGTCAAAGACATTATTCTTAAACCAACAAAAACTTATTTTTATAGATAACTTGACATGATTCTCTTATCTTATAATAAGAGAGAGTTGGTGCTGAAACAGACAGTTCTCCGTCGACATGCCTACTTCAACTGTCTGCTTCTTCTTCTTTAATTTATTATGTAGGGTCCATAAACATATTCTGGGGATTTTTAATTTAATCTTTTTAAGGCAGCTGCTTAATGATTTTACAATATTGCCCTAACAATCAATTTTCACAATTGAAGTGCCCATAAAATTATTTCAAAGATTTTTTAATTTAATCTATTTAAGGTCGTTGCTTAGTGATTTTAAGATATTGTCCCTCATAAATAATTTTTCTAGCTACTTCAACTGTTCAGTTATTTTAAATTAATGGAATCTAGAAAAATATTTCGAGAATTTTTTGATTTAATCTTTTTAAAGCAGTTGTTTAGTGATTTTACAATATTACTCCTAACAACTAATTTTCACAATTGAAGGGCCCATAAAAATATTTCAGAGATTTTTAATTTAATCTATTTAAAGCAGCTGCTTAGTGATTTTATGATATTGCCAATGAAATTATGATAAATGTTGTAATATTTTTAGCGTAGAAATTTAAAATCATTTAATCATTAATCTAAAAATTAATCAATATTAATAATATTTATTAAATATTATTTTATATCTAATAAAATAATTAAATAATATTAAATTATATTATTAAGAATAGCTTCTTGAGTAACTATTAGACTCATTGCACGCCATTTGCAAGTTATAACTCGTATAATAAGGGAGGAAGAAATTTTTTAGAATTTTGTCTTCATGTGTATTATTATTCTTAAAAGGAAAAGAACTTGAATATATATTGATGCAAGCTCCAACTATTAGATTGGTAATAAAGAGGCTAATTATAGGCAAAGATATATTACTATTTTTGCATAGAATAACACTAAGTCACTAACCATAGAAATTGTAACAAACAATTGCTATTAAATATTATTATGCCATGAACCAACTATTAAATTAAAGGGAAATAAAAAGGACAAAACGCTAATTATGTGACAAAGGTTTGTTACTATTTTTGCATAGAACTAACATTGACCATATATAGGAATTTATAACAAACAATTACTATTCAATATTAACAATGGGTGATAAATTTTCATAATTCTGATAATATGTAGAAACGATTAAAAATAAAAGTTGATTGATATGATATTATGATATATAAATGATTGTATATAAATATTTTATATTTTTCATAGAGAAGGATTTCAAATTTCAACTAAATTAAAATGTAAACCTTGACTCATACATCGATATTGTACAAAATGGATCCAACATTTTAAGAACTTTTCTTTCATTTACAAAATACTCCTCCGGTCCACTTCACTTATCTCCTTATTAAGGCATGATTTGAAATGTTAATATATTTTATATATTTTTAATTTACAATTATATAATTTGATTTTTTATTTTTAAAATTTCACATTAAATTAAAAAAATAGATGAATATATTAAAACGAAAGGATATGTTTGTGGATATACAAACCCAATTTTTAATTCATCTATTGAAATCTTACTTTTGTTATGAAGTGTGAAAAAGTCAAACACAATAACAAAGTAACGGTCAACATCAATCCAACATGTTTCGTGTAATGTCTGCTATTAATTGTTTAAAAATTACTCCTTGTAAATTCCCTAATACAAGAAATGCCAATGTGTTGCCTATTTCATTGTCTCTGTGAGGACTTAAATATTGTAGGTCATAAATTTAAATTTTTATAGCTTTTACTATTTATCTTTTTTTAATTTTTAAAAATATCTCTTCAAATTCTATTTATATCATATAAATTAAAATAAAAGAACAATATATATTGAGCTCGTCCTAATATGAGCACATGTGTCTAGTAATTATATAAATTAAAGCCTAGTCAAATTTTCCTCTCTTTATTCATTCCTATTCACTATTCTTTCCGGTCTTAAAATATTTGTAATGCTTTTTATTTACATGCTTCTTAAACATATATATACTAGTTTAGTATACATGATTTGCACATATGAGTCATATCAATTTAAAATATATAATACCTGTCATTAAATAAATATATATTTATCTAAATAAAATAAAATAAATATTATTAGTTTGATTCAATAGTTTATTCTACTGTGATATAACAAATATGAGAAAATTAATCCAGTTGCTTATAATAAAAATATGTTAATAGTTTTTAAATACACAAAGTAGTAATTCAGAGTTGAACCGTCAAAATTTAATGTAACAAAAAATTCCTAAATATAAAAATAGTCTTAAATCAAAAGTAAATTCTAAATATAAACAAATTCTAATCCAAAAGTGAATCTTAAAACTAATAAATAAGAGATTAAGTAATAAATTTTAGAAAATAGTGAAAAGAAGATTTTGTCTAAAATGATGTCTTTTAATGAATGACAAAAAGTTCAAACAACATTATTAAAGATCTTCATACTTACACTTTTAATACAGCATAGATGGATATATATTAGTTAGAAGAGGTGTTTAACTATTTTACCTTTTTTTTTATATCTTAAGATATATTTTTTTCTCTTTGAATATTTACTCTATTGATGTGTTTGTGGTTTATAAGAACAATTACTATATTAAAGATAAAATGAAGAAACAAATATTAATTTATCTTGAACTTCTAAATAATAAATATTTAATTATTACTATAAGCCAAATTCATGTATCTTTTAGCAGTAGTCACTTTTTCTTTGGTAAAAGTGGTGGTTTTTTTTTTTTTTTTTTTTTTTTGTGTGTGTGTGTGTGTGTTTGAGGAATGGAGGGACCAATTTACCATTAAAAAAATTGTTAGGTTGACAAAGAAAAGTCAATTCAAATTACTTGTTCAAGAACGTTTCATTTCATGGCTGCTAATTACTTTATCACCAATCTATATATTAAGAAGCTAGACTTTGGTGATATGTGTGTGTATATGTGGCATATCCCTAAAATCAAGAAAGATATTCACTTATCTTTTTTTTTTTCAATTTTTTGAGGTTGATTTTTCCTAAATCTAAAAGTTACCTCTTAATTACTTATCTCATTTTGCAGTTTAGAAACCCAAATGTCATTGTTATTAATTTAATGATCATTCATTATGTAATAAAACAACATAAATTTATTACTTTATGTATACATACCTTGACAGAGATAAGATGATGTAACATTTATATATAACTTTTTTCCTCCATTTTTTCTTCAATTCAACAAATATGATAAACCTTTGAATAAAGCAAAACTGCATTTTCCCCTATAATTAATTATATTAACTTCTCTCATTATTATTTTTGGTGCACCTAATTAAACAACTATATGTAACGTCTGAGTTACATACAATCCTAATTTTAATACAAAAATGAGAATTTTGATCTTTGTAAATAGTACTATTTTTGTTGTTGGGTTGTTTTTTTTTTATGTTCTGCAGAGGAAGACATAAAAATAAGGGAGCATTTTTTTTTTGTAAGTGGATCTTTTATGGGAATTAACTAATAAAATTAATTAGTAAATGAAAGGAGTTTATTAATTACAATTTGCAATTTTTTGAAGTGGTCCAAAACTTTTGACTATTTTGGGGTTTTATCTTGCAAGATTTGTCAAGTAGTTGTCAACTTGTTGTAACATTACCAAAAAAAATAACAACAATTAGGTGGTTTTAAAAAGCCGCCATTATAATATGAGTGGTTTTGAATTCCTTTGGCACAACATGTATTACTGCCTCCTTTGGATTTAGATGTGTCGAGATATTTTCACAAATGTGTTCACATAGCTCTAAGTTCATGACATAACATGTATTGTTTTCTCCTTTGGATTTAGGCATGTCGAGATAGTTTGAAAAATGTGTAACATATGAACTTGAGGTACATTTTATAAAACTTTTAACTTTACTCTTTTACTCCAATTTGTGATTTGTCTGACGTGTCATGTGCATCCCATCTTCAAAAGTTTGTCATTGCTGTCTAAAAATCAATTCATTTTCTGTGTCACATTTCAAGATAAATAGCATATTATGTTTTGCATTACTAACATATACCACTTAAATAGTTATAGAGTACTCAATCAAAAGCTATTGTCAAGTGTAAAGTTCAACTATTAATCTTTTTTCATCGAGAAAAAAGGAAAAAGATAAATAAAAAATGAAGAGAAGGACTATTAATCCTTTCTTATTTAAACAGATAAGACAGATTCCGTATAGTGCTTTCTATCTTTTATATTATCTCAATTTCACTTTTTTTATTTTTCCTAACACCACCTACTTATTATATTAATTAAAAATATAAATGAACATACGTAATAGTAGTCAAATTCCTTTGTAAAAATAATTACTAACTTTCAGATAGGTTTGAAAGTTAAGTTATATTATATGTGATTGTAAATCATTTCACTACAGGTAAAATAAAAAACTTTGGACGAAATAAAAATACACGAAATGAGGCAGAGTAAATAGAATATTAGAAACTTGTGGTCTAAAACAATCCTTAGATATATATGTGATTATAAGTCATTTCAATACGGGTAAAATAAAAAACTTTGGACGAAATAAAAATAAATACCACACGAAATGAGGCAGAGTAAATAGAATATTAGAAAACCAATACCAAAAGAACTCACTTTCATTGGATAATAAATTAAAATGTTGAAGAACAAAAGGAAAAGGAATCTTTTCAAAAAAAGGAAAAAGAAAAAGATGAAAAGATAAGATACATTTCGAGAAGTGCAAGGAAAAAGGGATTTCTTTTTTTTTTTTCTAATATTCTTTGCTTAAAGTTGTATCAAGCACATAATACTCAAAGATTAGAGGTCCATTAAATCAAGAAATATACGCATATAATTGTAAGAAACAATATTACTATAAATAATTAATATTTTACATAACAAAATAAAAGAAATAACATATACTCCTAATAATTCCCCATAATAACATTGGGTGTGTATATATATATATCGTAGCTTTGACTTTTAGAAAATTGTCTTTTCCAAGAGAATTAATGAAATGGTACTTTAAGTACAACAACCAAACCTTTGACAAAGGTTTTATTATTTAGAATTTTTTTTAAAATATGGGAATGTCTAATTTGTACATCCAAGGTCCACTTCTAAAAAAAAAGATTATCGTCTATCGTTTTTAATCTTAGTTAGCAATGAATTATTTTAAGGGCACAAGAGCCAAATTGTTTTTTTAAAAATATTTCATATCAAATCAAACTAAAATAAATATATTAAAATAAAAAAGAGCACAAATTGAGGTTAAAAAATAGATAAAAGTAATTTAATGAAATTAACTTTTGAATTAGTATTTTCTCAAGAAACTTGAAAAAGATATATATGACTAGTAAAATTGAACGAATAAGTATTTCATTTAAGTTCTACTACTTTAGCTTTTCACGAAATTAAATATGGATTTATTACAAATAAATTTGACAGGTTTATATTAGTATAAAAATCTTTCTTGATCTTTACAACCTAGCACATATTATTAGGAACTCATACGTCTTTTTCTGATCTTCATGGTGCTTTCTGTAATTATTATGAGGCCCTAGTGGTTTCACTTTTCTTGGAAAGTTTAATATATTTGCTTTTATAGTGATACATCTGCTTATAATGATCAAGATATACGTAGATTACATTAGATTTTGTAGGTTAAAGTAGTGCTTTTTTTGGAAAAAATTAAGTTTGTATCCCTTTAAAATAAATTATTTATAGTTATATACTCCTTAATATTTTGTACCCTTCATGCTATTAAAATTTTGCTCCTCTAATATTAAAATTCGTGCGCTGATATGATGCTGATGTCAGCACCTGCTTGTATGATGTACCAACAGAGTATACACATACCAACAGGGTATCACAGATGATTAAGTTCAATCCTATATGATACCGATATGGTATAATATACCGACAAAGTATATAACAAATATTTTTTTCTACTAATTTAGAGTTTAATAATTTTTTTGCTTGTTTCTTACTTATTTCTTAAAAAAATCCTATATATCAATTGGGTATCAATATACCGTCAAAGTATCACTAAGGACTAAACTCATTCTATTAGATACCATTATGGTATATATGTACCATCAGAGTATATTTCATAGTATTTATACTGACGTCAGCATGACTTCAACATACAAAATAAAAAAGGGTAAGTGAGTAGAAAAATAGATAGTTTGGACAATGGGTCCATTAAGAGTAAATAGTTTAGATTTGGTCTATTAAGGGTAAATAATTTCAAATTAGGTCAATTTTGTGTACTTTTTCCTTTTTTTTAATTATAATTTACATAAATTTGATAACTTGTATTCAAATTAAACGATCTCTAAAGTTGTTATGAAATTAAACGACCTTTAAGTGTAAAACTATCTTTTAAGTTTGTAAAGTTGACAAATATTGTTAGAAATCTATTTTTAAGATTGGGAGAAAAAGAATTGCTTTAGTTAGTCCTTATCCTAAACCAAGATTAAGAAACAAAGAAATAACATTTAGGTAGGTTCTTAATTTAAAAAGTTTTACTATTTTTAATCACTAGTAGTAGCCATTGATTGCAACAATTAACAAATTAAATAACAACTTCAACTAACCAAGCTTTTGGTCAATTATTGGAATTCAACGTAACTAGTAATATTATACGAATTTGAATTTAATAATCTTTTAATATCAATTATTATCTAATTAGATCTCTTAATGATCTCCTCTTACTTTTGTAGATTAAAAAGCAAAAGCCGAGCATACTTGTACTAATGGAATCCCATTTAATTATTGGCAAGTGTGTATATACATTCCCTCTATCTCAAATTATATGTCATAATTTTTTTTGACATACTTCTTAAAAAATATTAATTAGGAGAATTTTCTAGAAATTACTTTACCCTTTGTAGTTTTGAAGAACAATTACAATTCCCCTGTTTCATTTTAGTTATAGTTTTTATTTTTGGAGTCAAGTTACATAAACTTTGACTAACATTTTAAAATATATTTTTTCATCATATTACTATTAAAAAAAATAGTTGCAACCACTTATCATAAGTTTTTAAATATCTAAATTTTTATTTTAGAATAGTAAATTAATTTAATCCGATTTAATTTTAAAAATTAGTCAGATTAACTTTCAAGAAGCATAACATGACAACTTAAAAAGAAAAGAGGGACTAAGAATGAAGTACAGGAAAATATAATTCAATTTTAAAATAATAAATAATTTGAGATAATTATTTTTATAAATAACGGCCAATAATTTAGAAGGAAGAGTAATTAATTATTTAAATCATTAATTTGTAGACAATCACATCACATATGCTTATTACAGAAATTATTGCGGTAAGGAAAGTAGTACTATTAAATTTTGTTAAAATAAAATAGATAAAGAGTGATTATTTAATCAAATTATACTTCTAATTAGTAGTATTTTTAAGAAATTTGGAATAAGATAAAAATGAAAAGTAAATAGGACTGAAATGAATAATTTATTACTCTCTTCATTTGAAAATAAAATAAGTAATTCTTTTTTTAGTTTTGGTACATTCTTTATGAAAACTACTCACTCTTAAAAAAACAAGATTTATTTTTATTGAATTATTTTTAATAAATATTTTAAAAAAGATATAGTACTTTACATTTTCTTTTTATTATGTAAAATTCTATTTATTTAAATAAAAGTAAAACTAAAAAAAGGTGAAAGTTTAAATAATCAATCAATTAATTATTAAGATTTCTCCCTTGAAAAGTAATAGCCCTTTCATATATTTATTTGTACTTGTCCTTTGAAAAATCATGACATAATAACTATGTTATGGCTATTTTATTTTATTATTAAATAATATTTATTTTTCAATATTTAAATTTACTTATAATAATTAGAAATGATATAGTAAATTATCATTTTTATTTATTACTCTATAAGGGGCCGGGCTTGATTTACCTTTAAAAAAAGTATTCACCTACCCTTTAGACACCACTAAAGAAATCATAAATGAAAAGGTAGTTTTATTATTTGTCTCTTATTATAAGAAATATTTTGGAAATTTGTTTACACTTTTTAGAAAGAATTAATTTGTAAAGATAAAATAGAGAAAATATAATTAATTTTATATATTTTGATTTTGTAAATTGACAAATACTTCTTTCATTCACTTTTACTTGTCCACTATCTCAAAAATAGATGTTTTATTTTTACTTATCACTTTTAAAATACATAAAAACAATTATTTTTTTTTTATATTTTACCCTTAATATTAATTACTTATTTCTCAAATTATGTCTCAAATTCTAATACTAAGCATCAGTCAATATGAATCACGATAAAATACCATATCAATCATTATTTCTTAAGAACCACCCAAAATCAAGTGAATAAATAGAATAATCTATGACTAATTATTTTGAAAAATATGAGCAATTAATATGGAATAAAAGAAGTAAAATAAATATTTTAGCACACGAATATGATCTCGAATAGTTGCATCTCATAATGACTCGGGCATTTAAAGTAATATAAGGGTTGTTACAGCATGTGATGATTTTTTTTCTCTCATGAAATAGTAATTAATTATCTCATTTACAAGTCGTGCATTTCAAAACTTACCTATTTTATGAAAATACCATACTTTTTCTGTTTCAAAATAATTGAATTGTTGTGTTATATCATACGTGTTAGGTAAAAGAAATAAAAACAAATTTTAATTGTGTTTTTTTATTGTTACCATTTTCAAATTTCAAATATTTATTTAATGCATCATTTATTTCTAATACAAAATTCAACCTTAGAAACTTAACAAATGAAGGATAAATTTGAAAAAAAAAATTCCACAAATCCATTGAAAAGTGAATAATTCAATTATATGGAAGACTCAAAAATCTCGGAAGAAAGAAAAAGGTAATATTCTCTTTTGCATGCATATTAACTTAAAAAATTGCAATTACTTAACTTTTGAACTGAAAAAGAATTGACAGAATCTCCTTTAATTTTTTGTTTAAACAGATAAGCCAGATTCCATAATTCTTTGTATTTTTTCATTTGGAACTTCTTCCCTAGTTGCACCACCTACTTACTAATTAAATTTTATATTTAGTTATTAAAAATAATCGAAACTTTTAGAGAGGTACAAGTTGATTTTTAAAAATAATCAACTTTTAAAAAGAATAATCGAGAAAAATATTCTTTGCTTGCACCTTCATTAAAAAAGACCATATTGATCAGTTAATGCACAAGTCTTCCTCATGTTAAAATAGTGAATTTTTATTTTCAGTTATTTAAATTTTTAGAATGAATATTTGTTATCTTGATATTGAATCAAGGAAAAATGCACAAGTATCCTCTTAAATAAAATTTCATAGACGCAGTTAAATTTTAATTTGGTTCTATTATTCTCCTGGACTTATTTTTTTGTAATTAAATACCTCTTATTTGTCTACTAAACATGCCTAACCAGCTAAATTATATTGTGTGTAATACATGCACGAAATCCACATGCCACGTAGGCAAAGAAAGGGCATTAAATTACGAAAAAAATAAGTTCAGGAGGGTAATAGGACCAAGTAAAAGTTTAAGTGTCTTTGGAATTTTGATTATTAATGTTAACAAATTAATATTTTGAATGATCCCTATAATAAAATAAAAAAAATCATCTAAATGAATATAGTTGGTATAAAAATATATCAAAGATTTGGCTGCCTTGCATGAACACACTTTGCACAGATATTGCACAACTGCACAGTCGAAAAAATGAATACTATTTTTATATAGTACTTATTTTCTTAAAAATGGCTAAATTGCATAACTAGACAAAATATAGTATATATTTATATTATACCATTATAGTTTGAAAAAATTACAATTTATAGTTATAGTTGATTTTGTTGGTATATTCGCTATCCTCTCTTCGTCTCTCTCGGCTCTCTCCTCTCTCCTTGCAATCTCTTGCTAGATATAAAAATACATATGTATACCAGTTGCATATATATAATTATTTGACAGATATACATATTCAATTCGACGGATATACATATAAAATTTGCCTCTCTCCACTCTCTTTCCTCTCTTGCTTGACTCTCTCTTCTCTCTCTCGATTTCACTTGCCTCTTCCCACCCTCCCAATCTCGTTTGTCGGATATACAAATACGTATTATATTAGTTATACATATATAATTATTTGGTAGATACACATACAGTTTGACAAATACACATATACAATTCGTCTCTGCCCACTCTCTACCCTCTCTCATTCACCTCTCTTCTCCCTCTCTCGATCTCGCTCACCTCTCTCCTACAATATGTAGCTACAAATCATCATTTTAGCAAATTATAGTTATACTTACCTTGTTATATTCTAAGTGTTTGCTCTTTTTGAAAAAATTCTTTTTACAAAATGCTACTTTTATTGGATAACTTTTTTTATATGTACGCGATTGTGAAAAAGAAGAAGATAAGAGCTTTTTATAAACAAGGCAAAAACTTTAACAAGTGATCAATATTTACAATTATAACCGACATTTTTTCGTATTTTATATTTAACTTATATTCGTTTAAATATTATTTATCTTTAGAAAAAATTACAAGACTATATATTTTTAGACCCAATTTTACTTTTATGTATCAACCTCTAAAAACATTTACATTTTTCTCAAACTTTATGTCACTTCTTTAGCTTTTATATCATATCTTTAGCCTTTATTTTTGTTTATAATTTTTTCTTTCTACAATATATAATGATGTGACATAGTTTGATAAATAATGACTAAAGATGTGACATAAAATTGGATAAAAATATAAATATTTTTAGAACTTGATACATAAAGATAAAATTCGGTCTAAAAATATATAGTATTGCAATTTTCCCATTTATGAATCTTTAGAGATTTGTAAGGCCCATATGAATCATTTTATCAGGCTAATGTTTGGGCCTATAAATTTTGGACATTGATCCAGACTCATTAGGTTATGGATTATGGATCTTAGTAAGGGTCAATTTGTGTAAATAAGAAATTCCTTTAAGATTTTAAAAAAAATTACTTAAATACACAATTTATTTTGCCATATTCTCTAAAATTCTATACCATTTAAAGAATTACTAAAATTTCTACTCTGTTTCAAATTTCTGATACACGATGTATGACCAAATACATCACTTACGTAATATATCAGAATGTAAATTGATGTATCGATTGGATACATAACTCAAGACATACATGATGTATTGGATTCCATCTTTATATAAGCATCATCTTAAATTAAACTCTATTAGTTGTAATGTCAAAAATAGATTTGATATTATAAGGATTATATATCATTCTTTTCAAATTATCCTTTCTTTTCAAGCTTTTTAAAATTTGCACATAGATCATTTATTAATTCAAGTAACAACGATTCTTAAAAGACTTATTTTGGACTAAAATTGTCTTGATTAGAATCTAAGAAGCATATATTATTATTGATTTTATTAAAATTATACATCACTATCCATCTTACAATTATAAGTATGACACATTGGGACCAATAAACTTTGTGTTCACTATCACCTCACCAAATTATAAAAACTCCTTGCCAGCTTCATTTTAGAAATGTTGATTATTTATGAAGTTATAATACTCTTGAAATTGACTGATTTGTTCAATATTCGAAATTCAATTTGCATACTATAGTCCTTATTTTGGACGAAAATCTTTAGAGAAATTTTTTGAGAAAAATTATTTTAGGGTTTTGAATCTAAGATCTTTTACCACAACTCCAAATCCAACGCCTACATAATTTTTGTATATGTCCAAAAAATTCTCCCTTGCTAATTCTAAATTTGAAGCTGGAATAATGAACTAATTTAATAAATAAATAAATATTAATTTGAAATAAAATAATGGACATAAACATTTCGTCCTTTTATGAAGCTTCCTTTTAACGATGACGTAAATTTGACTTTGCGTCCTCAAAGGTTCACCATTTGCCCCTTAAATACGTTGAAATTTATGTGTTCCATAGAACACGAAGACCATTTGCAATTATTATTATATACTTTTATTTAATGATACAAACCAACTCTATCCTACAAACACGTATGAATAACGTGGATTAAGGTTTTAAAAAAAAAAAGATTTGACACACAACACAAACATAAATACGATATTTTTGCAAACATGGGACTTTCAAAATTTGATCCACAAACTTGGGATGTTTGGTTGTCTTTATTGTTTATCCAAAAAAGGGTATTCGCTTAATTCTATATTAATTTTATATGTGAGGTAATATATAAATATTAAAAAATATATTTAAGGATGAAATTTTAATCATATTTTTTATTATTTATAAATAACTTTGTAAGTAATGTAGTTTGATTGCTAAAAAAATATAATATTTTATTAAAGAAAAGGACAAACATAAAAAATATTTTAAATATCTATCTTGAAATTTGAACAATCTAACTATTTTGAATAACGAAAAAAACTCCAAAAATAAGTTATGTGGAACAGGGGGAGTACAGTTAATTTTGTTATGAGATTTAAAACAAACAAATCAATTTAATTTGTTGATTGTTTTCTCTTTCCAATAATAATTATTCATTAATAACTCGACATAATATAAGTCATCTAATTATAAAAAATAAATACTATTTAATAATAATGGTAAAATAAATATAAAATAATAAATTATTTATTGATTTTATAAATTGAACAAGTATTATTGATATTCCAAAATAGAATAATGGATAAATAAAGATCGACGGAATATGTACTTTTGCAGGTAACAATGTTATCTAATGAACGTAATAAGAGCAGTGATAAAGTGAAGCACGTCAATGAAACTGTGAAGCTTACAAGATGCTTGATGTTTCAAAGTCTCAAAAACATCGTTTGAAACAAATTATTAGTTTCATTTACAAATTATTAATAGTTTTAAAAATATCTTTTTACTTGATTAATTAAATTTAAATACAATTCTAATTTTGTAACGAGAACGAAATACCCCTCTCCCTCCATCCCACTAAATTTTTGTCAAGTTAAAGGGTGTTTTTAATACTTGGATAGATCGAAAATGTATTTTTATTTAATTGGTAAAGTAAAAGGATGTTTAACATTGTTAATAGTTTGAGAATGAATGTAATAACTTGCGTCAAATTTAGAGGTGATTTTAATACTTTTTTTTATTTTAATTAGAGGTTAACATTGAATATAAGGCGAATAAAAATATCCCTCAGTTGTTTTCTCATTTCGTTAAGAATTTGATGGAAAAACAATTATGTGATAACTATATTGTGGGATATAACAATTAACAAATGTATATCACAAGATTAGTCAAATGATGCACAAGTTGACTTTGACCTTCATTTTTAGCTCCAAATATGTGGCATAACAATTTTTTTATACCCAGAAAGAAAAAGGAAAAAAAAAAAGAAGATGAATCGATGAACATGTGGGTGAGTTGATGAGGATCTTAACTTATAAATGGAATAAAATGACATCACATGTTAATAATGATTAAAAATTAATTTTTAATTTTTCCTATTACTTTATACATATATTATATAGTTAAATATAATATACGTGACAAGATCTAATTTTTGGTTGACATTGTTAATAAAGTCATATTAAATCTATTTCAAGTTGAATCTCTCAACCTATTTTCCAAACCCACCAATACAATATCCACTTGGTTAATAAAAAAATATTCTTTTTACTCGAATTTATTTCACTCTATTTGTAAAATATCATGCTCTCTTTTATATTTATAAAAACTAAAAGTATATAATACTAATAAGGGAGAAACTAAAGAAGTATATAATTTCCTATCAGACACAAGTCAATCACTCGGCTCCACAATCGACTCAATTATTCATGACTCGATTCAATGAACATGCAAGTTTAAGAATAAAATTGTGATTTCAAAATAGACGCAATGTTATGAACTCATTTTTAAAATAGTTCATGTCATATCATGCGATGCTTGGTTTCTCTCAACCGACATCCAATTTTACCATCTTTAGTTCAGTGATGCACAACGAAAGTGACATTATTGTCATGCCCCTCCAATACTTGCCAAGGTAAATGATGATCAAACCTCTCTTAGATCTACAATTAATGTTCATCTTTTTGGGACATGAGTCTCTCGAATTAACGACACAACTATCCAATGCTGACAACGTAGTTTATGGGTTAGAGTCGTTATCAACTCGCGCCATATTAGTGCTCAATTCTCCCCCGAAGATTAAAATATGCTCATGCCAACCAACTGAATCAACTCTTTATGTTTTACTCCAATCAAGTTCAATCCAATCACTAAACAACTTAACTAGTCAGGACTATCAATCATGCATACTATCAAGACTCCTCAAATCATTCAAGACTATAACACAACAGTCATTTATGTAGAGAAATATAGCAAAAGAAAATTATAATTGGGAGACCTTCTGCTAGCCCAAGATCGTTAACTAATATCAGAAGATTCAACTAAAAAAGTAGAAGCTTTGTTATTAGAGAAGGGTACTTGTATTGTATTCAATTTTTGGTTGCTTGGTTTGAGTTGATTACAAATGAGTATGCCCATCCCTATTTATAGTTATGGAGGTATGGTTCTAGATATCATCCTAGATATTCTACCATGATATATCTAGATACTATTTTCTAAATATCTAATAAAATCTTGATTATTCTATAATCTACTATAATTTTCCTCCTAAAATATCTATAAGAAAAATCTAGTATATTTATCTACTACTCTAGAATATCTAGATATTTATCTAAGTTTCTGTACTAGGAAAATATAGAAAAATCTATCATCTTCCAAAAAATTTACTTTAACATTTTTCACACTCCCCCTTAAAGTGATTTTTTGGAAGCTAACCCAAGCTTGTCACAAAGGAACTCAGATAAAGCTTTGAATATTTCTTTAGTGAAGATCTCAATAGTTTTCTTCTGACTCCTCTTAGTTCCTCAAATGATGAAGGTTTTCCATAATCAATTACCGCTGCAAAGAAATAAGAATATGTATTGATAAAGTCTCCATCTTTTTAGTAGGATGGCTTGATAGTATTTTTGTGTGACCTTTTCGAACCATGTGAATTATTTCCTTGTCGAGTTCTTGAATTCCCCCTTTCTCTCAACTTTCTACCAGTTGTATTATCAAAAGAAACATTTGAAGGGGTGATGATCTGATCATCAATTTCTTGTGAGGCCTCTGCACTATCATATTCCCTTTTTAGCTCTTCAATAACCAGTTTATTAGCTTCAGAACTTTCAAAGATTATGTTGTTTGTCTCTCCACTTGATTGTTGGCCTTCAAGGTCAACTTCTTCATCTACTTGATCTCCATCTTCTTCATTTGCTTTCGAAGTTTGATCTAATCCAGCGATTGGTTTTGATATGGCTAACGATTGATTAGAGACTTTAACTTCTAATACATTTCCCTCAATGCTTTCTCGGTACTCACCACTAGCATATATAGTTTTAGATGTGACTTGTTCAGAATCTACTTCTTTAATTTCTTAGATAGAAGTTGCCAAGTCAGTAATATGAACAACTTCAAAGGTTTTTTACTTCATATCGATGACATCACCATCTTGCTTCTTCACGTGATCAACTGCGTTATATTCTAAATCCTCGACCTAATCCTTTTCAAAATTGATGGAGGCCATAACATCTATTTCTCGAGCCTCAGCTACTAAGCATTTTTCCCAGTCTTCTTCTTCTTTAGTAGCTTTATCAATTTGAGTTGCATCACTCTCCTTAGCTCAGCAATATCTTTTTATGTGTCCTATTTTTTCACATCGATAACACCTTAAAGGCTTTTACCATAATAGTTCAAAGTCTCTTCCTTCTTCTTTTTTACAAGTGAACTTGAATCACCTGCGAATCCATTATGCAACGTATCTTTTGCTTTTTCTTTAAAATTCCTCTTGTTGGCTACAAGGGCATTTCCTTCTTCTCCATTGACAAATACACTAGTCAACTGTTTGGCTAGTAACTCTTGTGACGAAAATAAATTCTCAAATTCCTCCAAGGATGGTTGTTGAGTCCATCCTTGAATTGACGTCACAAATGGAATATATTCAGGCTTCAAACCACGAATGATAATTCTTCTCATTCGTGCTTCAAAGATAGCTTCCTTCGGATTCAATAAGGATAACTCAGAACATAAGTTTTTAATCTTCAAAAAGTACTCGGCGATAGAGAGATTACCGTAAGTAGTATTAGCCAATTCATTCTCCAATATATGTAGCCGAGCTTCATTCTTCTTGTTGAATAACTGATTAAGGGTCATCCATATCTCATGAGCTGATTTACACCTTATAATATGATCAAATAAGCCGGAGGATATTGACCTCTTAAGGATGAACTCCGCATTTGCATTAATCTGCTTCCACTTCTTGTATTTACTGCTATTCTCCGGTCCGTCATTAGGAGGACTTGTGTTACTCTCATTAATTACTTCCCACAAATCCTCACCCACAAGGTATGATTCCATGCATGTCTTCCATACCTTGTAATTGGAATGATTCAACAACTCTATCCCCAGTCCATTAACATGATCGCTAAAGTCCATCTACACAAACTAGTTAAATCAACCACTAACCCGATCTTGAAGTGAACCCACAAGCCAACATATGACTATGACTCTGATACCATGTAGAGAAATATAACAGAAGAAAATTATAATAGGAAGACCTTCTACTAGCCCAACACTGTTAATTAAGACAGAAGATTCAACTAAAAAAGTAGAAGCTTTGTTATGAGAGAAGAGTACTTGTATTGTATTCAATTTTTGGTTGCTCGGTTTGAGTTGATTACAAATGAGTATGGTCATCCCTATTTATAGTTATGGAGGGATGGTTCTAGATATCATCTTAGATATTCTACCAAGAAATATCTAGATACTATTTTCTAAATATCTAATAAAATCTAGATTATTTTATAATCTAGTATAATTTTCTTCCTAAAATATCTATAAGAAAAATCTAGTAAATTTATTTACTACTCTAGAATATATACATATTTCTACAAGATATTTATCTAAGTTTCTATACTAGGACAATCTAGAAAAATATATTATCTTCCAAAAAATCTACTTTAACATTTTTCACAATTTAGACTCCTATGATCATGCTTATCACAAAAGACATATAAGATGCTCATCATGCTCAATTTACTCATTTCGAACAATCACATTTCAATTAAGTCAATGCAACAAGCATTACATAAAAGATGCAATTTAGGGTTCATATTTTCAAGCATAAAACTAGTACCCCAATTTCATATAAACAGCGATGTAATGTATCAATTCGTTCATATATATTCACGAGGACTCGAAATAAATGCAAGCACTCAAAGATTATGATCATGGGATTTTTCATACTCAATTCTTATTTACAATTTGACTCAAGTAGATGAAAGGGTGTGTAGACGAACTCAATCCAACCCTTTAAGTTTACATACCTGGAAAGTTGATAGACAGTCAATTTGCAAAGATTTATGCTCCAATCGCTCGCTCTTTTCTCCTCTTCTTAGCCCTAGAACTTTTATTAGAATGCTTAGAAGGCTTAGAAATAGGTTTAAAAATCTTTTTTACGCTTAAAACGACTTATATTAGTCGTGGGTTAAGTTTAGGAGGGGTATCAAAAAATCTAGAATGACCCTTCGAATAATTGAAATTTTTGTACTATTGAGGACCCAGTCTTCTGCGTCGCAGACTTGGTCCCTCATAATACATTTTTCTTCGTAATTTTTTTGACCAATTTTAAAATCCCATAGAAAATATTAGAACCCAGATTTAGTGCAAGTCCGTAACACGGACCTGTTGCGCACTTTTTTAAAATTACATTTTTGCTCTAAAAAATTATCTTTTGATTCGATTGCTCTAAAATTAAACCAATATCATTTTTTCCCACAAGTTCTCGTGCTGATTGTGCTTCTAGTCTCGAATTTGTCAAAAAATTAAAGTTTGAGAAGATTGTTATACATGCATTCTCTCATCTAAGGGTATTTTGATAATCTTTTACAGAGAGTAATAGAAACAACACAAGAAAAGGATTATTCAAAAGTAATGTTTTTATCATAAACACAATATATTTTTAAAAAATAATATATTTATTTAAAAAGGACATTTTTGACCCATTCAGTAACAATAAGTACATTTTTGGATCAAAATATCAATGACAAGAACATTTTTGGATTAACGTATTGAAGCCACGAGTATTTTTTAACCAAATTATAAACAAAGAGTATTTTTATTCATTTCTCATAGTTTAAAAGTATTTTTGACCGCTTTTCACTTTCTCAAACTATTGTTGTAAATGCAAAGAATTCAAAATAAAATATAAACAATTAACTCTCTTAAAATTATTATCTAGAATATAAATAGAGCGCAAAAATGAAAAAATAAATTCCAACAACACTCTTGAGTAATTAATAATACTATTTTGTTGCTTCTTAGTTCATATGTCGAATGAATAGTAGACAGCTATTGCTGAATAGAAAAAAAAATATTTGTCTATTTTATAAAAAGATAATATTTAGATCTAATTTCTAATTTATTTTTATTATTGTAATTATAATTATTTTATATTATTATTTTAAAAATATTATATATATATATATTATTTAAAAAATAATCTGATAAAATATATTGTGAATTTGTGATATCTTCTTTATAGTTGTATTTCTTTAACTCAGAGATGGGTCGCCCCCTTGTTTGAAACAAACGACCCCCTGAGAGAGCTCAAACAGTGGATCTAAAGCAAACCCACTTCGATTTTCTCGTTTGCAACCTCAGATCTCTTTATCCAAGTTTTCTCTGCAATCCAACAGTATTTGGGTTGTTAAAAAAAGGAGTTTTTAAGGTGGAAGACACAATTAACAATGGGATCAAAGAAGAAACTAACATCACAGAAAAGTTCACGTTCTGCTTCTCCAGTTAAAGAGATGTCAATTTCAGGCAAGTTTTTGGTTTTGGGTTCTATCTGTTTTAATTTTTCTTGATAGCTAGGGGAGAGAAAACGGAAAAGATGGACTTTTTAGTGGATTAGATTGTTTTTTGAGCACTGGGTATGTATTAATTCTTGGTAGAAGTGAATAAAGGAAGCATCTTTGTTAATTTGATGATTGTATCTGTTGGATCAAGGTGTAAATCTGAGTCCCTAATGTTGAATTAATGGGTGGAATTGGGGGTGGACCCAAAATTCATGTTACTGCAATCAGTTTATTTCTCATAATTGTTTGTAGTAAGCATGGTCTTGTTTTTATGGCGAATTTTGGAAAATTTAATGTTGATGAATGTAGATACATGAAGTCAAAATAAGACAAGAGATCATAATGTGTCACTTTTAGTACAGTGTTGTGGGCGCGCAACAAGGTATGAAGTTATTGGGATATGGCAACGAGTTTTTGGATCATTCCTCTGCACGTGGAGTCAACAGACCTTGTTAATTTAAGTTGTTTGTATGAATTTTGCGTCTATCGTTTTGTTTATATGGTATCGGAACATGAATGCTGAACCAATCATGCACATTGGTTGATGTGTCCTTCATGTGATTGGAGCATTGCTAAATATGTTGATTTAGGCAGTTGTCTGTTTTAATCCTTCCAATCACAGTAGAGAGTATACCGTAAGAGCTAGAAGCAGTCATGGACAGAGGACATATCTGCAATTTTATTGCATTTTGAATGGAAGTATGTTTGTTGTTTGGCTGTAGCATCACAAAGGCGACACCAATCAGGAGAAGTATCTGTCTGTGGCTTAGGAAACTTCGGTCATTCATGTCCTACTTTATGCACCCTAGTTTTCATGATCATATACCCAAATCTATGGAAGATTTCCTGCTTTCCCTATGTACTGAGTTAGTGAACTCCTACTGGAATCCCCGTACAATTTCATTAGGTTCTTAAGGTCGTCTCTTCTGCTGCGTTTGAATGAACAGAAAACTGTCTGTAATTGTGGTCTCATTTGCATTTAAATATAAGATGAAGTATCTCAAACTAGTACTATTTGGTAGTTTCTCATCTGGACTAAATTTTTTGAAGCTTCATCCTAGTTTTCTTGTTTGGTTAAAGATGATCTACTTCATTTGTAGATTTGAGTGTCAGTATTTATTTTTTAGCATAGCTAAATGTTAAGCTAGACAGTACTCGATTTTAGTTTGAATATGTGGAGTAAAATATACAACATAGAATGATAACTGGCTGAAATTAAAGTCAGTGGAACATATTTCATACACTGAACCACATCTGCACTGGTTTAAAGCAGGATGAAGTCTGATTGAAGCAAATTATTTAGCCAATATGCTATATTTCCTGTAAATCCTGTTTAGTATTGTGCGAGTTGTCATGAAGGAATAATCCAGACCCCAGCGGAATCAGTCGTGGATTCTAACTTCTAAAAGCTAGAGATTGCATTTTGCTGTAATGTGCAGAGTTTATATCAATGCCTTTTGTTTATATCCCTTACATCTGCTTGTTACATTCTATTGCATATAGTTGATGAAATTTTAAGGTCTTTGAAGCTTGTGATTTCTCAATATTTATTTCCTCTTTTTCGGTGGTTGTTTTCTTCTTTTATCAAGTGCCAAGCTGTTCGAGTGAGGCTTTTCTTATTCACAACAGCCCACATTTATTTCATTTCTCAGTAGAGCAGAAAATGAGACTTTAGTTTTTATAATATCATTCAGCATATGAAATTGATGGTTGATAAACATAAACTGGAAATCAGGTGCTGCATTCCTCACTTCTTCTTATAAAGATGTGAGATTTGGACTGTCTTTTTGATTCTGAAGACCTGAAAAGACAACAAAATGCATGTGGGAAGGAGAGACGATTTATAGAAATTGAAACATTCATGTTCTTGAACTATGAGACATCAAATTTCTCAGAAAGTAACACATACCTTTCTCAACAAAAAGAACTCAGATACTAGCTTTGTTAGGAACTGCTGCTGTTGCAAAATTTAGAATGTATTATCTTTGTTTCCTGTAAGTGATCAGTTCAGTAGGCATGTGGTCCTTAGCTAACTTGTTTTCAAAAATTTGTAAAGTTTCTTACTAATTTCACTCTGAAAGGCTTATACCTCCAACATAACCGCGGAGGATATCAATAGAAGCAATTTATCACATGATAACTGAAATTTACATCTTGACCTACTGAATTGTAGTTTCCTGTTTATCATTTAATTTAGCGGCATAAAATCTTACTGAATCACTTCTGTTAAGGATCTTTTAGATTGTAACTTATTGAGATAAAAGACGAAAAAAACTAACTTGTAGAGATGAAAGTTCTAAAAGAAAATAAAATCATTGGGGCATCATTATCTCACTTAATATTTGGAAGCTTATGTTATACCTCTGGTATCATGGCGTGGATGCGTATAAGAAAGCACACTTCAGCTAACTGAATGAGAATTTCTATTCTTTTCTGAGAAAATGATTGTAGAGTTATCAATGAGAAACTTTTATTGGAACTTCCAATTGACTAATGTTAAAATTAAGAACACGAAAACTCAAAGTTCTAATGGATGTGATCAAGCAAAATAGGCAATAAAGTAATAAGCATGTCTCTTTATCGATTTGATTGACCAAAAAGAAACAATTGGCCATCAAAGATAAAAAGCTAAAAATAAGAGACAAAAATATTTTATCTATGTGGCATATTGTAGGAAGGAGAACGTGTCCACAGTTCACGTATAATCATTTAGTACATTTTAGCAGAATCTTTATTGGTGATGCTCACATAAGTTGCTCAGACTCTTTACCTTCAACGCCACACCCGTGTCAACACGACACGGGTGTGGGGTCCATACCAGATTTGGTCAACAAATTTTAGATACAGCAGCAACAGCAACATACCCCAGTGCCTCAAAAGGCTCCCGCTCATTGCGGGGTGAGGGGGGGTCGGATGTACGCAGCCTAACCCCT
>JAPFFP010000113.1:19245764-19255863 GCA_026153255.1 Solanum medicagineum | reverse complement strand
ACAAATAATGTTTAAAAATTATTTAAACATATAATTTATTTTTTAAAATATAATAATTAGAAAAATTACTTAAATGTATTTTTTGTAATACATATATGCAATGATTCATAATTTATCAAATTGGCATAACATAGGATATATTTAGTACGATCAATAGTATTAATTTCTAACTCTTTTGGGTTCAACAAATATAAACTATATGCATGATTTATTTATTGACGTTTACTGGGTCTAAAGTGTTTTGAGTTGTCATTGTTGCAATATTTTACAGATTAT
This sequence comes from Solanum medicagineum, assembly GCA_026153255.1. Lineage (NCBI taxonomy): Eukaryota > Viridiplantae > Streptophyta > Magnoliopsida > Solanales > Solanaceae > Solanum > Solanum medicagineum. The sequence goes on along the minus strand of JAPFFP010000113.1, from coordinate 19,255,587 downwards.
ATTTAAAAATTATTTAATTATATGATTTATTATTTAAAAAATATAATATTTTGAAAATCACTTTATTAGATTTTTTTTGTATCAAATACAAGTAAAGATTTATAATTTATCAAATTAATATAACATAGGGAATAAGATTGTACGATCAATTCTATAAATTTTATACTTTCTTTGATTTGACGCATGACCAACGTTTCCACGTGTAAAGTATTTTGAGTTGACATTATTACAATATTTTACAAATTATATTTAAAAATTATTTAATTATATAATTTGATTTCTTTAAATATAATAATTAAAAAAATACTTTATTAAATGACTTTATTATACCAATATTATTAATGATTTAGAATTTATCATTCGGTTCGAAATGATCATAGCTTTGGATCTGTGAAACAGGTGTCAATGATCATAACTTTGACTATTTAGTTCAAAATCTTTGATTAAAAGTTATATTTTGACATTTTAATATTTGAGTTATCTCATTACTTGGAATAATATGAGTGGATAAATATTATACGAATTGTCATTTTTAAACAAGATTTTTTCAAGTAAATTTAAATATTTTATAATTAGTGAATTATTTAATCTGCTGGTCAACTATATCAATGTTATACACTCCATTCGACAATAACTTAATTTATACATAAATATGTTATACACCTCAAGCAAACTCGTAATAAATTAAACAAGAAAAAAATATACACATATTTATACACAGCCGCCAATAAATTATTAGCCAAATATGTTACACACATTATTTATTTATTTAAAAAATAATGAACTTTGTAATTCCTTTTCTAATGTTTGACTATAAAATCATTAAATAATTAATCATCTATCATTTTCAATGTTTTGAAAATATAAATGAAGAATATATATTTAATTTTTAAGATAAAGGATAAAAATATTCAAATACGAACTAATTTATAATGTAAACACATTTATTAATCATTTTAATTAAATTTGAATCAATTTTTTTAAACCAAAAATTCTTTTTCATATAATTAAAGTAATTTGTAGCCAAAATTTCACAAAAGTTTTGTTGAGCTTTCAAGGGGCCACTGCTGTTATATATGGACAAAATGGGACCAGAAATAAAGGACAAGTTTGGGAATTGAAAAAAGTGACATATCCATCAATTTACTATGTAATAAAATTCAGTGATGAATACTCTTAAAGATATTATCAGAAATATCTGCCAACTAGAGTAGTAAATGACCATGCAATACAATAATGGAAAGAGGAATTCAAGTAAAATATTAAAATTATTTTCCATACGTCCTAAATAGAATAATATTACTTGAATTTGGTAAGTTAGTTGGACTTTTCTTAGTATTTTTTGTGTATATTATATAAGTACAAAATGAGTCCAAATTCGGATACCACAGTCAACAAATATTTGATATGTTTTTATCCAACGCTAGCTAAGTTTGTGACACATTATTTATTTTGGATTTAATTTTGCATGGATTCGTTTCTCAAGTGATGCCATTTCAAGTTACAAAAAGCTAAGCACACGCATGCGCATGAACTTGTGTTATATCTTATAAAGTTCTTTACTTTTCTCTTCTTTTAACGTGAGATTCACATAAGATACATGTCACAAATATTTACTTATCTTCAAAATTTTGTCGCCCTAAAGATATAATTAATTCTACTCATGATCATAACCCCCCATCCCATGAGTGTCATCTTTGTTTTATTGTCACGTCCCGGGATGGTACCCCAGACGTAACCGATACTCAAAGACTATTGCTAGTCCCCAAGCGAACCACTTGGCCTCGTTACATTCCTCATCTAAGCATTCTACTATCAGCGAAAGACATAAAGGATAAAGAGGGCACACCATCGTCAATTCCCAAATATATATATATTATATAAAAAAGAGGCTAGTAGGAAGAACTAGCTCGCAGTCTTACATCAACAATCGACTCTAGTCTATGAAGCATCTACCACTGTCAAGTGGTGCCAATGACAGACCCATGGCTACCTCAATCAAAATAAAGCTAGTCACTCTAACTCTAAGGCAAGATGAAAATAAACATAAGGAATTCCTACGAAGTAAGGGAGGCTCACTAAATCAGCTGAACGTCTCCAATCCTCAACGGTGAGCCTGTTGGCAATCTCCAAGTCCTGTATCTACATCATGAAACGATGCAGTCCAGAGGGGGACGTCAGTACGTGGAATGTACTGATATGTAAAATAGCTGAGCGAAACCAGAAATAGGTAAAATAATATAACAATAACAATCAACTTAATATAGAGAGCAATCAGCATGTCAAATGTCTATCTAAAGAAAGAATAAAGAATAGACAAATGACTCACCACATCTCTCACCCTATACCATTACCTCAACATCACAGTACTATCAAGAGGCAATCCTAAATGGGAGTTTCTATAACCGACAATCACCCCCTATGAGCCAGAAGTGATACAACGAAGAGATTCGTTGCCATATCCGTCCAGTACCTTACCGGGTAAAGGATGAGTCTGTCAGGGATCCCAAAGAAGTCCGTCAAGTCCTCTGCGGGACAAGGAAACATCCGCTTTCACGATCCAATCCTCTCCTACGCTGGCCACGTAGTTAATGAGTTTGACTGGGACTCACTCTTACCCATTTCGGTGCTAATACTCCTCCCATGACTCGAGAACGCTCCTAGTCTGTCAAGGCCGGACTGTTACACAGCCAACCCCCTCCCCCCCCCCTCAAGCGAGGTCAGCATCTTATCTATCATTCTATCAACTCAAAGAGTAGAACTATTCTTCAAGCTAAGGTTCAATCCTCGTTTAACCCAATTAACACTAGTTCCATCTACTTCAGTCATCAATATACTCATCTCGGGACTTAGAATTATCATTAGGAAACAATTGAATAGGCAAAACGTTAGAGATTATTTATGGAGACTCAAGAGACTATCGAGTTCTATGAATCTAGCATCATTCTCATGTCTCAATCACAATCACAATCACATTCTCACTCAAGGTTCTAGACTCAATCCTACCTTATTTTATGCAATCTTTAAGAAATAATAAATAGCGTTTATGCAATAACTCAGGTAAAATATTCAATTCAAGAAAACAAGTTTATGATGATCATCAACATGTGAAAATACATGCAAATAATATAATTTTCAAGAAAATATTCAAGAAATCATGCATATAGACTCAAGAAACCTTCAATTCACCATTTAGACCACCTGTGGAGCACATGAGAGAACAACCTCATGTTTTCGTTTAGCCTTACATACCTGGGGTTTGAAGAATCCTAAATTTTCCTGCACGAACTGGCCCTGGACTCGAAACCCTCCTTTCCTCTTCTTCTCCTTCTCTGAGAACGTAGTTAGACTTAAGAAAAATGGGGTTATAAAACCCTTTCGTACGAATCTAGGTTTAAATACTCGTTTTGGGACTTAAGAATTTATTGGGAAGGACGAAAATGCCCTTCCTGAAGTTAAAACGAAAAATCACATTCTTGGCCACTAGTGCGCGTCGCGCACCAGCACATTTGGGCTGGTTTTCGCGAAATCAGTTTCCGTCGAAGAAAATCGAAAAAAAACCAAGTGTGGTTCCGTGTCCCAGGCGCGTCGCGGCCTGGACGCAGAAACCTCACTGTTTTGGCTCACTTTGGGAAAAATAATTTGCATTTTTTCGCGTTAAAGTCGAGTCGAGACCATTTTCCAACTCGATTTTCTGCGTTGATCGCAAATCTGATCTCGGATTTCCCATCGAAGCTTTGTAAGATGTGTTGCGCGCACGGTACGTTTTTGGGGCGTTTCGATAAATTACACTGGGTGTTATACTTATACCATTTCTTTATCAATCAGCAATATGATCAACCTAATCTCCCTATTGATTAGGAGTTGTTACGCTTTACATAGTACTTTCATTACAATGTTCCTATTGATTTATCACTAAGTTGATGGTAATAAAGATAGCATTTTATAATTTCAAAACCTAATTACACTTTATACATTTGTAGGCTTTGTCTACGTGGCATATATAAGATCTTCATTATCATTTTCTTCATTTTAGAATAAGTAATATTTTTAGCATTTTTTAAATTTTATTTCATAATAAATGGTGTGCTAGAGTTTCAGGAAAGAATTGATTTTGTTCTTTCAAAATTATTCCTATTTTAATACTCCATATATATCATCAAATTCTGGAAAAAAAATCTCATTATGTTATCTGATGAAAGTTTGATTCATTTATATCATTGTTATTTTAGGAAAATACTAATTTATGTCATTATTTATTAAATCTCATGTTGCAAAATCACCTAAACAACTTCTAATTCTTTTTCATTGGAGTTTTAGATCAAACATATTCCCTTTGCTCTTTCTTTCTCAATAACACAAAAACACGTAAAAATCGTCAAAAAACTCTAAATTGTTAATTTCTTTAATTCTTCACGAAATCAATTCAAATTTCAATAATTGCATCCGTTCAAAAGCTAGATATCAAAACTCAATTTATATACTCGGAAAAAGGTTCAATTTGCTTCAAAATTGCTCAGTTTTTCCTGCCATCATAGATTTACTTAATTTACATCTTTATTGTTAGTGCAATCTTTGTCATTAACAAGTCTTTAATGTAAAATGAGTAAATTTCACGTGTCTAATAAATTTACTTCTAATTCTTCTAATATAATTAAAATATCATCCTTACCTTAGATTTTATTTGCCATGTAAGACAAAAAACTAATTGTTGTTTTTAACCATGACGATTATAATATATTTCATTGGACCAAAATTTGCGCCTTTTCTATTTTTACTCTTTGAACCTTTTTGGGACTTTGTACCAACAAATTTTCTCTAATTTCTGCAATTATGTTGTCTGATATTCAAACAAAAATCCATACACTTTTTGGGTCCTACAATTTTAGAATTTTATTAATAATTTAATTGATTAATTATATGATTTTGTTTTATTAATTAGGATTTAGTTCTTGTTTTGTAGTCTCCTCTTTTAATTTTTCATCTTCACACCCCTAATATTTTTCAAAAAATTAGTAAAGCATGGTTGTGTGTATACCATTTATATTTTTGTATTATAAAAGTTGAATATGACTTCAATTTTTTAGGAACTTAGATGTTTCACTAGAATAAGTTCAATTAGTACAGACAAAAATCAAGACTTATTTATTATGCAAAAGTTAAAGATTAATCTATTTGAAAATAAAAATATTTTCTTCCGTTTATTTGATATGGTTCACTTTGATTTGATACGATATTTAAAAAAAATAATTTGAAAATTGTGATTTAAAATAATTTTTAGTAAATTATTTTATCAAAAATAAAAGAAAATTTTTAAAGTCAAATTGTTTCTAATACTAATAAGCTGACACTCTTTTTAAAATAGATTAAAAAAAGAATATCAAATAAAATGAAATAGAAAGAGTATTATTTTATAAAATTAATGCAGTATAAAGACCTAGGTTAATATAGGATCAAAGTGCACAAAATACCTAATTTTAGGATCACCATTTAAATTATATCGTGATTAAAATCTATATGTCTACACTTTAGACATGTGGATATTGTCGATACTTCAGTCATACATAACTCCAAGACACAATTAAAATTATTTAAAAATGAATAATTATGTAAAAGAAAAAGATAAATTAAATTAAATAAGATGCTCCGCAGAAGTTTTAGACTAACGTTGATGAATTTTGTCTTTCAAGGAATTTTTTTGTTTTTTTTGGGTTTGCCTTCCCAATATATCTTGAAAATAAATCTCTGGATTGACTATTATTCTTTCGAGGATAAAGTTTGAATTATTGCATATAAAATATGCATTGTATCACATTTTTTTAAACTGTTATTTGTTGACTAAGAAACAAGCAATCAATGTATAGTAAAGTAGAAAACAAAATAAAGATTGAAAAGGACAAAGGAAAAAAGAAATTGTGTTTTAATACATGATTTTGATAAGAATCTAAGTTAACATTCAAAAAGAAGACTAAGTCATTAATAAACACTAATAGGTTAAGAGATTGAATTTTCAACATTCTTTGATAGGGACATGGGCTTATATATAGTATTTGTAGCATTTTCAAAGGATTAATTTGGACAAGAGGCATTTAAGACATTAATAAAACAGCAAATCTTGGATCATAGCATACGTGTAATTAATATGTATAGGTATCACTGAATAAAATAGTAATAATAAATACAATTTATATCGATGAATAAATTAAATCAAATAAATACAATTTATATTCAACTATATTGTATTACTAAAAGAGGATTTGTATCATTGAAAATCAACATATATAATTTGTATCCAAATATATATGTATTTGCATTTTATATTACGTACTGAAGAGGATTGATGACGATTGGTGACATTAGTATTTGTATAATTAATTAAATAATTTACATATGTATTGAGAGATAGAGGGGGGCAGAAAGAGGGGAGGGACAGGGAGAGGAGAGAGGCGAGATGACAAAGAAAGAAAAGGCGAGCGAAATTGCATAGAGGAGAGAAAATAACGACAAAACTCAATTATAATTATAAATTATCTTTTCAAATTATAATGATATATTGTAAATGCATATCACGTGTTTGTCAAGTTACATAATTTTATCCTGATATTATTTGTTTGTATATTGACTCTCAGCACTCAACTATGACTAGTCAACATTCATTTTCATCTCATTCTATCACTCAGCTAACAAGTTTAAATGGTTCGAGTAAACATCTAATTAATGGGAATGAGTATTTATTTATCTCAATCCAAATTAGGTATTGTTAAGAAGAAAAGCATTCAACTTTTCAAAAGTTAGTGATTTCAATATTTCAAATACTAATGAGCAATTCAATATTTGCAAATACTAATATTTTAAAAAATAAAGTATGTCATATAAATTGAAACGTGAAATTAAGTATATTTATGATCAAGATTTGAAGGAATAATTTCTTACTTGAATTGGTAATTGCATTGTGTAAGAATCAGAAGAGACTACAAAATTTGTGGCCACTTTCATGGTTATTTCCATTTTGTTTTGATCATTTGCTGAATCTTATTCGATTCCATCCAAGCTCGATTTTATCTAAATCTTCGTAAAAGAAAAAAGAAGAAGCGATTCATCCGCCACTACATTTTCAAAATTTTATAGAGAAATAGAAGGCATTTGGAGGAGTTTAATGAAAATACTTTTGTTTGTTGTGGCTATTGAAGCAATGGCATTTCAAGTATTGTTTGTACTTTATACTATACAACTTTAGTCATTTGTGTTGTACAAGAAGAAGAAGAAGATGATGAGGGAAAATATATAGAATAATAGTGGATATTGCACATTAATTTAATTGAGATTTGAGACATTAAAATGTTGGCTGTTGGGACCATTTACTTTATTAATGTTAGATATATATAACATCCTTATCTACTTGACTAAGCATGTAAAGTTAGGTGATTTGGTTTTATGTTCACGTCCGATGTTGGCATCCATTATGATGAAATTTAAAATTTTAAAAATACTTTTTATAAGAATATAAAATAATTCTTACATATGAATAAGATACACACATATTTTATTTCTATTGTTATGAAATAAAAAAATTATTTTCAATTTAATTATCTATTATAGAACCTGATGTATTTAAATTTATACCACATAAACTCTTTATTAAGATTTTTCCTATTGCCACAACACATATCACTAACTTAAGTGATTGTTTGGTAGCATTGTGAGAAATAATTTTTGTGGCTATTGAAGATATTTAGAGACATTATTTGGTTTCTAGTGGATATTGCACATTAAAATTTTAATACTCAATATGATCAAAATTGTATTTTAAAATGTTTGTTTAAAATTTACATAAGTTCATATAAGTTGAGATGAATGTAATAATTAAAAATAACATTTTATTTCTTTTTTGGATTCTAGGTGGAAATATTTAATATGATAATTATCTAAATTTATTAGTATAACGAAATAAATATAGAAAATTAATTTGGAATTATGCACTATAAGCGTACCAATTGAGTTGTGATGAAATGGCTGAAAACCTTCCACGATCTCTAATTCAAACATCTTAAGAATCACTTTTTTTTTTTTGAATTTCTGGTGTAAATATTAATTTGATAATTATCTAAATTTACTAGTATAACAACATAAATATATAAAATTAGTTGGCAACAATACATTATAAGCAGTGGCAAAATTTTGATAAGAATTAATCTAAAGAATTTAACATTTATAATATAAATAAAAAATTATTTTACTAGTATAATTTTTCGTCGAAAACGTTAGAATGACCTCCTTTATGAATACGTGGCTCTGCCACTGACTGTGCCCTCTCCCAACTCAACTTCATGATATCAAAAGTTTTTCCACCAAAAATAAGATTGATGAAAGTGGGAACAAAGAAAGATTTCAAAATTGACAATGATTTAAAAAGTATAGATAAAATAAATAAATAAATAAATAAATAAATAAATAAAACAAAATGATGTAAATAAAAGAAAAAAGAAACGTTGGAGAATTAGACACGTACATAGATTTGAAGGAATAAAAGACAATGAATATACATCACAATTCACAAGATAAGATTTGTTACCCTTTTTTTTCTTATCCAATAAAGTTATTTTATTGATTCAACTATATTTTGGTCCCAATCAGTTACCTATCACGATTATAAATATTACCAATTATTAATCTTAGCCGTGCAAAATCTATGTATTTTTGGACCCACTCTTTTTATTTTTTGTTTTTAATAATTTCCAACTAATCTTTTTCTAATTCCTTTGTCTTTTAAACACGAAAGCAAATTTTTTTATTCTTTTGTCAAAAGGAGATTAGACTTTGAATTTCCCTTTCAACCTCTTAATTTGACATAAAATAGTTATATATACTAACAATGGGTCCATACAAATTTATTTCTTATTGTTTAAGTTACGACTCTTAAGTTATTTAGTCAAAATTTTAAAATCACCTAATTTGAAAAATAAGAATAATTTATATTCGATCAATCAATTAAAATATACTTCTAAATAATAATTAGTATTTGATCAAATTTTTGTAAGTTATCTTTCCAAAATACTTCCGAAAATAAATTAAAAAAAATTCTATTCATCAGAATTATTTATTTTCTGTTAAAAAACTTAATCAAGCTCCTCGTCAAATTGACACTTTTAAAAAAAATAAATTAAAAATTTAATCAGGCTATATATTAATTTTTAAAAAGTTCAATAATTACTACTAGTATGTTATTTTGGCTGGTTACTTTTTTTGCACAAAATGAAAAAATGGGGGAAAGTTAAAAAAAGATAAAAACACTTATTCTTTTCTACTAGAAGACAGTCTCTCTTGCCAATTCTTAAATACAAATATATTGTACATATTCTGTTTTTTTTTTTTAATTCTACTTATTGGAATATTTAGAAGTGCTTATTAACAATGATCTTTCAAGGTTCAAACTATCAAATATTCTCTTATCAATTTGTTTTCATGTTGATGAGATGCTTCCCTTGACCTAATTAGTACTAATACTTATTATAATATTTATATTTAGCTATTATGAGTATTGTTTACTTTTACTTGCTTACCTATTTTTATTTCAAGAAGTGATCATAAACTCAATTTGATCCCCCCATAACCCCCTCTCACTCATTTCATTTTTAAAGCACAGGCAAAATTCAAAAAAATTAAATTTTAACTTTTGTTTAAACCGTTAAAATCAGTTTTAAATTTTTATAATAATATATATGCCTTTTGATTTACAATTTTCTTTCTAACAACAACAACATACCCCAGTGCCTCAAAAGGCTCCCGCTCATTGCGGGGTGAGGGGGGGTCGGATGTACGCAGC
>JAPFFP010000113.1:19229947-19243684 GCA_026153255.1 Solanum medicagineum | reverse complement strand
GGGACCATAATACAAGGTCAATTTTGTCAATAAAAATATTCTACATATCTATCAAAATCCATATAATAAGCCAATTATCTAACATGGAGATATTATCAAAATATCCACCATCTAAACTATATATATATATATATATATTTATATACTCTCACTCCCTCTGCCCCATAACCTATAACAACATATTTAGTGTAATCTTACAAGTAAAATCTGAGGAGGATAAAATAAATGCACGTTTTATCACTATCTTATAAAGATAAAAGATTATTTTCAAAAGACTCTCATCTCAAAAATATAATCTCAGAAACAAAAAATATTAGATATGAAACGAAGACTAGAATAAAGAGCAAATAAAAATATCCCATAATCTATATGATAAAAAAATTATAAAAGCTTCTTTTCTCACCAAAATATAGAGCTTTAGCCACATTAACATTTATGGAGCTTTAGCCACATTCAAGGAACCTTGTTGCAAAGAATAAGTGTTATAGTAGAGAATTTCGGACATGTGATGGTATTTTTATTCCTTATCCCTACTTTTCTTTTTTTAATAATATTGACTCATATTCAATATTTATGATAAAATAGAATTCTAGATCGTGATTAAATTAAAGATAAAGAAAGAGAATTCTTGATTCAATGTATGTAAACTACAATATAACAGCAGCAACATATCTAGCGAAATCTCACAATGAGGTCTGTAGTGCGCAGATTTTATCAATATATCATAGAAATAGATAGTGTGTTTCCAAGAAACTCTCAACTCAATATATCCGCCCCAAAAGCAGAAATACAAGACATGAACAAAATAAAAAATAATTAGCATGAAAAACAATTGATTATTTAATTATAAATACAAAAAGTAGCAAAATAAATGACAAAAAATAACAATACACTATTATGTGTGTACAATGCATTATTCAAAATATTTATAGTAAAATACTTGAGGAAAAGAAATGAAAAAAAAAAGATAATTAAAGGCAAGCTGTGGAATCCAAAAGAGAAGTGGCCTTTTCAACAAACCAACTTTTTCTCTGGTTTATAGTGAAAGTGATTCCAAGGACTATTCAAAGCAAGAGAGAATTTATTGGAGTATTGTCATTGAAATAAATAAATTGGGACCTCAGTTGAAAATGATATCTTTAGATTAGGTCCTACAATTTGCTATATAGTTCACACACATGATGTGCAACAAAACTCAACTCTTGTTTAAAGCCACCCATCCCAATCTAAAATCTATCTAGGTGTGTGCATGTGTGTTCAAAGATAGCCCACCTTTGTCCTATTTACCCTATTTTTTTTTAAATTTATAAATCACACCAACCAATCATAAAACCAACTTGCTCCCCTTAATTGGAACTTGCTAAGATGCTTCATTTCTTCTTTTTCCCTAGTCTACTATACTAAGTTTCACTTTGTTTTGAACATTTAGATCATTAATATTACCCATGTTTCATATCTAGTTTTTTCTAGATTTAAGGCTTAATATTTTTTTGACAAAAATCTTCTAAAAACAACCTCTCAATCTCTATGCCTGCTGTGGTGAAATGTTCGTACATTTTACCTTCTCCAAAACCTCACTGCATAAAATTCCAATGAGTATGTTGTAATATTACCCCATGTAACCTAATATAGTAGTACAAAAGATTCAACCTTTACATAATACAAGACTACACCAGATAACAAACTCAAAATATAAGCTAAGTGGGGTAAATATTTTCTCCAAGAAGATAAGAGGGGATGATTTTCCTAATGTAACCAAAACTGTTAAATTATGTTTGAAAAGAAAAAGCTTGATAAGGGTACACTACAAAAGTTAAAAAGGAAATGAAACAACAGGTAAGTCCACAAGTCTCTTCATAAAAGTCTTGTCTTTGACAAAAGAGAGTGAAATCATAGCCAACAGAGAACCAATGAAATAATGCCCTTTCCTAAAACAACAAAAAGCTCTGAAGCATAATTCAGGGATTCCTGTCATTCTGTCATGGCAGAGACTATTTTCAGCAATAAAGTAAAGAATGATATAAAACTTGAAAGAAAATCTTGAGGGCTATCCATTTATATGTGCCAAGACATACACATATACACCTTGCATATACTTATATGTCCAAAAAGATACTACTGTCCAGAAAACTGCTAATTCAAGCCAGTAGAAACACCTTTTAAGAGAAGGAAAAGAATAATGAATTACTGAAGCATTCAAAGTTCCTACTGAAAAACTTGAAGGCAATACTACTACCCTTTTAACTATTTTTAGTTCTTATCACTGAACTGCTTCCCCCCACCCCCCCTATACCACAAAAAAAGGGGAAAAAGGAACCAAAAACCTTTTTCTTTCCTGGACCTAACCTCCACCAGCAACCATACTGGAAAGAGCTGATCAACTTTCCAGCAAACCATCCTGTGACCATCAAAACCAACTGGCCGAGCAGCGCGCTTTCATTTGGGATCTCCCTATAAGCAGTCACAGATTATACACCATGGGAATGTGTTGTAAATCATCAATCCATATGTTGATCGACTTGCATTCCGTGCAAAATCCTTCGAGGATCAATCGTCAAAAACCCACATGGTGCCTCCTTCAAAACCGAGTTCTTCATTCCAATTTCCGAGTTTCACTGACGTGCCTCCGCTTGGCTGCCCATCAAGTTGTACAGAGTTCATTTCTTCTCAGGCTGCCAGCACGCATGCAAATTGTCATTTCCTGGTCAAGAATTATGTTTCACTTCATGAATTACTTCCCATTTAATCTAAATCGTTAATTTTTTGCATTAGCTCCTAGACTTGTCTACCTAGAAATGGAACTGAAATGTAAATAAAAGATGATCATGAGACTACTAACCCGCAGGTTGCTTCTGTTCAGCTGGCTTCACTTGAACCGCTGCAGGGACAGGGTGCACATAAGAGAAACCAGCAGGCAAAAGCTGATGTTGACTTCCTGATGTTTGTGGGGTATATTGGGCAGCATGAAGGATTCCCTGCGAGGGTAACACACCACCTTTCATATTATTAGCAGCTGCAGCAGCTGCTATTGCTTTGGCAGGATCAGAAGTGGTGCCACCACCTAGAGTAACAGGACACAAAGTCAACAGCCCACTTGATGACGATGCAGCCGACGAACCAGGCGGTTGTTGGCCAGGCTGGTCAGGACGTCGTCTCTGAAGATAATATCCCCCAGTAGCTTGACCCGTAGAACTTGCACCTGTAGAATTCGGAGGTTGAGCTTGCACATACGGACTTGAGAAAAATAGTTGCGCTTGCTGCATGCTCTTCTGTAAATGTTGCTGTTGTTGCTGCTGTTGCATTAGAGACTTAGTTCCACCACCTGAAGTTGAAGCTATATTATGGGGATTTCCAAGAATTGATGGCACATTCCTCCCACCAGCTGGAGATGACTTCTGGTTGGGAACTGAAGAAGAAGATTTACCCTGCTGCGTTGGCAATGATGAGTTTTGGCCAGTTTTATTACTTGTAGTAGCAGAATTTGTAGTTCTTGGGCTTCCACTGGCACCTTTTGAGATTGAAGAAGTGGTAGGAGAGCCAACCATCATGGGGGAAGAGGGAGACTGATTATTGTTAGGGGGCTGTTGTCCTGGTGGAGGCGGAGTGGATCTCTGATTCGTGCCAAAAGATATCTGTGTGTGACTTTGCTGAGACCTGACCTGCGGCTGCTGAGAAAGGTTTTTCAGAGAAGAAGTTGACAAAGATGACGGAGCTTGGGAAGTAGTAGTTCTAGTAGAACTCTTCCACTGAGGCGACTGTGTTTGACTGCTGTTGTTACCACTCTGTACAAGATTTTGAGGAAAAGCAGACATTGTATTAGGAAATTTTGAAGCAGCAGAAGCAGATGAAGTCAAGTGTTCCGAATAAACATTCCCATTACTAGAGGCTGATGTCTTGCCCCGAGCAGCAACAGCCGCTGCAAACTGCTGCTGTTGCTGCTGCTGCTTATGAAGCTGAATCATTTGTTGCTGCTGATGCTGAATTTGAGCTTGCATCTGTGCATTAGGAACATTTACAGCTCCCATAGCATTTGGCATTGAAGCTCGAGCAGTCCATGAAGCACCAGATGGAAGATTTAAGGACCTTGATGAACTATCAATGACACTGTTGGCTGCAATAACAGACCCAGAGGCATCAGATGTATCGGACCTTGAAAATGCAATAGACTGACCAGCATTTCCTGATGGCTTCATTGCTAGACCTTTTCTTTCAGCATCAGCCCCAGAATTGTCACCAGATCCAGATTTACCATCCTCGGATACCCTGAAATTCTTTTTCTGCTGAACAGCCTGAGCAGCAGCTGCAGCGGCCATCTGTAAATTTTGCCTCGTAGCTTCAGGGAGACTCTGGAAAATAGCATGATTTTGTGCCATAGACATGTCAATGGCAGGTCCAGCAGTGGCTCCATTAAATGAAGCAAACGACATGGCAAAAGGTTGAGGCGGCACAGACTCTAGACTCGTCTTTAGACTTGGCGGCTGCTGCTGCTGCTGCTGTTGCTGTGGCTTCTTCTCAGTTTGATGATTACTGCCGCCGCCAGCAGAAGAGGTAACACCAAAGCTAGCTGGAGGAGTCATCAAACCGAAATTTGAGGGATGCATAGGCATAGCAAAATTCTGATTGTACACATTAATTGGTCCATGCGACCTTTTCCTCTCTGCGGTTGATGGGCTATCTTCACTACCCACCTCATTTTCAATATGGCGTGTCTGTGGAGGCATATGCTGATTCTGTGCTGGCTGTGCTGGGGACTGAGATGGATGATTTTTTGTCCCAGTAAAACTATGCAAACTACTACTGCCACTCCCGCCATTAACAGTATTGCCTTGGGATCTCTGTTGCTGGCTCTGCAAATGCTTATGGGATGAAGAGGATCCACTTGACATGCTCGTGTTTTGTTGGCCTTGCTGCATTTGTTGAGATTGTGATGTTGCTGGCTGCTGCTGTTGCTGCTGCTGTTGCTGAACCTGGGAAGGATGAATCATCTGGGAAGAATAGAAAGATCCGCTGAACAATGGCATGGGCTGGGGATGAGTTCCTCTATAATTCGGAGGTGGTCCGACAGCTGGTATTGGGAAAGCATAGGCATTATTCTGCAAGATGGCCAGGTACTGAGCTTCATTAGGAGACATATTTGGGTAGTTGAAGCTAATTGCAGTAGCAGCTCCACCAGCTGTAGCAGAAGCAGTTCCAGCAGCAACATTAGGTGTGTTGGAAGAGACTGAAGGGCCCGTTGTGCTAGGTGACTTTGCGGGGCCTGGTCGAACAGCAGCAGCTGCAGCTGCCTGTTGTTGATTTAAAGGGAAGATGAAAGCAGGCCCATGCTGTAAATTCATGGGGGAAGAATCAGCAAAAAGGCAATTGTCTTCGGATCTTTTCAATCAAAAAAATTGAAAAATAAAGGAAAATCAAGAAATCGAGGTGTTGATAAGCTGCAAGAAGAGAATGTACCAGTAGATTATTAGGCGCGACAGGCGGCAAAGCTTGTTGAATTAACATTTGCTGCTTTCTCTGAGCAGCGTCTGCAATGTTAGCAGGTTGAACTTTGTCTTTTCCACCATTACCAGGGAAGATTGCAAGCCCCTGCCCCTTATCTGGCCCAGCACTTGCTCCTCTCCCAGCTAAATTCCCATGGAGATCTGCCGATGGCATAACATTGAGATTGGTCTTGGCTCCAAAGAAGGGTGCAGTGCCAGCAGCAGGTGGCCAGAAAGGATGCATCTTCATAAATTGCTGAAGACAATGTATGTTCCTAGCAATGTAACAATGTGTTGCACATCTTTTTGGCCGTGGTTGAGAGAATAGAGGCTGCATAAGATTTCAGAGTTAAAAAGAGGTAGAAGAAAGAATGTTAACTTCAACCATAGAAGTGAAAAGAAATAAAAAGAAAAATACCTGCATTGGAGCAGCAGCAGAGGAAACATTGCTTCCATCCATAGCTACAACTCCTTGTAAAGGCGCCATGTATCTGCTGACAAGAATTGTGAGTTATTTCCCCAGAGAAAGACACAGCATTTACACCATGGATCTAATACTTGTAATATCAATTAAATGAGAGCACTGAAACACAATAAGTCAAGCCGACCGTACCCCATGGGAGGAAGCCCACCAGGCCAACTAGCCATAGACATTGGCATAGGCACAGAGCTGGATTGACCTGAATATAGAAAGATTACCCCATCAGTAAAATCCAGGGGAAGAATTCATTACAGATTCAAGAAAATCAACCTTCCAAATCAACTTACCAGTTTTTTCAAGAATTGATTCTTCTTTAGTAGCTTTTTGTGAAGGAGGTAGTGGTTGTTGTGGCTGCTGCTGCAACTTTTGACTCTGCTGTTGGAATTTGCCACTTACACCACTATCCTTTTCTGGCTTTTCCAAATCAAGATCAAGATTAATATTCCTTCCCCTACTACTCTCACTTGTCTTATGAGCATTAATTTCTTCTACAGCTGTTTTTGTCTTCTTTTCCTCAGCTTCAACACTGACCCCTTCTTCTTTCTCAGCCTTGCCAATCCTTTCATCATCTTTTTCTTTCACAGCAGACTTCATCTCCTGAACAGAACAATATTTGCCAATTCAATCATCAGATCATCCTCAATATCCACAGAATAGATGGAAAAGGAAGTGACTACTCACAACTATATTTTCTGCTGTAATATGCTTTTTATTATCCACAGCTGATGAGCCAAAATCCATCTCAGCCTCCCTTTCAGGTGATGATTTTAACTGTGGAGGAGGAGCCTAAAATGGGATTGAAAGATCAATTAAAAAAATTACAAAGAAGAAAGATGAAAAAGATTCTTTTTAGGCATAAAATTCATCCTCACCATAAGATCTATCTGGAACTTCTCCTCTTTTTGACTTTCCACCTCTGAACCAATCGTACTACTGAAATTCCAAGAAACCCAATGAATCATCAGAGTCAAGGAGGATGATTAAAAGTTTCAAAATCAGAAAAAGAACAAAACTTTGGATAGTTACTTACACTTGGGTAACTGCAACAGCAGCATCCTCACGAATACTATTATCTGCTGCTCCAACAGTAAAAGATTCCCTCCTTGGTGAATTCACTTCCTCCTTACTCTCCATAAATTCAGATTCCTCAGGCCTCCTCTTGACCTCAGATTCCATCTTCATCGGCTCCGGCGTCGGATCTGCTGCCGCCGGCAAACTTTGTGCAGAAGCACTTAAATCATATAAAGAAACACCATTTTCAGCAGCAGATTGTGGGGTCTTCTCCAAATTAGGAGAAAAAACCTCCATCTTCATTGTTGTCTGATCTATCTCCACTTTAGCTGTAGAAGACGAAATGGGGCTGCTCCGTACACCAAATCCTCCAGGATTTTCCAAGACTTGCCTTGGTCTTTTCCTCTTTGGAGCTACAGAAACAAGAAAAATACTCATCAGAACAGATGAACAAAGAGAAGAAATGAAGATTTTTTTCTTTTTGGTTTTACAAATACCAATTGCAAAGATTGGAACTTTATCATGCTCACCAACAGCAGATAAAGGAGTTGCTGATGAGTTTGAATTAGAAGCTGGAGATGAAACTCTGGATCTGTTATTAACTTCTCTTGAATCATTTGGTACACTTTCTTTTTTAGGTCCTTGTGACTGAGTCATCAGTCCATACAGAACTTCAGCAATCTCAATCTCTAACTCTTCAGGGTTGGATGAAGAAGCTTTAGGAGGTGACTTTGCCGGCGGCCGTTTTCGTCCATTAGGCTTCTGCATCCAAAAAAAATAGGGACAAAAATCAGTTCTGATAACATCAATAAATAAAGAAAATGAAAAAGTAGAAAATCTGATGAAAAGACTAACAATTTTTTTTCTGACTGAAACATTAGAAGAAGATGGAGATAAAGGAGCTGCCGGCGATGGTGAAGTAGCCGGAATGTTCTGTTGTCCCGCCGGTGAAGCTGATGACACTTGCTGATGAATTTGGTCTCCGGTAACAACACCACTGTTACCACCACCACCACTACTCCCAGAAATCCAATCATGCGACCTCTTTGTAGATGCTGAAAAACACCAAAAGAAAGAAAAAGGGTCAATCGAGAAATCTTCAAAAAAACAACAAAGATGAAAAACAGTACAAGAACAAATTAAAAAAAGTACCAGAACGAGCTTTTCTTGGAACGGGAACACCAATCATTTCATCACCAGTTTTCCACACAGGCGCTGCTGCTCTATAAACCTTTCCACTAACATTTGGTGGATAATTTTTCCGAGGCTGTATATGATGATGGTTGTTATGATTGTTGTTATGGTGATGATGATGATGATTTGAAATCGACGACACTCCCATCGTCGCCGGCGCCGGATTCGGCGGCGGCAACAACCTTGTACTAGCTGAAACAACAACGTTTGTTGTTGTCGTTATCGTCGTCGTCGTTGTCTCTTCATCATCATCATCTTCATCATCGTTAACACTTTCTTCTGAACTATCATCTCCACCATCTTCCCCACCTCTGTGCATCATCAATCTATCACCTCTTCTTCTTTTACTCCGACTTGACCTATCTCTATCTCTATCCCTAATATCCCTCTCTCTAATAATATCCCTTTCTCTATCTCGTTCTCTGTCTCTCTCCCTTTCCCGATCTCGATCTTTCTTAACTCTCTCCCTTAACCTTACAGATTCTTGAATCTCTACACCCCCTTCTTCATCTGCATAAACAAAATCAACAAAATAAAAATCAAGTTTTGATTTTTCTTCATGAATCAGAAAAATATTATAGATCTATGAGTTTTACCAGGGGAATCTCTAAGACTGTTACTTCTATGTCTCCGTCTTGATAATCCATTAGATGTGGCGGCTACCATACCAGTTCTTCTTGCTTCTCTGTTCCTATCCATTAATAGAGGTTTTTTTTTTCTTCTCCGGTTAAACAAATCAACTAATCCCAGATGAGGTCTGACATAATTCACCGGAATTAATGGTTAGTTTCACCGGAAATGGAGTTTTTTCTCTTCACCTACTAACTTTCCGGCCGACAAACAACAACCAAAACACCAACCCCACAAATCAATTCACAAAGATTTAATCTTTATACAAATGGGTGTGTTTTTCTTTGATTTTTTCCTTCTCTTCTTCCTCTCTGAAGTTGTTGTTTGGTTTCCTCTGTTTTCTCTCTCTCTATCTATCTTTGGTTCTCTCCTTTTTGTGCTCTCTATCTTCATCAGCTTTTGGCTATATCACACTCTTCAAACCCTCGTGGAAGGTTGAGATCTATCACTTTTGACATTTACTTTCATCTCCACCGTCTGTTCACCATCTCATCCAACGGCTCACATTCAACATTGCCAGCATGGCATGTGGTTCCACCGACTGACACGTGTCGGTCATCGCTTTCCATGCTCCTGTTTTAAATAATGTTGGGTGGGGGTATGACTCAATATAAGGAGTTTTTATTTCTTGACAACAAAGTATTGAGTAGTAAAACTCTTTCCTGGCCGTTCTGTGGGGCACTTTTCACGATTGAATGAAACAAAACAAAATTTAACCCCCACAAGTTTTTAATCATATCTTTGTTTCATATGCATATCAAATTATTCTATTAATAAAAGTTTATCTTATTCAGAAATATGGTAAATAATCTCAATTAAATAACATATTTCATGAGTAAATTTACATTGTCAATTCAAGATATAACATACAAAGATAATTTTTCAAGTTAATTTATGCTGATATTTATGCTTTCCAACTTTAGTTATACATAAATAAATACTTAAATTTATAAAAGGTTTAAATAAGTAAAGATATTGTTTGACATCCTACATGGTAATTTCACATGCTACGTATATTATATCACGAGCATATATGGGTTTGCTTATTTAAATTTTATATCGCATATTTAAAGTTAAAAAGCATATATAGTATTATATCAAATGAACCAAAATAGCACATTTATATAATATATTAAATTCAAATAGTGCATAAACCTAATTTTAAATTTGATCTTATGCCTCATTTTTTATTTTTAGGCTGATATATTAAATTTGAAGGTCTTTTATAAATAGTGTCTATATCTCTATAAGATAATAATAAGGTCTGTATATATTTTAATCTCCTCGTGTCTCACTTTTACCATTTTATTATCTATTTGTTGTCGTTGTTAATCTTATGCCTCATTCATTTTCGCGTACCGAACAACCCTTTGGGTAACCGGCTATAGGCGGTAATAGATGTGTGTGATTCTCGGTAAAAGCAAAAAAACATGACGATCACAAGGAATCTAGGTGACTGCAAAAAAAATATCGTTCAAGCCGGTCAAATTCATTAATTTTCGGGTTTTACTTGCAATTTTTTCGCATTTCTGAAATGATAAGAATAATTATGATTTTTTTTGCATTTTATTTTATCATCAAGTAAAGTGAGTATTCAGTACTGTCCCGTTCCTTTTTTCCAGAAAAAGACACGTGGGACCCACTTACTGAAGATCTAAGACTCAAATAAACGGTGTAGATCACCTGTTTGTCTAGTTGGAAACCACCTGAGACGTTGGATGGATAAGTGACGTGGCTATATGCGGTTGTTTAATTAATTGCTTTATTAGATTCCGACAATTAAGGCCCGAGCCTACGTGGCTTGTTCGGCAAGATCTGGGCCGTTGAGATTGAACGATCAGACGGTGAGAAATGGCCGGGCAGCCGAGGGAAAAAAGGGCAGTCACGGTCACGGAACTTCCCAGAAAAATAAGTGGGGTCCAGAAAATTTATTTTAAAATTTTTATTTATATTTTGCGTTAGCCATATTGTCACGTTCTATAGTGCTTTGTAGTTTGTGGTAGCTAAGATGTGGACCCCAAAACCCTACAAAATTTATATTTTATTTTTAAAATTTTTAATTTTTGATTAAAATAAAAAAAAAAGTGAAACTAACAAAAAAGAAAAAGTACCATCAAAGATGTGGTATCGCGAATGCGGTTTGCTCTTCCCTCATGTTCGACTTAAGAAATTAAAAAAAATTGATAAAAAATGCTTTTTCCAAATAAAATCTTATATAATACAAATTCAAATATAATCATTTCTCTAAAATAAAATCCTATGTAACACAAATTCAAATATAATCATACTCTAATATAGAAATCAAAAACCGAATTAAAAATGAAAAAAGAAATTAGAAGAGTAGGAAAAGTGAATTTAATTTCTTTTTCTTTTTCTTTTTCTTTTTTTTTTTTTGCAATTTTGTGGAGTTTGACTTTTTTGGAATTTGATTTTTGTATTTACGAAAACATAACTAAAAATGTGAATTGAATTTTTTCCTCTTTTTATTTTTTATGTAATTTGTGAAGTTTGATTTTTGTATTCATCAAAAGAAAATTTAGTCAAATCAAATCAGATTTATTAATTCTTTCTTTTAAAATATAGCTAAAAAAGTTTAATGCAAATTATTTTGTACACGTATAGATAAGACCATAGTTATGTTCACTTAAAAAGGATAAAAATTGAAAAATCAAATCAAAAAAGTATTTTTATTTATTTTGTGAATTTAGCTTTATTTTAATTACTAATTAAACAAATTGAATTCACCAAATACACTCTTCAAAACATAAAATAACTTGAGTTTCTTTTTTTTGTTTGTTTACAATTTTGTGAGTTTGAAGTTTTTGGGATTTCTGTTTGTATTTATCAAAATCAAAGGCAGTAGAATTAAAATGGATTCAGTAAATACATCCTTTTAAATTATAACCAAAAAGGTTTGATGTAGATTTTTTTCGTATATCTGTAGATAAAATTGTAGTGATGCCCACTAAAAAAGGTAAATCAAATACAGTCAAATTAAAACGGATGCATTAAATACACTCTTTAAAATCATAACCAAAAAAGTTTAATACAGATTATGTCGTATAATTATAAATAAGATCGTAGTGATGTCCACCGAAAAAAGGTACCAAAAAAAATCAAGAAAATTGATCTAAAGGAAGAAAATGATGATTTTTAAAATTTTAAAATTTGTATAATTTGATTTAATTTTAAGTAATGAAAAAATAATGAATCAAATATTTAATTACACATACATTTAAATATGTGTGATATAAAAGGTTTAAATCGTACATATTGATTTTCTACACTATTCATAATTTAGATGTTGTCTTCATAGTAATCAATTTTTTTACTTTTATATTTTAGTTTGATTTTGTAATTTTATTTTAATAGTGCCAAGAATCAGGCTCATATTAGAAATCACTTGTTTTTTAATTCTTTGATTTATATTTCTTTAAAATGACTAAATTGTCGAACAATGACTAATTATTTTTCTTAAAAAGTGTTTGATAGTAATAAATATTTGGTCAACTTAGAGGTGTTTAAATGCAAATACAATTTAGACATGCTCCCTCCATTTCTTTTTAATGGTCACATTGCAGTTTAAGAAAATCAATTTAACTAATTTTTATAAATAAATTATATTATATTAATATAATATTTTAAAATAAAATTTATATATTAAAAAATTATGTAAAAGATATTATTAATTATAATTTTTTATATATTTTAATATATTAATTAAAATTTATATCGTTGATTATGAAGAGAGTGTAAAAATACTTAGGATACGAAACTCTCAAAATATAGAATTTAAGCATGTCTTTTGTTAAATTTTTTACAAATTGATACTTACATCATCCCATTTTAATGGTAGAATTTACTTTCATACGCCCCTTAAAATACTCATAAATAAGAAAAGTTGTTTTATGAGACAATTCAGTTTTTGCCTTTTAAAAGAAAACTTTACGAATTGATTTAAACTTTCAAAAAGAATTAATTGTAAAAGTAAAAATGGAAGGGAATGATTAATTTTTTCTAAATTTTATAAATTAACAAGTAAGTCGAGATAATTTTTTACAATATAAGGTGTGTTTTACTATGGGTTATGCTTTAGCTGTGCGAGTGCTCTGTCCAGGGTGTACAAAAATCGTCGATCTATAAATTAAATTAATAAAAATATTATTGACTTATCGTTATTAAGTTATCGGATTTTTAATAGTTTTTGAAAAAAATATTAGGTTATTAGTTCAATATCAATTTTTACTATTTGGTTTTTGGGTAAATCGATAACCTAATAAGATTATAATAATTTACTATTTTACCTATTCGTAAATATTAAATATTAATAATTTAATGGTAATAAAACACTATAATAGTACTTTACCTATTTGGACAATTTGGTTTTAGTTTTAGTTTGTAATTAACTAATTATAGTTTGTTTGTAAACATAGTCTTCATACTCCATCTGTTTTTATTAATGCAAATTCTCATTACTATTCTAATGAGTAAATCGAAAATCAAATTGTTAAAAACTTAAAATCGATAAATCAAAAATCGATAAAAATTATTTTATTGATTTGTTATTAGTTTAGCATATTTAAAAATCGATAAATCGAGCTGATAATGTATAAAATCGAATTCAACCGATCAATTGACACCCTCAACTCCATCTTTAATCAAAGGTCTCTGATTTAAACCTTGGATACTGAAAAAAAAATCTTGTTAGAAGCGTCACCTCAAAATGAATCTTGCAATACGTGATTCAATATAATTGAGGCTCTAATACAGTTATACAGATATAAAACACCATGTGAAAACCCTCTAAAAAAATAACTTGAGATGTGTTCTAATACAAATAAATGAATAAATTATATATATATATATATATATATATAATTTAATAAAATAATTTTATCAAACTTCAATTTATCGATTTTAAGTACGTAAGGTTCAGTTTTTGTT
>JAPFFP010000113.1:19218109-19229847 GCA_026153255.1 Solanum medicagineum | reverse complement strand
TTTTTCCCCTTGAATTTATGGACTTCGAAATAATTTTTACAAAAAATTTTGGGTTTTATTAACTTTTTTTTTTTTATTCCCCCCCCCCCCCCCCCCCTACAAAAAAAAAAAAAAAACACTTTATTTACGAGTAATTATCGAAAAAATATTAAACTATAAATTTTCAAGTGTCAACTTTATTACTCTTCAGAAGTTTTATAGTCCTATCAAATATTATAATTAACGGCGGGGCCATATCACCAATGTTCGAAAATTTAGAATGTGTTGAATAGATAAATTAAAGTATTACTCGTATATATGATTGATTTTTTTTTTTGGTCTTTTTTCATATA
Source organism: Solanum medicagineum (assembly GCA_026153255.1). Lineage (NCBI taxonomy): Eukaryota > Viridiplantae > Streptophyta > Magnoliopsida > Solanales > Solanaceae > Solanum > Solanum medicagineum. The sequence continues at coordinate 19,229,515 of JAPFFP010000113.1, read as the reverse complement.
TATTATTTATTTTGATCATCCAAAATTTTATTGAGATTATTCAAATTATATTTATGAGTCAGCCAAGTAGACGTATTTCCTCCTTTAAGATAAATTTTGTTTTATTGACTTAACATAGAGATCAAAAAATATTAAATAATATGAGTAATTTTATTAAATTATGTTTTGATATAATATTTTTTTAAAATAGAATACAAAATAATTATAATTAATGATAAGAATAAATTAAAAATTAAATATAAAAATATTTTTTAATTTCAGTAAATGAGTCAATATTCCTTGATATTTATCTATATCTATATATCTATACACTATATTAAAAGCACGAAAGTTTTTAAAAATGTTGTTTGAACTTTTTGTCCTTTATTAAAAGATTTTTCTTTAGACAAAATTATTATATTAACTTTTTAAAATATATAGAAAAATGCTGATGCATCAATCATCCCAGAACTAACCGATCCGCTTTTTTCTCCCCCGCTTAGAGATTTTTACTCGTGAAAAGGTTCTTAAATATTTCTTATTTAATAGACTTCTACTTCTTCTTTATTTACGTCAAGAAAATACTCTACAACTATTAAAAGAATTTAATTTCTCGTGAGATATAAAATTTCTATAAATAAATTATTAAAATTACTGTTATAGTAAATTATTTATTTTTTTATAAATTTATAATTAAATAAATTTCTTTTTATTATCAGATAAGATAAACGCCTATAAAATATGTGATCACTATTTATATTTACTGTTGGTCAAACGATTTTCTGTGCTTATTCATAAGTGGTTGAATAGGGTTCAGATTCATTGCACCTAATTTGCTCCCTCTTACGTGGCATATCTTTTTATTACATGTCCACTTATATTATTGCCACCTATGAATATCTTATTATTTTTAAATTATTTTTATTGGCTACCCACTACTTTCTTCATCTTCACTCATTTGTAAATATCTCTTTTTAGATTAATATGGAAAAAGATAAATCAGAGAAGAAATTGGTTACGTCATTGCCTACTTAAAAACTTGGTAGTATCGACTGTTTATTACACATGAATATATTTAAAAAAGAATTGTTCGAGTCATTAATACAGTAGAAAGATATTAGAGCTTCTAGAGATGCATAAAAAATGTGTATATTAAGTATAAGTCATCATTGAATATATGAACATTATATTTAAATCAAAATATTGTATTTATTGAATTGATTTAAATATTTTCTCTGCTTAATTTTTTATGTCATTATTTCGCTTTTTAAAATTTACAATTTAAATGATTGAAAATTAAATACTATAAATTGCAATCCTTTTTATATTAATAAAATATTCATATAATTTGACTCTGATAAATAAAATAATAACAAGTAAAAATAAATAGAAGAAATCTATATTTATAAAATCAATATAAACATTAAATACAAATAAATATTAACATGTTATATAAATACATTCTTTAATTTGACTTCAAATTTCTTATTCTCACACCTTAAGTTTGAATAAATAACTAAACATACATAAGCTATGTAGTACATAATACATAAGACTTCATATAAGGATTGTCACATAGCACACCAAATAAAATATATGTATCAATTTATTGAGCTTTATACATTTTTCATTCTATTTTATGTGATATTTTCTTTTCTTTAGATCAATTTTTAAAAAATATTTTTTTATTTTAAAAATTTTCTTTTTATTTTTAATAAAATAATTTTTAATTATATAAATATTTAAAAATATTTTTTAAATCACAAATTTTATTTTTTTTTTAAATCCTGCCAACTCTTAATAAGCCGGAGGGAGTATCTTATAAACACGTGTATGTCAAATATCTCCGCTGCTTTGTGTCACAGCCCTGTAAATTTAACACCGCCTCTCATATCGGGAAACCATTAATTAATGGACTGTTGAAACCACGTAGGAAAAGTGGGACCTACTTAGTTGGGACCACACGAACAAAATGGATGGCCCACAGGAACGTGGACCCCACCACTTTGTTTTTATTTTTTCCTCGTTTGTTTGTCGGTTTTGAGTAGTTTATTGTTTTAAAAATTCGGTCTGTTCTGCCACGTGTACAAAGGACGTGCTACGTCATCTTAGCCTACGTGGCTTACCCTATGACCGTGATAAAAAAGATTTAGCCATCAATAAGATGGACCCCACAAAAATAATACTTGTTATTTTAAAAGTTAATCTCAAATTTTAAGCTAATTGAGATTTGTATTATTTTGTCTTTTTAGTCAAAATCATTTGATTCTCAAGTTTTGTATTACCCATCAGGTATGCGGAGCTCGATTAGTTTAGATTCGTACTGTGTAAGGCTTATTCAAGATTTTTTTTTTTTCAGAAATAATTTATACTCAGGACTCGAACTCCAAACCACTAGTTAAAAAATATCCATTTGACCACATCTTTCGATGATATTGATTTTGAATTACTTTATTCTTTTTCTAATTTTATTTTTTACTTTTCTCATCAATCTTATGTTTATGAAAGATTGGAGAAAATTATCTTTACATATAAAATTTGATATTTAAATTATAAAAAAAATATTTCTTAATTTTACATTCAGTCAAATATAATTATATAAATTTAAATGAATTAAAATGATAATTTTATAAAAAATTAGATATTTTATTTATCCATCTTTAAAAATTGATTTTATCAATCACATTTCTAAAGTAAAGGACCATATGATAAAACAATAATTAGAATGAGGCATAAAAATCAATCTCCTAAATTATCTATTTTTCATTTCTCTTTGAATTTAGGATGACAAAATTGCTCACATAAGATGGGAAGTTCACAAAAAATAAATTTTCCATAAAAAATATTTACTACTTTAATGTTAACATCATTGTAGAATATGCTATGTTGAAATTCTTTTGGCTTTGGTTATTAAAAGTTTTAGCAGCTAATAAATCACATAATGATTTGTTTTTACTCCTAGAATATGTAAATATAAATAATGTAGTTGTGACATGGCTGGCAAGCAACTTGTATGTGGGTCGTACCCTTCTTCTTTAATTTTTTGCAATAAAATAAAAATAATATTGACATTTAAATAGTTTATTATTAATGGGCTCCACATACAACAAAAGGGACTATTTTTCTCTTTTCACAGTGTTGGATATCAAGGTAAAAAAGTTTAAATAACCTCTCCTTCTATACTTTTTAAGTGAAGTATAAAAGTACTTTCACATATCCTTTTTGAATATCACTAAAACTTATGAAATTGACTAAGTGAACATTGAAAAAAAATCATTGGTTTCAAATAATTAACTAAAAATAAACATATTGATATTGAATTATAAAATCACAAAGTAATTAATTACTAACTACATCTTTTCGTAATTCTTTGTTAATGAGATGATTTTTATACATATCAAATTATATCAAAATAACTTTTAATAGTATAATTACATAAGTATAGGTAGGGGATCTAATTGCTATTAAAAAAAATTATGATCAAATTTTCTATTGCAGATTTAATAATTGAATTTAACATACAATAATCGTTATAAGGACCTAGAACACATAACTCAATAGCTAAACACTACACTTATAAGTAAGCTCACATTTATAAACTATCATTAAATGGAGAAGGTTTAAAATATATATAAAGATTTTTTTGATAATGTAAGCTTATTTTTTTCTTCTAACTATGATTCAATTATCGTTTGAATCCTAGTAGGAAAAAAAAAACATATTTACCTCTTGAAATTCTTAAGAGGGAGAAGATGACTTTTACAGAGTTCTTGATAAAGGGAAAACAAATCATTCACTTTATTCCTCAAGCAATTTGTATTTTTTTTAAAGGATAAAAAGAAGAAAATTCTCCACATCTAAAAGAGCAAAAAGAGAAAAATATCAACATCAATAATAGATATACTATTATTTTATTTTCTCACTTAATATATAATATTATATTAAAATTTTATTAAATTTAAATTCATGCATTACATAATTAAATTTGATATATACATATTTTTATTTTGAAAAACTTAAATGTAGAATGATATATAAAAGTACAAAAAGCTCACAAAGTGCGACAAGCGTGTCATATGATACCTTTACTTTACAATTACTTTATATTAATTAATTATAATATACATTTTAGTTGGCATTATTTTAATATATAGTAAACAAAGTTTTGTGATCTTATCTATGTGAGATGTATTACTATTTAATGTATTGCATATAATACAATATATATATTTATTCGATTAATTATTTATTCATTAAAGTGGAATTACTCGTTTCGTGGCCTAGTGTAGGGCCTATCTTGGCTTTCATTTGGGGCAATATAAATATTTAAATGAATAAAAAATGTTCAAGATGACTAAAACGAATTTTCTATTGAATAAAATATTTGGTAGAATAAAATAATCATATTTATGTCCTTGTTATTCCAATTTAGCACAAAAAATGAAGCATTATTTTGACCTAACCTAACCATAACAAATATTATAATTTTTTTTAAGAATAATTAATATTATGTGTTATATTATAGTTTTATGTGCATTATAATATTATATTGTATATTATATTATTATTTTGGTATAGGCACACGACAAGTTGGGTCATGCTTGGTGGTTTATTTTGTCAAGAAAGATACATGATTATGTTTGGGAGATGAAGTAAATAATATTTTTTTAAAAGAGAAAGATCCATCTAGACTTTTTTTTTAAAAAAAAATATATTTTTATAATATTTTTTAAAGAGAAAAGAATCAATCAAAAACTCAAAATCTGCAAATGTGTTGATGACTTTTGATAGGCCACGTTGAAACTTGGGTATGGACTTTACTATATTACATTATTCTCCAATTTATTACTTGCTTTCTTTGCCTCTTTTTTTATTTCTTTAATTTAGTTTAATGTAATGTAAGGTGACTCATTAATTATACTTTCTTAAGAAAGTGTGAAGACCAAGAGATATACATACAAATAATAGATGTGGGATCAATGTGTTTGAATATGTGTATATATATTAAGGATTTTAAAATTAAGAAATACGTGTGAAAATACAAAAAGAAAATCATAGAAAAGGAGGGGGGAGAGATGCAAAACTATGAAAATTTAATAAATTATTTCATACAAAATGTGAAATAAATTAATTTCATGAAATATTTTTATCTATTTCATTCACCAACCAACCAAACTCAAAAAATTGTGTATGTGAATGATATGTATAATGTTAGCTATATTATATAAAAATTTAATAAATTATTTCATACGAAATGTGAAATAAAATAATTCCATAAATATTTTTATCTATCCCATCCATCAATCAACCAAACAGTAATGGTTATGTATAGCGTGTAATTGTGAATTGTGATTTTTTGTAAAGATATACTATGAATAATATATACAATTTCAGCCATATCTTATAAATATTCAATAAATTATTTCGTCTAAATTAAAATGTGAAATAAAGTAATCATATAAAAATTATCTCATCAAATATTTTTGTCTATCCCAACTGAACTTAGTAATGATTATAGCAAGGCATAAATCTATTCTCCTAGCTAGCTATTTTCAATCAAACTTGTTATGAAAAATAACTTTTTTGTTTTAAGTAAATTTAATTGAAAATATTTATACACTATTAACAAACATGCATACGATTTTTTACGTTGATTGTAAATTAAAATTTATATATAATTGGAAATGTTAGATTTTACACCAGATCTATTGAGAAATCAAAGGAAGAAAAAGATGAAAGTCTTGTTTGGATAACTTCCACAGGTGTAATATATATATATATTACACATAGCTTAACCCGCAAAATTGATAAATATTTAATAGTACATTAAATATTACATTAGTCTCTACAACTAGACAAGAAAAAGCAAAGATTGAAAGGGGAATGATCAGCTTATTAGGTTAAATAAAGTTGAAACGTTATAATATTTAAATTATTATGTCTTTATCGATCTTGGTTAATAATATTATATATCTAAAATTTACCTATTAGCCTTCATTGTTTCGTCATGATATACTTGGTATACAACTTTTAATTTGGCAAATGACAATGATTAATCCTTAACTAATTCTACCAGTAGAGTTAAATACCATTATCTTTTTCTTAGTTATTAGTATAAAATATTGTACGTCTATTTTATTTTATCTTTGATAACAAAAAGGAAAGTGCTAGAGTGAAAAATAAATTAATTAAAACGTTGTAGAGCAGGGTTGGCCCCAATTTGTCTTTAAAAATGATGGCTCCTATTTGTAACCCTACTTAATTTATTTATTTATTCGTGTGTTAGTTATTTAGCCATTGAATTTATAATTCAAATATTTCAATAGCTGAAGTCTTCCACGATAAGAAATCATTTAATTAATTGACACTAATTAATTATTCCCGATTAAATTGGCTTTCTTTGAAAGATCTTCAGAGTAATGTTTGACCTCACTTAACAATTTCTTTTAATTAGAATTATGTATGTATTAGTCTAGGTTCTTTTACATGTCTATCAGATAGAAGATGATAACAATGACGAAATCGATATTTTTGTGAAGGATGTTCATACTTTTAGAACATGGGTCGGTGATTTTTGTATTGAGGGTGTTCAACAATTGATATATATTAAAATATATATATTTAATTTAACCTGTATATTCAAAAAAAATTCCGATGAAGGGGTATTCATCTAACCACTATTGGATGAATGTAGCTCCGCCCTTGGATGATAGAGGGGGTCCACTTGGAGATTTGGGATCTCAACAGGAAATGCGAAGGTTAGTAGAGGGCTGCTTGCGCCCAAAAATTTTGATTCATTTGAATGTAAAAATTAGTTATACAAGATTTAGTTATATCATATTCAACACAGCATAAATAATACATAAATTCTGTCATAACTTATGCATGTATCATTTATATGGGATCTTAAAATGATAGCCAAACACCAAACTTGATATGCAAAATTTTATTTATTGCAACTAAAATGCTACCCATACATTTAACATAACGACTTGGGTCCAGTCCATCACGGATTTGTCCCTTTGGGCTCACTTCAAAATGCGCCTCATAGTATATAGACCAGTTCTTTACTTATATACCCAATATCTCTCCTGTATTTTGCCGGTGTGGGACATCTTATATCAAGATGGGTTGTTACATTTAAGCACCCACTTTATTATCGTAAAGATATTATAAACTCATTAAATATTGGTTAGAAAAGATGAAATAATTTAAGAATAGTTCAAATTTAAATTCCACAAGTTTGTAACTTAAAAGTGTGCATTATCCAGAAAACCTTGGATGGGCTTAAAACCCAGAGATCATGGGTCTACCTTAATTGGATGACTAACCCAAGCCCAAATATTCAAGGAATTTTGGGCCTTGAAGCCCACTTTGTGTGATAGCCCAATTTCCTTTGTCAATGGTAAATACTTACGGAAAACTTGTATTGATACAGTAAGAAAATATTTACCATCTACAATAACAACAAAAATATTTTCCCTCAAAACTTATAATACATTTACAATAAAGTTTTAATACATATTACAGATAGTTATTTATAGAACATATATAATACAAGTTTTACTGATGAATAATATATTTATCACACACTTTAATACGTATTATGTCAATTTCTTACCAAATAAGTATAATGTATTTTTAAATAATTATATCGCATTCATAATTTATTTTTAATATAAGTACAAAATTTTCATTAATACCATTATGTATCGCTATAAATAGTAACAGATAAAAAATATCGCTAGAATAAGTAATCAACCAAGATTGGATACTTTTTATTGTGAAGAATCTAATTAATTAACATTTCAAAAGACAGATCATGTGTATCATGGTTTAATTACTGATATACAGTCAGTTATACAAGTCTTATGAAGCATAACTTATACAATTATACACATTCTCAAGGACAAATCATATCTTGTATATCATGTTTAAATTCTGTCGAATAGCTGATATACAATCAATTATATATGTATATATTTGTTGAGTGTGGTATTACACAATTCTAAATAACTTATCTGCATAGGATGTTAATGTCAAACTACTAATACATGTGTCTTACCATAATCGTGGTTAATTAATTCTTATTTTCACTTTATTAAGTTGTTTAATTAGGATAAATTGAATTGTTTGAAGGCAATAATATCAACCACAGATAAGTATTTATCATATGAAAATTACGTTGGACCCCATTAGAACCTTAAATTGTGTTATTAGACACCAATACACCCTTCACCAAGTATTTGACTTGATCAAAGGAAAAATAATATTATCCCTATCTTAATATATGTAGCACGGGTGAAATTTTGAGGTTCGAACTTAGGATCGTGAATTCAGATATGATACATTTACATATTTTGAACTAAAATCTATATATATCAAATTACGTAAAAAGTATATTTAAAAGTCATATAAAGAAATTTTAGTCAAGCTCGAAATTTAATTTCAATCGTGTGACGTAAGTTTGGATGTGTGTTTGTTTTTTTTAAAAAAAGAAAAGGACTATCAACAGGAGCTGCCAATAGTCTACGCACAATGGTTGAATTTTGTTGGTATGCAAAGTCTAGTTAGATATATGATTTTGACTAAAATAAAGATACAAGGTATTTTCAACTATTGGGATTTTAGTGATGATAATAGCCTATTAATTAATCATAATCATCACTTCATTTGATCACGTTTAAGTTACTTTTTACTAAATTTTTTTTGTTTATTTAGTTAATCCAATTTGATCACATCAGTTAGGTTTGAATTTTTCATTGAAACCAGAATTTATGCTTGTTTTCACACTTGCTTTCATAGGCTTTTAGTATTTATTAAAATTTTGAGTTACTTTTGCGTGCATGATTCTTCATAATTATCTATAAATGAATTGGATTAGAAAAAAAATAAATTAGAGTTTTGACCTTATTTAAGTGTAAATTCACCATCTTTATATTTTTCTACCTTTTTTACTTTCTGTGTTGGTGTTGTTTTTTGGGAAGAATATTTGGGGTAGGCCAAAAAATAAATAAATTGGCTTAAAATAAATTTGAATAAAAAAAGTCCGATCTCAATCAGAGGAGTTTAAGCTTGGAGAAATAGTGGGAGATAATGACTTGAAAAATGGAGAAGAGGATAAAAATAAAATAAGAATTGGCTAAATATAACTCTGTCATACGTCATTGATGAGTGTATCACACTTACTATGATATGTCAACAAAACATATCAAAATGACATAATAGGACCCTATTACGGTTGTTTAAAATAGACAAAGTCCACTTTGAAGTGTCTAAGTAAAAGTTAATGTCAACTTTAATAACCTGGCGATAGATTTGCCTAATTTTCAATGTTGCAATCACACTATTATCCAACAAATATTCTGAATTACTTTCTAAAGAAAGTTTTTTATTCTTATTTCTCGTGTCATATATATATTTGCAGATGTCCAATTAATTCAAAGTTATATCACAAAGTCTCACATCGAAAATAAAAAATATTCTATCACAGATAATTCCACAACTAAAGATTAAGTCCTTGACATAATCATTTGATTAAGAATAAAGAAAACTTTATCGCATTTCACTACAACTTTGATAGTCTAAGAAAGTTATGATGATTAAGGATTTAGGATAAGATAAAACCTTGCTTTACAATTCCAATATGATTGGGCAAGGTTAATACACAATATACAGTCTTACGTGTTGTCCAATATCACACGTTTACTTTCTAAACCATCATCATTAACAAAAACACTTTCATTCATGCTAAATAAATTTAACCCTTGTTTGTCGTTGCCTATTGTATTGTATTGTTAGTTTAAATATAATATTTTTATTTTGATTGTTATTTAAATTATATTATATTATATCTTTTAAATTCAATGTTAAGTAATAACAAAAAGATTCATGTTGTGTAACGATCGATTTGATGTGGTTGTGTCGTTACTTTTATAATATTTTTTTATTTTTTATTTTATTTATTATTTATTAATTCTATTTTATCATTTACTCTATCTTTTTATGGTATCTACCACCTACCGTAGGATTTCTTTTAGATATACCATTCAAATTATAAATGTATAACATTATGTAACAATAGATAACAATACAATCTATTCAAACATTATATTAATTGAAACAATACAATAAAACACAATACAATACAATACAATATAATACAATACATTATAAAATACTAATATATAACAACCATGGATTATTAGTTATATTTCTCTATGTAAACTAATAAATTAAATTGAATCGTAGTACTTGTTACATATTATAAATTCACGACTAAAATATTTTAAAATAGTTTGTTCAAATTATTGCCGTTTTGTTGGACAATCTAAAGTTATAGGAGTATTAATTAATGTTGCAGTTCTTCCCTATTGCATGACAAGATGATGTGAAATTGATTAATTTCGTCCTATAAATTTTTTATTTAAAATATTATATTAGTCACACTGTGTCTGGGTGCCGTGGGTGGGTGGGGACCTGTATAAAAAGGTGTAAATTTTATAGAAGTTTCCATACACAATACTCTAATTCTTTACACTTCTGTTTTTTTCTCTTTTTCAACAGTTTTTTTTTTTCACTTTTTACAAAATAGGAAAAAAAAAAAAAACTAAAAAAGTGACCTCTCATTTATTCTCTTTATTGAAAATCAATTTCACGAGTCTAATTATGTAATTTGTTCACACAATCACACCACGTCATAATATTTTGAAGCAATGTATTTATATGAAAATTGACTTTGCGTAACTATTTAATCATGCAATAAGGCTTTTGGAGAAGAAATTTGTATACTTATGTACGTTGATTTAAAATTAAATATCAAAGTTTTTACATAAGAGAACTGATTTTTTTCGTGTCTATATATGTCACGCCCAGGGAGGGTATCCTAGACGTGACTGACACTCGAAAACTATCGCTAGTCCCTAAGTGGACCACCTAGTCTCATTGCCATTGTTCCATCCATTCATATGCGGAAGATTCAATAAAATAATCAACTATCATAAGATAATAAAGAGTAATTGTCTCAAAGAAAGGAAACAAGGATAAAACAATCCCGACACCATCCATCAATCGTCTATGTCTACGAAGCCTCTATAACTAACATCTAAGAAGGCACCATGACAGGCTATTGGTACCACAATCAAAAGAAATATTGTCATAAAGATAAATAAATAACCATCCTTCAAATACTGGGGAGGACTCACCACAGATGTCACGCCCTAAATCCCCGTAGGGCGGACCGGCACCCGTTGCCGATAAGGCCCGGGAGAACCAACCTACACTATACCTTTACTATGCGTGTCACATATAGTTTGTACCTCTAGTATGCCTTAAAATAGATATATCGTGGTAACAAGCTAAATGGAAATGCATATGACTAGGCCGTTGGGGCCCCGGTGTCTAACGTACGAAACATAACTTCACTTT
>JAPFFP010000113.1:19170806-19214149 GCA_026153255.1 Solanum medicagineum | reverse complement strand
ATGACAATACCCCCCCCCCCCTCAAATTAATTTTTTAAAAAAAAAAAAAAAAATTATTTTTAAAAAATTTTTCAAGCCCCCCCGCCCCAACCCTGTCGCCCCCCCCCCCCCCAGACCCAGACGCCCCAAAAGAATAAAAAATTTATTTTTACAAAATTTCAAATTTTAATCTTTTACTCTTCAGTTTATATAGATAATTTTTTTTAAATCTTTACTCCACAAAAGATATTTTTCTCCGCGCGAAACACAACCAAAAAACAAAAAAGACATAGGTACATTCTCACTCAAAATCCAGCTGTTACAGAAATTAAAAATCATGGCTAGAAATTAATATTATTATATATTTTTTAATGTTATCTCGTTTTCTTATTTTAAGGATCTTGAGTTCTTGACTAACGGCGTCCCCAACCACCTATTAGATTAACAATTATAAACTATTTTAACCAATCTTTTTTTTTTTTGTTTATGTAACAGTATTTTGCTAAACTATAAAATTTTATTGATTTCTACGTGGGGACTAATATAAGCCCTTATTGGTATGTTACATGTGAATCGTTAAATAAATATAGCATTGACCCTACGCCTCAATATGAATATGAATTAATTAAAAGATTACTAAGAATTAAACTATTTCATTAAGCCAAAAAAACCTTTTATTGTCTAAATATCACATGTTTCCAATATAAAAGGATGTTAAATGAAAGTTTATTGTACTTAACCTAATAATTCAAAACTATAATTAAAATATTCTATTATTTTATTGTGCTTAACCAAATAATTCAAGAACTATAATTAAAATATACTACTCCGTCTATCCCAATTTATTATTTATGTGACACTCTTTCGTTTTTGTGCCGTCTCAAAAGTAATATCATCTTATTCTAATGAGAAATAATTTAACTTTAATTTAAAATTTCATTTTTATTCTTAATAAAATGATTCTCAGTCGCACATAAAAATGATTTTAGACCACAAGTTTTAAAAGTTTTCATTTTTTTTCATTAAATATAGTATCAAATTAAAGAGTGTCATATAAAATTTGATGGATGGAGTATTAAATAATTAAAAACAAAGAGGTGCCTTTGTTTTTTTGACCCTCTAAATATTCACTTTCTTTTAATAAGGACAACTGTTACTTCAATTTTCCAGGGAGGGGGTAATATTATTTCTTTACGTAAATTCTTTTCTTGTATCTTTTAACAAAATCCACTTGAACTTTTCCAAGAAAAATTGAATTTGTTTAATTATCCCTTTATAGTTAATCTTCTAAAAAATTATGGATTTCGTTCACCTAATTTGTCATAATTAGGTGAAAATTTCGTCACTGTTGTTATATATGGCCAATGTTTTGTTACATTTACGAAATTATCATGTGATCATGCATGTGAGGTCCAATAATTCCTTCTAATTAATATTATTACAAATTAATCATTCAGAATTGACATTAATATTTATTAATTCGGCCTGATAATGCGCTATATATCATGTGGGGTCTCATAAAGGACGAAATGAGCTTTCAGAGTCTACGTTAATTGTATTAGGCTAATTAGTATAAAATGGTACGTGCATTTTTTTTTTAAAAAAAAAAAAACAAAGGAAAACGCGGTTTGTTTCGATCTTTTTGTCTTTATTAAAGCAATTTTCTCTCGCTAATTTTTAAGTTTCTTTGAAAATCAAATCAGAATCAACAAATATAAAAAATCAAGAGATTAATAAACAATATAGATCTTTTTACTTGAGTTGATCGAGGATCTATCAAAATAATCTCTACCATTACAAAGTATATAGGAGTATTATAAGGTCTGCAAAAACACTATTCTAGACTCCATGTAGGAAATTATACTAATACACTTTTAGCTTATTAGTAACGACCAACTTGCTAGTGATATTATTCGTTTTGGGGCTAGGTCCATATGACTTTAAAACGCATCACTAGTAGGTAAGACACGTTTACTTATATATGCAACATCTCTCCTGTGTTTTGTCGATGTGAGACTTTTTTTTCTAAAGATGAATTGTTATATAGACCTTCTCTATGGCTATAGTGTCCTCGTTGAGGTTTGTCCCACCGTATGAGATTCACCTAAACTCAACATTGAGATTTGTTCGGCCTCATTGTGATTTGCCTAAATTTAGTTGAACTTTGGCCCACATCAACAAGGTTGATACAAGAGTGACTCTAATTCTGTAATGATCCAACGCACTAGTGATATTGTTCGCTTTGAGCCTAGATTCATATGACTTTAAAATGTGTTACTAATAGTTATGATTTATTTACTTATATACTCACCATTTCTCATATGTTTTGCTTATATGAGATTTCTATCTAAAGATACGTTGTTCCACGATTAATCTTCAAACTAGAAGAAATTGCATTTATATAGCGTAGATCTTGGTATCAAGCTCCTTTGTGACATTTTGAATGAAAAACATATAGTAAAAAACTACACTGCTATTATATGTGTTGTCAGCATGCTGTGAAAAAACAGGAGGGAAGTTTAAAAGTGTATAATTTTATTTTCTCAGGGTGAATTAATTTGTTCATGATATAAGACGGAAAGACAAATTACAAATATAAATTGACTTTTGAACATTTGAAATGGGGCTACAATTTATGGAACAAATTATAAGAGCAATTAGCCGTTGATCAAATCCAAAACTTTTTCTAAACGTTACACACTTGACACAAACAGAGCAATACTCATGCTAGTCTAACATCGGTCTAGCCATCAGATAAATATTTTTTATCTAAAAATTATATTATGTATATAAAAAATTATATTTATATAGATTAAAAATTAAATACCTCTGTTTGGATTAAAAATAAAAATAATAGTAGTATTTTTTACACATAAAATAAAACAACTTTTTTAAATAGGATTTATTTTATAAAATATGCAGTTGTTTGTATGTACAATGCAGAATTTTTTGTTTTTGCCTTTTTGTGGGCATAAGACCGTTAGCAATTTGATGAAAAAAAAAGTCTAAAACAATTGGATAACCTAATTATCCACTTGAATAATCTTTTTTCTTTTTTTAATGGACTAACCAATGTTTTACGAAAAGTGAATTTTTCCCTTTCTCTTTATTTCTAAGGTAAGTACTTTCCTTAAACACTAATATAACAAAGCTTCAAAAATAATTGTTCTCTCAAATTTTAATTTATTTATAATCATCATTTTGTTAATCATAATTTCGTATGACAAACTTGTTAATGAGAGTTTGATTTCCACCTCATATTCCCTCCCATTTCCCTTTTCTCTATTCATATTTCTTTTTCAAAAATTAAAAATATCTTTTTTTTAAAAAAAAATTAATGTCAACTAATTAATTCAGATTTATTAGCATAAAATTAATTAAAGAAAAAAAAATTACTCGTTCCTAGGAGTTTCTCCATTTGTAAGCCCTGTAACTCGGAAATAGACCTCCTCACAAAGGGGGTTGTAATGACTAAGCTCGAAAAATTATTTATCAAAAACACAAATCTCTACCTAATCATAAAATTATATATTAGGATTAACGTCTTTCCTATAACATGTTCATGGAGAATTCAACGATCAATTAAACCCCACTTAAGAACTATCATAACTATAATAATTAATTGCTCATAAAATCTAAACAGTATCTCAAAATCTTGAGCGATAATTTTTAGTAGCCTAAACGTCAACAATATGTACATGTACATTATTTTCTTCAAAACTAACAAACGTTTGAGTTGACTAGTATACAGCCGTCGAGCAAGAAATTTACTAAATAATATTCTATGTATTCACAAACTAAATATAAGTCAACTCATACATAATCCACGTGTAAAGCTACTTATAGTGGCGTGGGGATCCATCTAGCTTATGTTCCATTACTCTATATATAGCCCCCTAAATTTCTCCCATAATTTCCATCACAAAAATATATCAACTCTTTCTCATTACATTTTTTCCCCTTCATTTAATTAAACACTTGTTATAATCGTCTGCATTTGAAGCCGGAAAACTTAGGTACACGATGGCCGGTGGAGGATTTTCGACCTCCGGTGCCGGAGGCACGCATTTCGAGGCTAAAATTACACCGATTGTTATCATATCTTGTATTATGGCTGCTACCGGAGGACTTATGTTTGGTTATGATATCGGAGTTTCTGGTAATTAATTAAATTATATTACTCCATATTTTTATTATAATTGCTTTTCAACTTTTTTTTTCCTTAAATTGAATAATTTTTTAGTTGATACCTTTATATTATGATGATGATCATGACGTTGCAAAATGTTGAACACTTTTTAGCAATATTTCTTTATTTGTCTTCCTATGATTCTTAAAGTTTTTCCTTTCTTTTGTTTTTGAATCTAGTAAGAGTAGTACGTGATTCAAAATATAAATAAAAAATTTGTCTAAATAAATAATTTTAAAAAATTCAATATTTACATAAATACACACACAGAACACATATATATTTTACCTTTTTAGCATTATGAGTTTAATTTTGCTCCTATATATGTGGACCAAATTTATACTTAAATCTTTCTTAAAGCTGAAATATTGCTTTAAAAGATTTTCTTTTTAAAAAAGTATTACCTTTTTTCGTACAAAAAGAGAAAAAGTCAAGTTCAACTTTTCCGGCCAAGTGGGATTTTCCCAACTCTCTGGAAACTAGAAAGCCTAAAATGTAATGACCAAAAGGAGATAAATGAAAATCAATATTTCTAAAATAAACTAATGTATTATGATCAACAATAATGATAATAAATTTAATATAATGTCATAAGCAGAGTGTGAGAAAAGTAATATGTTCATAGTCATATATCGAAAAATCAAGAATTACAAAAGGTTTATTAATAATGGAGTTTTTTTTTTGTTGAAAAATACAGGTGGTGTTACATCAATGGCTCCATTTTTAAAAAAATTCTTCCCAACGGTGTACAAGAGAACAAACGATCCAGGGCTAAACAGTAATTACTGCAAATATGATAATCAAGGGCTACAATTATTTACTTCATCTTTATATTTGGCTGGTTTAACGGCGACATTTTTTGCTTCTTACACGACAAGAAAACTTGGTCGGAGATTAACGATGTTAATCTCCGGTTGTTTTTTCATCATCGGAGTTGTACTAAATGCTGCTGCTCAAGATTTGGCTATGCTGATTATTGGAAGGATTCTTCTTGGTTGTGGCGTTGGTTTTGCTAACCAGGTAAATTATTCCCTCTTAATTTAAACAAATATTGTTTGACTGCTATGGTGAAATATTGTTCCAGAAAGCATATAATATAATAATATGAAAAATTGAATCTAAAAAGAAAAAACTATACTACAATAAATGTCAGGATGATTGTTATAAAGTCTTGACTGATGTTCCATATATTTTCTAGGTTTTGTTATGATAAAAGTTGCTGTTGTTATAGGTTGATTTTACTTGTTAGTACTCGATCACAAGGCAAGCATTTATATTTTATTGTATTGTATTTAAAGGAAAATACAATATATCTAATAATGTGGTGCAGTGAATGAGACTATTTCTTTGTTAATCAGAAGTCTCAGATTTGAGTCTTAGGTATGAAAAAGTCTTTAGTAGGAGTGCTTCCCCCTTGAATGGAGCCCTACACAGCACAAATCCAAAATATTTAGACTCCTGAACATCGGATACCGAACTAGAAAAAAAAACTTAGAAAAGGATAAACTTATTGAAATAGAGAAGTTGATAAAGTTTGCTTCCTACAAGATAAATTTTTCCTACAATACTCCTCATGCAAGATGAGTATGAACCAATTAAAGTTATGAGAAGTTTTGCCATTAATTAATATGAGATTTTTTAGAAATGTAAAGAACATTAATTTAATTCACCTAACGGGGATGGGTGATAAATAAAGTTAATATATACTGTAGTAGCTCAAAATACTTTAATATTTCTTAAATATTGAGTATGAAATAAAAATTATATATTATTAATATTAAACATTAATCTACACTTATAATAATTACACATTAACTTTTTATATGATTTTTCATCTTAAGAATATCTTATTTTACTAATTTCTTTGTCGAAACCGGAAGTTCGAGGCCAGCCATAGACCACGGTGCCCATGTTGTGGGAAATGAGGAACATGGAGGGTCCACAACTTTTGTGTGTGTGGGGTGATGGTCGGGGGTGGTTAGGTGAGAAAAGATCTATTTTGATATTTTTATTATGTGATAAAAAGTATATAATTTTAAATATGTTATATAAACAATATAATTCTAAAGTCACAATCTTTTTCCAACTCTTTTTGTTTTCTAGTTTTAAATAATTTGGGTCACAACTTTGCTTGAATTATTACACATGTGAGTTAGACTCTAGAATCATAAAAAGTATAAGAAAAAAAACATATAAATAAAGTTTAGGGGGAGACCGAAAGGTTTGTCTTTGTCCAAAAAAGTCCTCCATAGGCGGCTTCCTTGTATCTTTCCCACTTTGCTAACTTTATTCTTTTGGCATTCGGTTCTCACCTTTTCTTTTTTGATAGATATATTTTTATCCTTATCCTTTCACCTTTTCATTGAGAAATATAAGTGGTTATGTTTACTACTTTTGACACGACAATTTTAGGACAGTCAAATATGACTAATAGATTTTGAGTATGTATGAGGCTGTTTTTTTCTTAATCAAAGATGTCGAGTTGGATTTGAGTTTTAGATATGAAAGATTTTGGGTAGAGAGTGTTTTTTCTCAAACGACGTCTTGTGCAGCACAAATTTAAATATAATTGGACTTCAATGTGGGTACTAGTGTGGGTACTAGCCATCAAGTAAAAAATCAACAGAAAAATTTTTTTTAGGCATAGTAATAAAAATTTTGAAATTAGATACACATAATGAAGTTAAATAAATTTTATATTATAAAGAAAAGGAAAAATAAAGAATTTTATAAATTATAATTATATTATTATGAGTTCTTAGGCTCAATATGAAATAGTTGAAAAGAAAAATTTGCGTTAGACCAAAACAAACAATATATATCAATAGATTTATTTTTATCTTACCCATTTTATATTAAAAGAAAACCAGATACTACAATAAATGCAAATTACAATATGGATAAAACCTTAAAGGTTAATTAACATATATGTTCCACATGAATGTCTCTTTAATAATCTGATAGGAAAAAACTTTATTAAGAAGGATTTGCAAGTCACTCGTGAAATAAAAAGTCTCCTTTTACAATATGGAGAATATACGAGAAAGCTCTTTCAATATTTCCTTTTGAGTAATTTTTTGATTTTATTTAGTATTTAAATTTTTTTATCTTATATATTTTTCAAAATTAAAATTTCATGTGTATGAATTTTTTCAGGCTGTTCCACTATTTTTATCAGAAATAGCACCTACAAGAATTCGTGGAGGACTTAACATTTTATTTCAACTTAATGTAACTATTGGTATTCTTTTCGCCAACCTCGTCAACTATGGAACAGACAAGTAAGTCTCGAAAAATTTATTCGCATTCGATATTTATTTTACCTAAAGTTATATAATTTTGCTAGAAAATTATAATATAACATGATTGATTGATTTTACCTAAAATTATGTAATTTTGCTAGAAAATTATAATATAACATGATTGATTGAGTAATAAATTAAGAAGTTTATTTTGATTATTGACATTGGAGTATATAATGATTACACGTGTATCTTGCTTACCTATATTAATTTACTTAAAAATGTCCAATAGTCAAGTTTAGTGAATTTTGACTCTAGCGTAGTTTATAATTTTGGTCACTAACCACCATGTCCTATCAAATGAAAGTTAACGTCATAAATTTGATTTCATTGTTTGAAAAAAAATGCATGAGTAGTCCACATGGTTGGAAATTTGAGGCCTTTTGTTTTTAATTTTGTTCATTTTTTAAAAGGACTATTCTTTCATAGTTGTTTGGATAGATAAAGTTGGGGTCTGATTTTGACCACTCATTTTTTGACATTTCATTAACATATATGATATTTTGTTTACTTGTCTTTATTGATTTTGTTGCATACTACACTTGGTGCTGAATTAGTTTAAACGGAAAAAAGTGTATTTTTGCTAAAATTTCTCCTAGCAAATGCAATTTTTTTTTTTTGAATTGTTTGTCAAACAAGAGTGGACCACTGAAAGAAAGATCAAAGCATCAAAATGAATTTGTGAGAGTATATTATAACTTCTGATGCTTTCATTTTTTTAAAATAATTAAAAGTACTCCTTATGGTTCAATGTCTTTGTCAAACTTTTTTATTTATTTCAGCTTAATAAATATCCATTTTATTATTTACTAGTTCTTTAGTTCCACGATCTCATGTGAGAATGTTTAGGACTGTATTCAAAGAATATTTTGGTATATCATGCAAATCTTTTAATTTAAAATTATAAAATTCAAAAGTCTTTCATTATTTTTAAAAATTTCTTACACAGTTAAATTAAAATAAATAAATTAAAATAGATGGAGTAAAAGGGTAAAAACATAATAAATTCTCATGGAATGTATCCTTTTATTAACTTTCTATTTCTTCATTTGCCTAATAACCATATCTTATATTTCTAATTATTACTAATGCAGAATTAAAGGAGGATGGGGATGGAGATTATCATTAGGGTTAGCAGGATTTCCAGCAGCGTTGTTGACCTTGGGTGCATTATTTGTTGTTGAAACCCCAAACAGTTTGATTGAACGAGGTTATTTAGAAGAAGGCAAGAAAGTACTTCGTAAAATCCGAGGTACCGACAACATTGAACCTGAATTCTTGGAACTTGTCGAGGCTAGTCGTGTTGCTAAAGAAGTCAAACACCCTTTCAGAAATTTACTCCAACGTAAAAATAGACCTCAATTGATCATCTCTGTTGCCCTACAGGTCAGTTTATTATTTTTCAAGTTATGTAGTTTTGACTTATTATGGACAATTAATTAAACTTCTTCACATAATGCTTGGTTATGAAGTGTGTTCAATTTTGTGCCTAGTTAAGTATACTTGTGTCACACTAATAAAATAAAGGATAATAGGTTCGTAGTACTAACATGCATGTGTCCTGCACCTTGCTTGGACGGTTTTCACCCATTATGTCATCATGTAACCTAGTATATATTATATTTCGTCCATTCAATAATAGTGGTTTATTATTAACTTGACATAGAGATTAAGAAACTGGAAATAATAGGTACAGTTTTACCGAATCACCCTTATAAAATATAAGTCATCTAAATATTAAAAAATGAGTACTATTTCATAAAAATGGTAAAACAGTCACCAAAATGGTACTTTATTATTTGATTTTATAAACTGGACGGGTATTGTTAAACATTCCAATGGTAGTCTATTATTGACTTGACTCAAGACTTAAGAAATAGTAAATGACAGAAAATATTTTGTTCTAAATCATTCTTAGTAGTCATCTAAGCATTGAAATATGAATACTATTTAATAACAAGGACATAACAAAAGAAAAATGGTAAGGTCAATTTTAAATTGGACAAATATAATTATATATCTCAAAATAGTATAGTAGACAAGAAAAGATGAATGGAGAAAGTATCATGTTGTGTTTGTATTATTTTGATCAATATAATATTTGAATAGATGGTATAATTTTATATCGAAACATGAATGTCATTCAATTTTTTTTCTTTTGCAACAGATATTCCAACAATTCACGGGAATCAACGCCATTATGTTCTACGCACCGGTTTTATTTTCAACCCTAGGGTTCGGAAGCAGCGCAGCTCTTTACTCCGCCGTGATCACCGGAGCAGTCAACGTCCTCTCCACAATCGTCTCCGTCTACTCCGTTGACAAGCTCGGACGACGAGTCCTCCTCCTAGAAGCCGGGGTCCAAATGTTAGTCTCCCAAGTAATAATCGCCATAATCCTCGGCATCAAAGTTACAGACCATTCAGACAACCTCAGCCACGGTTGGGGAATCTTCGTAGTGATCTTGATCTGCACCTTCGTCTCCGCTTTCGCGTGGTCGTGGGGCCCACTCGGATGGTTAATTCCCAGCGAGACGTTCCCCTTGGAAACACGTTCAGCCGGGCAAAGTGTCACCGTGTGTGTTAACTTGCTCTTCACGTTTGTCATGGCCCAAGCGTTCCTCTCCATGCTTTGTCATTTCAAGTATGGGATATTCTTGTTCTTTTCCGGGTGGATTTTCGTGATGTCCTTCTTCGTTTTCTTCTTGTTGCCTGAGACGAAGAATATTCCGATTGAAGAGATGACGGAGAGAGTGTGGAAGCAACATTGGTTGTGGAAGAGGTTCATGGTGGATGAAGATGATATTGATGTTATTAAAAAGAATGGACATGCTAATGGATATGATCCAACTTCCCGGATATAAATAAATAAATAAAAAGAAAATATGTTAGTGGGATTTTTTTTTTCCATACATAGAAATAAGTTAAAAGTCAAGAGTCCAAAGCTTACTATCGAGTGGTGTATATCGATAGGAGTTTCAATAACGAAATAGGTGTGAATTCAATTTTTACGGTTCTATTTTCTCTTTTTATCTTCTCTAATTCTCAAACATAATGTAATAGTAATTGTTTTAGTTAACATATAAGAGATACACTATGGTGAAAATTAATGGAACCATAGGTATATTAGAAACTAGTACTAGTATATGTTTTTTTTTTTATCTTTGAGCAAGTATTTTGATGTTTAACTTATTGAATGATTGTATGTTGGCTCGAAATTTGGCATAAGAAATGAAAAAAAGATTTGAGCAATTACTTGTTTATTGTCATGAAAAAGAAGAAAAAAGAGATGGTAGGAAGGACCATGGATTTTTTGGATATCCATAGTCCCACTCAACATAAAATCTTCCATCACCAAAGTCTAACATCCATCATTAAAATACATTGAAGCTTTAAATTTTAAAATTTGACCTGCATATTGAAATGTGATTTATTTCAAGTGAATAGTTTACAAAAAAACTCAACATATGGTGAGAAATTCATATTTAAAATTTGAAACTATTTAGAAGAGATTTGGAGCTGATGGATCGGGATTGGAAAAAATATTTCAAACTCATAAAAGGAAGATGAATTGCAAATTTGCAATAATGTATAAATATTAATTAATGTTATAATAGTGTATATGGATGTATATCTATACATCTCTCATACATAATTATACTTCATGTATGCTTGATTATATGCTATTTACGCAATATAGATACATTGCATATACATAGAACCATTTAAACTCAAAAAGAATTTTTGCAAGATTTAGCTATAGGCTACCAAACTATTTTGACTCTAATTAACTGCTCTTAATCCTCGATTGATCTACTACAAAGGAGATATTTAATGACAATAAAATTTTTTTAATGGTAATAATTATTGTTGAAAAAACTGAGGTAATGTTATTGCAATAAATTAAAAGTCACTAAATCCTTAAGTGACATTTCACATTTATATAATGTATTATAAATTTTCATATTTAGTATTATCGCTAAATATAATGTTGCGGCAACTATATTATTACCACTGGATAATTGATGCTGAATCCTTTATTTGTTGAAGTGGCTAATAGCTATTTGTTTGAAGTAGCATATATGTGTCAATTTCATATTGAGATTTTATAGATTAGCAAAACTAGCTACTATTTATATATTAAACCATTCTTATGTTAATTAACTTGTATGGCCCCCTTCTTACCCATTAAAGAATTATTTGTGTTCTTTTTCATAATTTTCTTGAGGGTCGACTTGTGGTTGGGGCCAAGATATTGCAAACTTTTGTGAGAGTGAACCTTTAATTGAGGTATTGGCTTGTGTAAATTTATTTTCAATAGTCAAGTCACAATAAATGTGGGACAATTTGCCAATTACTTCCTCTGTCCAATTTTATTTCGTCCCTGTTGACTTGATACAAGAATTAAAAAATAGTAAATGATGGAATAATTTCATCAAAGTACCCTTTGAATATAATAAATGTCAGGTCTTGAAAAATTTAATGGAAAAATGACTATAGTTAATGATAAGGGTAAACTAAGTGTAAAATTATCTTTTGATTTCATAAAGTGGACAAATATTATTGGACATCTCAAAATAGTATAGGGGTCAAGTAAAGATGGACAGATAGAGTAGTTGATAGCTGCTTTTCCATACATTTTCTATGAATTAGTACTAATTAGGAGGGGTGTGAAATAATCGAACCGATTAATAAGTTGAATTGAAAAAAATATTATTAGTTTATTGTTATCAGATTATTGGATTAATTAATTTTTAATAGTTTTTTAAAAAAATTGATCGGACTATCGATTTGGTTTCGATTTTTAGTATTTGAGTTATTGGGTAAACCCACTGGGTATATTGTTGTTGTTGTTTTTGAGTTATTGGATAAACTGATAACACATCAAAACTATAATAATTTACTACTTTATCCCTACAAAAATATTAAGTATTAATAATTTAACATCAACTGGTACTAAATCGATACTCGTAAGTCATGCATATGTTTGGTTTCCAATGTATAACCCTTCTTTTGGAAAGTAAATTAGAATATGAGGTCAAATGTTGCATATTATTAAGTTTAAGTGCTCAATTGATTTGCTTGTTTTAGTGTATCTCATAGTATTACATCAAATTGTTAGAGAATGTCATATATTAATTTTATGAGTATTTTTATATTTGGTAAATCGAAACTGAACCTTTAAGGACCAAAAACCAAAATACCAAAAACCGATAAAAAAGATCTAATTAATTTGTTATTGATTTAACATATTTAAAAATTAAAAACTGATAAATCGAATTGAACCATCGATGCGCAACCCTACTAATTAGTTATATATATAACATGAGTATATAATTTACTTATCCCTGTCATCCATCCAACCCCCTTCACTCACTTTTTTGGTTATTTTTTTTCAAATTCATATTAAATATTTGTATTGAAGTACCGTTAAAATTAGAATCAACACTCTATAAAACCTATTAAAAAACTAGATTTTTGAAAATTGTGTTCAAACTATTAATAATGCTGAAGTCAAAATTTTCTTAAATGTGTTCAAACTATTAGAAAGAAATATATACAAAAGTTTAAAAGATTCAATATTAAAAACATTCATCTATTTGACTAACTGAATTTAAATACACTTCATCAGTCTCCATCCTGCATATGAAATAACAAATCATCTCAAACTCTTATAGGAGTATGACGATTTTAATAAAAAATTGATAGAAGTCTTGTATCTCACTCATGTTGCAAGAATTCAGAGTGTATACAAAGTACAATTAGTCAAGAATACAGATGTTTTTTAGACTGTCAATAGTTCGAAAATGAAACTAATAATTCACACCAAATTTATAGTGTTTTCAATACTTAATAATTTTAATCTTATACATACAAAATAACTTTTTTCTTTTTACAAAGAAAATTCGAATGAATTATAAACCCTTGCATTCTCTAGCTTCGCCACTACTTATAAATATTTTTAACTAATATTTCATTAAATATGCTATCTCTTATCGACACAGATTCCAAGTATAAGTCTATGATAACTTTGTATCTTGTACTTAGACCAAACTTGAAGGCTTAATCTTCATCTAGACATGCATCATTACCCCCATTAAGCAAATCTGTTGATGTTCATACCAAACAAACAAACAAAAAAAACTTGACCTCTAAACTAAAAAGCAACATATATACAGTACTTTAATTTGTTGTGCTATGACCCAAACTACCCACTCAATACCCAAACATCCTTTCCTTTTAAGTCTTCCAACTGTATTTCTCCCAACTGCCAACTATACATTATGTTTATTGTATGTATCCATTTTTGCTCTCAACAAATAATCCAAAATTAATTTAACTACTATAAATTATACTTTGATATTGTATAGGTCACGAGTTTGAACATTGAGAATCAACTACTGATATTTGCTTCAAGGAAGTATACCTATATCATATCGCTTTGGAATATGATTGTTTTTTTTTCAAATTCTCCGTAAAAGCACGATATTTTATACTCTCTCTGTTCTGTTTTATTTGTCATGATAAGGTTTGGCATTACTCTTAAAGAAAATTTAATAAGAGGGGTAATTTGATTAATATAATCCTATTAAAATGACCGGCACTTCTTGAAAATTGCAGTGATAGAGTTTTTTACTTTCTGAGGATAGAGTTAGAAAAAGTGAATATTATTTTTTGATAGTTTAAATTGACAACTAATTTAAAACAACTAGCTTTAATATAATCGACAATTAAAATGGAATGGAGGGACTATAATATATGACCTTTTTAATACAAGTCTTCCTTTTATATTCCTAAAACATGCTCTTCTGTTTTTAGAAATAGAATTTCTTGATTCTGACTTTACTCCAAGGGAAAAAATAATTTCTTACAATGAAAAACATACCTTTTAGTAGGCATGATCAGGACCACTTCCTTTATTCTTCTTATTTTTAAAATTCATTTTTAAATTTCTTTTGACAATTATGTTTAATTCTAATATAATGTTCTACGTAACATATTTAAAATTATAAAATTAATAGACATCTTGATACATATTGTATTTTCAATTTGAGATAATAAAATTCAATTCTTTTAAATTAAAATTTGACAAATAAATTAGAATGGAAAAAATATATATACATATACTGACAAGTCATGAGCACTGCCTTCTAGTACTGTAGTGGTGCTCTTATTAAATAGACGCATCATTATCACAAGCAGCACAAATTTAATTTTCAAAAAATTTCTAGTCCTAAATTCTTGAAGATATATATAACTCCGATACACCAAACTCAGTCTCGTCAGAACTCTCTTCTCTTCTGAAAAACCCCACAAGCAGATTTAAAGAAAAAAGTTAAATTCTTAGTACCTATCTACTCATATGGCTTATATTGTTGAAAACAGACCTAAAATGGCTCTGCTTTTCTTGATTTTAGGTTGTTTTATGCAGCTTTGTTTTGGGGTTGTGTATAAAGTTGGAGATTCAGCTGGTTGGACAACTATTGGTAATGTTGATTACAAACAATGGGCTGCTAATAAAACCTTTCTAGTTGGTGATGTAATTGGTATGTCTTTACCAATTCCTTTTTTTCTCTATTTCATGTTGAAAACATATGAATTTTTTCCTCTGGTTTGGTGATTTATGGACTCTAGTTGTTGCAATGAGGATAAAGTTTCAAACTTATGCTTAATTTTTACGGTCCTCTTTTGTGAGAATTTAACATTCTTTGAGCTTGGTTTATTTTCTTGCTTTCACTTGTGTAGTTGAGTCTTTATCCATTTTTTTTCCTTGAATTTTAATTCTAGAATTCTGATTATGTTGGGCAACCATTTCGTTTCAAAAGAAGAAATATTTAAAATTCTTGGAAGGGAAATTGATACAGTTTTTTGTTTTGACTTTAGGGAACCCCATTAACAAGAATCAGTCCCTTGTGCTTCCCACTGTACACCCTAAATTACATGAAAATAAGATTTCTTTTTGGGCTTTCAGGCGCACATGTTATGCTTAATACTCCATTGAAAAACGAATTATCTGGTTTGACTTGGTACAGAGTTTAAAAAAATAAAAATATTTTTTGAATTTATAATTCTAAATTAGAGTTACGTCAAATGTTTTAAAATGTTTTTTAATTTTATAGCGGTAAACATGTCAAGTGAAAAGCTAATTAAAATATTGCAAAAAAATAAAAATAGATCAAAAAAGAAAAAAGATCATTTTCTTTTAAATGGACAGAATAATAGCGTTTCTATGTATTGTGGCCTGAAAATTTTAGCTTAGGCACACACGCACTGCACAAAGTTAGCCTTTTTCTCTACTGTTGCTGGAAGATTTTTAGTTTATTTTCTTGAAGCTAAGTAATTTATAGGTTATATTATGGGTTCGAGCCGTGGAAGCTATCACTCGTGCTTACATTAGAATATACTGTCTACATCACACCTCTTGAGGTGCTGCATTTTCTTGGATCTATCAATGGGATGCATTGTGTACAAGACTGCCTTTTCTATAAGATTTTTGAAACTTGTGGTCTAAAATTATTTTGAAATATTTGTATAGTTGAGAATCATTTCATTAAAGGTAAAAGGGGAATTTCAAGGTTAAATTGTTTCCAATTAGAGTAAGATGATATTCTTTTTGGGACGGACCAAAAAGAAAAGAGTGCTACATAAAACACAACAGGGGGAATATATACATATTCTTTTTCACTCAATAGCCTCGGTATTTTGTTGAGTCCCCTCCAAACCTTAATAGACAGGCACACATTTTAAGTAAGATAATATCTGAGATGGTTATTTCACTATAAATTTTTTCCTTAGAAAGTCACAAAATTTTGAATTTTAACTCAAAAGTCGCTCGACCTATTTAATTGATATTTTCATTAAGTTGAAATAGCTACCAAAATTTCATGATTTTTGGGAGTTATCATTAAAAATTTCCACTTACATCTGCTTAATAAACTTTAATAACTACAGTACCACTTTTTATTGAAAAAGATATCAAGTATTCTTTTAGGTGTAATATCTTTTCCACTTAATTCACACCTATCAGCATTTGGTTTGCTATTGAATTGATTTGAGTGATGCACTTGCACGCTTTCATTATTGAAATTTGAAAGTTCCCACTACTAACCAAGAATGACCTCTTAACACCACAAATATTTGTCATTTGCTGGCTATTGTCACACACCTTTGTCTAACTTTCATACAATGATAATTTCAACAAATTTATACCATCAAGTCATTTTTCAGAAACAGTCTCTCTATCTCTATGTGGTAATCATAAGGTCTGCATACATTTTACCTTCCCTAGACTCCACTTATAGGATTCCAGTGGGTATGTTGTTGTCGTCCTTGTTAAGTCATTTAAAGGTAATTGTCTAAGAAGTACAAGGAGAGACAAGTTGTCTAGACAGTCTTTTTATGTTTTGGAAGATCTGTAATTATCTTTTAGTTGATCTGATAATATATAGAATCTCTTTAAAATATGTATGATAGTACAAAAGTGCTTACTTAATTGAATCACACTTTTGCCAATTTTATAGTAATTTGCAGTTTATGCTTTAGCTTCTGCTGACTGATGAAAATATTTTTTCTCCTTAAAAGTTTGGTTAAACATGTCATCTCTTTTAAGTAACGCTTTTGTCCTTATGAAAGTTTGGCCAAACAAGGTATAAAAGTTGTTTCAAATCGACGATGGATAGAAGTCAGACTCTTATTCTATAAATAACATTGAAGAGTTTTGTGACAGTTTTCCAGTATAGCCCACAATTCCACAATGTGATGCAAGTGACACATGCTGAGTACCAATCCTGCAATGCATCTGCTCCTATTGCAACACACACAACTGGGAAAGACTCCATTACCATAACTACTCATGGACACCATTTCTTCCTCTGTGGTGTACCTGGTCATTGCCAAGCTGGACAGAAAGTCGACATCAATGTTCTTCGCGTCTCATCATCCGTGTCTCCAGCTCACTCTCCTTCGCCATCAAGTCCCATCCCTGCTGCGGCAGTGCCTGCACCTTCTCCTAGTCATGCCTCTTATTGGCTTCCTAGCAAAATTGGTGTTGTCTTGGCTGTTTCTTTAGTTGTTCTTTTTAATTTTGCTTGAGGGGAAAATAATCTTGTCTCTGGATTTTGCTAAGGTTTAGTTTTTCTACATGGTTGTGGAATGTGTTAATCATGAGATCACTAATTTTTTTTTCAGAAATGTAATAATTGAGACACAATTTTCTGTCAAATTTGTCATGTGGCAATGTAAAACTTGTACAAGATTGTACTTTACGTTTTATATCATAATTTTTCACATGAAGCTCGTTGGTTCATTTGCTTCTTGTGGTGGCAGTGTAGGATGTAAGCTAGTAAGGCAACAAACTTTCACATGTTGGGAATTTCGAGATCGTTTGGTTTGAAATCGAGATATTCACGATTGATAATAATTTGGATTCTGTATCCTCGCCTTCTATATGAGATGCATTATCCACAGTGGCGGAGCCAGTATTTTCGTCAAGGATGTTCATACTTTTAGAACATCGATAGGTGATTTTTGTATCAAGGATCTTCAACAATTGATATATAGTAAAATATTTATATTTAAGCTATACATTAAACGAAAGGTGTTCATCTGACTACCCTTGAGTGAATGTAGCTCCAGCCCTAGTTCTAATTTCAACTTACCTACAATCCAATATGGAGTAGTTCTAAATTTAATTCTAAACTGTAGAAAACTTTACACATATTCTTCAATGGACAATATATGTGAGACAAAGCATCAGCTGCAAGAGGTTCTCGAGACAACTGAAATCCAAGAATATGCGGAACAGTGGCAACTTTCTTCCAACTATTGCTCCAAATGTTAGATAAAAAGGAGCACAGCTTTTCAACTAATTTCTCATACACCATTTGCAAGAAATACAAAAAAAAAGAAAAAGAATACTGAACTATTGCTATAATAACCCAGCGACTTTCAAGGGAAATGAATAACACTATACATTTCCTAGAATCTAATGATGATAGATTATGAAGTGAGATCTACTGCAATCAAATCTTGAGTGGGGAGGCTGGAAGCTACTCTTCACTGCAGAAAACAGCAGCGAGTCCCTGGGATTCTATTTTAAAGAAGACCATCAAGAAGTGGCTGTCGTGCATCTCCTTTCCTCTTGATCACTCTATGGTTAGATTGTGTACCTCTGAATAAC
The DNA here is from genome assembly GCA_026153255.1 of Solanum medicagineum. NCBI lineage: Eukaryota > Viridiplantae > Streptophyta > Magnoliopsida > Solanales > Solanaceae > Solanum > Solanum medicagineum. The sequence continues at coordinate 19,195,501 of JAPFFP010000113.1, read as the reverse complement.
AAACAAAAATGTCATGTAAGTTTTCTTGATTTATAGGAGTAACTCCAGAAACAACCATTGATTCATTGATGGAATCCATTTACCCATTTAGTCAGTAATGAGCTCTGCACAAAAGAACAGTACAAGAATGCACAGGCGATGCAACATACAGGTTGCTACTACAACAACATTCTTACAAGAGAGTGGAATAGAGTTCACTAATCTGCTATAAAATTGAACCAAGAAGGTGATAAACAGAAGCCAGATGACTGGCATAAGCTGCACAATGGCTGTAAATGATTACATACTGATCTAAAATTGACCGGAACAATAAACGTACAAGATAAAATATTCCAACTCCCTTCTAGTGTAACCTGCCCTAGCTACCAAGAATATGACAATTTCTTTATCTTTTTCCCCCACCTTCAAGAGGATCAATAGTGTTCCCACTTATCCTTTAGACAAGTGAAAAAAGATTAATATTGATCATCTGTCATAGAGGTGAGCCCTTGATGACTTCCCGAAATATATGTTAAGAAGGAAAAAATCAAAGAGAGGCTTGGATCATTCCCAACTTAGTTAATCTGCAAATATTCTGGTTCATTTCCAGGTTGGTGGCACGGCGCTTCCTTCAGTTCTAAGCTTTGTGACATGTGGTCAAGGTGGAAGTGGCTCCCATGGTGGACAAGATGAGGGAGGTAAGACTGAGATTGTTGGGACATGTGAAGAGAAGAGCTCAAATGCCCCGGTGAGGAGGTGTGAGAAGTTAGATATGATGGACCTGAGGAGAGGTAGAAGTGAGATAGAAGTAGGCTTAAGAATTATTAGGGAGAGGTTATCAGAAGGACATGGAAGTCAAAGACTGAGGTAGAAGAATAGGAAGTAGTGGAGCATGGTCCAGTTTTCCCTATCAGGATTAGTATTATAATACTACTGCCTTATTCTCTACTATTGTCTAGTTTCTAATTATTTTCCGCTATGGTCGTTTTGTATCTAGTATTTTCTACTTTTGGGGAAAAACTATTTGAGTTGAGAGTCTCTCAGAAACCACCTCTCTATCTCTATGGGGTAGTGGTAAGGTCTACGTACATTTTACCCTTCCTAGACCCCGCTTGTAGGATTTCAATGGGTATGTTGTTGTTGTTGTTGTTGTAGTACCTTGTTCTTTGATTTTTTAATTAGTTGTTTTTTATTACCTTTTGTTTAGGTTATCATATTTACTTGTTATTGCTATAGTTCTTTTCTCCATAATTTTCAGCATGGCTTCTTCACTATTGTATTTGCTTTTCATACTGTTTTCTTATATCCGTTACTTGGGACGAGGGTCCTTTAGAAACAATCTCTCTATCTTCACAAGGAAGGGTTAAGGCTGGATACACACTACCCTGCCCAGACCCCACTTGTAGGACTACACTGGATATTACTCCCTCTATCCCATTTTATGTGACACCCTTTCCTTTTTGGTTTGTCCCAAAAAGAATGTCACCTTACTTTAATTGGAAATAATTTAACCTTAAAATTCCCTTTTTACCCCTAATAAAATGATTCTCAGCCACACAAATATCTCAGAATGATTTTAGACCACACGTTTCAAAAGTCTTCTTTTTATTCTTAAACACCGTGCCAAGTCAAAGGGTGCCACATAAAAATGGGACGGAGGGAGTATGTTTTATGGTGTCCAGAGCCAGCTGCCAGACTTTTTCTTTTTCATTCATAAGAAATATTAGTATGATTAGACATTTTAGGTAATTAAGTAGCAGCTGTCACAGGCCGCTGGAAAAAATCAGGCGCACATCCACATTAACAAAACAGAACATTTTTTAAGCAAATCAAAACAGGATAGATGTCCATCAGTATGAATATAGAAAGAGACCTTACACTAGTTGATTGGAGCTCTACAGCCGCTGGATCATCAGTATCCTGCATTACAACATCTAGACAATTAACATCAATAAAAAATAACCACTTTTTTCAAATAGCTGAGAAATCCCCAGGTGAGTTAGCTGGCCCAACCCCAGTTGGTCCACAGGTTCAAAACTTGGGGGAGCATGGATCTATACCTCCACCCTTGATACCAGATATTGAATAAACGTATGAATTGAACTAAAAAATCGCCACTTCAAATACAAATGAAAATAAGAGGCCTAGCAAACGTACCTCAAGAATCAGATCTTTTCGAGTGATCATGCCAACAACACGAGAAGGGCGTGGAACAACAAGTAAGTGCCTCAGTCCTAGTTGACGGAAAAGATTATATACCTGCACCATCAATAGAATGTTAAACATTTTGGTCATTTGATGTTCACCATGGTTAAACTTAAGTCTCGGGAATGAGTGGGAATCAATTCTAGATTTCCACCTTAAGACAACAATTAAGCCTACTTTTGTCATGTTGTCTTCAATTTCATGCAAGCGTTGGCAAAAAAATGCCTTGGAAATTAATAAAGGAGCAACAATTAAAATAAGTTATAATGTTACCTTCGTTAATGACATGTCTTCTGGGACAACATATGGAGACGGGTTTAAAAATGGGGCAAGATCAATGTACATCTCTAGATCATCTGGAGTGAAATGGATATCATGGAGAGATATCCCTTTACTAGAAACGGGTTTCACAAATTCACTAAGGTTGTGCCTGAGAAAGAGAGTAGCTATAAAATTTTCATGTAGTGGACAAAGCAGCACCAATAACCGATCCTCAGTGATAGTTAAACCGAGTTACCTGATTGGCAAAAGATCGCCTCTTGAATCAAAGGGTAAAGGGCTATGCTGAAAATCGACTTTTGATTGTAGAAGCACCAATAAATGACTGCATAAACAACAAGATAGAATAAATATTTTATTCAAGTCTCCTGATTTCTGGCATAGAAGTCCGTCCCCAAGTAAGGCATCAATATCAGAAAAGATCATCACTATCTCTCACCTTCTTAGTATAAGTCCAATAACAAGTGTCTCCCCACTTCTTGCATGGTCAACAACCTAAAAACAAATGTTCAGAAGAATGATCCAAATGCAGATAGCTTCCATTGAACACAGCACAGGGACAAAGCTTAACTTACAGGGAAACCATTGTGGTCATTGCTTCTCAAAATAGAAACTACATCTGCAACCTTCACAACCCGAGGGAAGTATACAACCTAAAAGATGCAGGAATTGGGGGTGATTAGTGAGCTAGAATTTGCACAGCCACTCCACAGGCTGGGGTCAGAAGAGATTTTCCCCTTTTTGAAATGGTAATAAATGTACTCATAAAAAGCAAAAAGGTAGTGCTGGCCTGCTGAGATTCTGTACAAATGAGCAAAAAAACCACAACGCAGCCCTCTTCTAATCTTGAGGGACTATGATTCCTAGTAAAGTGTTTGCTTCATTTGCATCTTCCTTTTAGCATTAAGATTACGAAGTCATAGTTAAATCAGATGGTAATCACAGCAGCATAAACATAGAAATCATTCTTGAAATATCATGAAATTAGTGCAATACATATCTACTCTACACTTGCTTTTGACAGAAATAAAATAGACAAGAAAGTAAGGTTTCGAAAGACCAAATCATGCAAGAGTTCTAGTTCATAACTCCAACTAGAAAAGGGTAAAGAACCACCAGTCATCTATAGCTCAATTCTGAAAAAAGATGACCTTCTGAACAAAAAAGGAAACAAAACATGACAAGGGCACTGAAGAAACTCATACATTTTGATTGCCACACGCCTCCTTTGCTGTCATATGGCGCATTTGATACTTTGGTCTAGATTCAAGTAATGGAATTGCCCTTAATCTAGCCTGTTCTTCATACAGTCCTTCATTAAACGCATCACCAACAGCCTACACATGGGTAACCCTTAGTTCTATGTGAATGAAAAGACAGCCGGAAAGAATTGTAAGCCGGCCAGCATCAAATCACACCTTTGAGATGAGAAGAACCAGCATTATTAGAGGTAAAAGCTTTAAGTTATTTGTAATTTCGACCATGATGACACAGAGAGATACAGTCATACGCATAGAGCCTCCAAGAAAAGATGCAGCACCTAGAAGAGCATACCTATAATTTCAACAAAAGAAGATTAAGAGACTTTAGAGGTGAGTGAAAAAGAAAAGGTCCAGTGCATGATTAATCATGTGAAAAATCAGAACATTGAACCTAAACCTCTCATATAATGAGTGGAATAGCACAAAAATAAAAATAAAAATTGAACATCTTTTTTTTTTTTTTTTATAAGGTAAGATGAAATATTTTGGACACCTAAAACCCTTCCTTTTTCTTCTTTTTTGGATAAAATAAAAATTATTCTAATTAATGCTGTATAATATGCAATCAATCATTTCAAGACTTGCAGATCTAGCAGCATCAAGTTATGGAAGAATCAAACCACTTTCATCTGGTAATTTAGATTAATTGCCATCTGTGACACGGTCCAGTTGAACTGACTAATGTTGTGGAATCAGCACAACCATTTATTTGCGTATTGATCGAACACACCACAGACTACACAATCCCAGTATATTGCAAAAAGAGAGTATGACACACTACCATTAGTATAAAAAGAGATCATCTTGATGATCATCCACGGGATTACTCAAGTCAAGCAGAAACACTCCTATTTCCTTAGATGCCATGATATGATGGTTCGCCAGAGGGAGGTAAACTGTCAGGCAGATTCTATAGGGCTTCCAAACATGGTTGTGGTTTCGATCCAAGTAATGCTCTGATTGTTACTCTATCAAAACTCAAGAAGCATACAATACTCTGTTCCTTGAATACTAGGGAATCTGATCCGTCAATTGGGACAGTCACTTATTTAAAAGACAAGACGCCAATAGTAATCATGTACTTAAATACTCGGAGAAAGTCAGAAATAGGCGGATCACACTTTTTAAACCAAAGAGGAAAAACAGAACGTAATTCCAGTATGCCTACGTCAAAGCTTTCACCAGAGGATAATCTATAGTGTATATGGCGAAACGGATAAATAGAAAAGAACTACTTACGTCCCCTCTTCAATGTTCAGCTTCTTATAAAAGCTAACCACAAACATGCCAACAAGACGTCCATAAGTTGATCCTATCATGATGCCTGGCACAAACTGACCTGCTGGAACTGCAGCTCCAAAGGTTACCACCGCCAAGGTATAAAACATAACCTGAGAGACAAATACACCAACCATTACTTTGCCGACTAATTGTAACCCATCAAGACACGAGAGGGTTTTTTACTATAACTTTCTTCCTGAACTGCATAAACATCAGAAAAAAGTGCACTTAAGCACAATAGCTCTAGCAGTATTGGCAGAGAAGCATAAAATTTGAAGAATTGAAAAGACAGGTGTTTCAGAAATGCACACTATCCAAAGTGGTTCCTGCATCAATTAGGGTTCACTCAACACACCCTGAACACAAAATCACATTGTGTGGCTCTGGTCTCTGAATACTAATTTAATTATCGCTAAAAGAAAATATAAGTTCAACTGCAGATAGAAAATCCTACCCCACCCCACAAGAAACTCACATTCCGGTAAAAGGAATAAGATTTGAAATAAACACAAAAAAACATTATGAAATTTTTTACAATGTTAAATATCAGAAACAGCAGTTTTATGGGGATCTCAGATTCTCACTACTGATACCATAATTTGCTAAGTTTCCAGCACATGCATTTTCATGCAATTAGAAATTACAGTCCACCAAATGTAAAATCGGAACAGGCGCATAAAATACATGAAACTATCATTCATACAAATGGGAAGGGAGAAAGTTAACAAGTATTCATACCAAAAATGTCAGTAGGCTTTGAGCGCTGAATTCGTGAGCTGTCTTTGCACTGAATAAATTTCTTATAGCGTCATCCTAACACATGTATGACACATAAAGCTCCATCAGTGAAAAGGAAACTTGACAGATTTTTATTTAAAATAAATGCAGATTCAGGAATTGTGTAAAGACCTGAGTGTTGAAGAATATGGTTGCGAGGTCATTGTACTCCTTATTGTTCTGACAGTAAAACTGCAGAATTCACAAAATCCAAACGTCACCAACAAAAGAAGAAAAGTGAAATTGGTAATCAAGAAATACACAAAAGCAAATATCGACAAAACCCAAAGCAACAAAGGAAAATGTAACATTTCACGATATTTCAGTGAAGCCTGGACTCAGACTTGAACTTTCAGTGCATATATTTTTTTCTTTTTGAGAGAGAAAAACTGTATAGTACTTATTTGGCTGTTAACTTTCAGCACATGAAAAACTGTATAGTACTTATTTGGCTGTTAACTTTCAGCACATAATAAATTAACCCGGGATCATAAATCAACTGCTAGTCCTGGATGGAGTATGCCTAACATATTCGAATGCACTTTCAATTGCTTACAGCAAATTCTTAATGACCATAAACAGATTTAGAACTGTCTACTTGGAGTTAGAGGAATAAATGCTTCAGCTGTCTAATAAAACATAGACTAAACACTACAATAGAATTGTAAACGTTATCCAAGAGATGGTACACATTCTACTCTACTTTTTCACAAAGTGATTTATATATACAAGCTCCCAAGCAGGACCTAGCCTGTATTGAAGAAGAACACAAGAAGTATCAATAATGACCATTGAAGGAATAGATTAGTTAATAATTAAGATACTGAGCAATCCACAAACACAAGAAAACAAGCCATTAACTCCAGAAAATGCTAAGCCAAAAATTTTTCACGGAAGAAATGTTAGAATAGGAATAGGTATAAACAATCCTACTTAGTAGAGGAATAGTAGTACGAATAGAAATAGTTAATAGTATCCTACTTGGTAAAGGATTGTATTGTAGTGTCTATAAATAGGGTATCTATGTAATAATGTAGAGACAATTCAATAATAATTTTTCTCCTGTATTTCTCACATGGTATCAGAGCTTCTACGATCTTGGTAGAAAATTAAAAAAGCTTCGTTGCCGACAGGCGGCTATGACACATATAATGCCGTCCGTCTAGCAATTGGTTATGTTAACAAAAGTGGGGTCAATGAGATATGAATGAACTCCATATTCAAGGGGAAAAAACTTAGTCAAAGAGGTCATTGTGCGTCAATTTCTGGTGACTTTCTACGACTATTTTGTGTCAATTCGTATCTATCAGTGTTTGTGTAGCACCATGCCATCATTTCAGTGACTACTTTCTCATATCTAATTTGTGTAGCACCTTGCCATCTTTTTGGTGATTAGTTTTTTATATTTAATTATGTAGCACTGTGCCATCTTTCCGGTGACTACTTTCTCAAATTTGATTTGCGTTGGGTCGTTCCATCATTCCGACCTTACCCATTACAGTGATATTTTCTCTCCATAGCTAAAATAGCATATGTCCCCCTTTTTCTATCTATGGTTATCATTCTTCATTAGTCTTTTAATCAGTTGGACATTAAGAGTTCTTTTCTCCATGATAATCTCGAGGAAGAAGTTTATATGGAGCAACCACCTACTTTTTGTTACTCAAGGGGAGTCTGGTAGCCTTGCATGTGATTGAGTAAGTCACTCTATGGTATTGAATAGTCTTCTGAGCTTGGTTTTGGGAAGTTTAACACTACAATTCAGGAATTGATCACTCTAAGTTTTATCGACATTATGCATCAAATGCAGTATTTCATGCATCAAAACTAGTATTTTATGCATTAAATCCAGTATTGTCAATTTTGTGAAGTCTAGTGATCAACTTCTAGATATCTCATCAACCCTTCATCAGTCCTCGTATTGATTACATTTGTAACAAGCTAGGTACATATGATTTGTATGCACCAACTTGAGGGAGAAGTTAGAACTGGAATAGGTACACACAGTCCTACTTAGCAGAGGAATAGGATTAGGAATAGTAGCAGGAATAGAAATAGTAAATAGCATCCTACTTGGTAAAAGATTGTATTGTAGTGTCTATAAATAGGGTTTATATGTGATAATGTAGAGACACAATTCAATAAGGTGCCTATGAAGCATGAACAAAACAGATGACTAAACTCTTCCAGATGTCACAGCTTGTGGCCCCCGTTAATAGCCATTGATTGCTTGATATGCATTAACATGGATGTGCATAGGATTTAGAAAGGAGGACCACGTGCAGCATAACAGTTACAAGCTTAAAAATATGATAAATAGTCATAAAAGCAAAGTAACAGAAACCAAAAGATTGAATAAAGATAAAATAAAACAGAAGTCATACGTCACATAGGATCTTACATTAACATAATTTCCAAACATTCCCGGTGCTTGCGGGCATTCAATGCCAGAGTTAGCATCGGCTTCAGGGCACGGAGTACATCTTCTAAAAAGTGGCAATCCAAATGAAATAGCTGAAGTTATCACAGAGATGAGACAAGCTTCAATAATCTGAGAGTGGCAGACCACAAAATTAGTTCATCGAGCTTGGCAAGGAAATGCACACTCATCTTCAAAGATAAGAATATACATCTGCAAGAAATTCCTGTTCTTAATACGTAAACTTACTTTCACACGATTTCCTTTCTTGTGCAAATAATTTCTACGCCAGTGTGTTACATAGAGAGTAAGCTGATTGAATAATGCTCCTGCAAAAGTCAATGTGTGACCAATTAATTTACTGATCATATTCTTCCGGTATCTTTTTTTCTTTTCTTTTCTTTTTAAGAAAGGTGACTTGTATTATCAACAGAGAAATACTCCAGGAGTATTCCAATAATCCTTACAAAGAAAAGATCACAGAAATGTAAAAGCTAGCCTCCTATAATCTTATAAGTAATCGACAATACTAGGTATGTCTTCTTCTTGAGGATATTGATGCTTACACCAAAAATAGAAAAGAACCATATAATTCATCTTCCTTTTCACAAAAGAGCGAGCATACGTACCAAGGAGACCTCCTATAACTCCAATAACTGCCATGGGCAACAACTCCTCAAAAGAATAGTCCTCTTGACCACTGAGAGAATTGTAAGCTGTCAAAAGAGTAACAAGGATACGGTGCAGAAGACCTAAATGAAGTTAGTACAGAAGACCTAAATGAGTTCAGAATCTAACCCAGAGACATCCCATATAATGAAGCCTCCAGCGCCAAAATGACCACAGTCTCCGTCTTTACACCATCCCATTGCTGTACGGACAACGACAGCTACAATTGCAGAGGTAAAGAAGACCCGCCACATTAGTTGACTCCTCCACCTTTTGATCAATAATGAAACAGCATATGATCAGACGGCATTTAATTTTTCAAATTGCTCAACATGCTAATGACAACTCAAGTGGAAGTAAAAATATTATGTTGTCTATGCTTGAAAGAAAAAAATAAATTCAAACAAATTATAGTTCCTAGTAAAGTGCACCACATTCAGAAAGGTTCAAAGTGAACAGCAAACCGTGCTTACTCAAAAACCAGTTAACCAGCTAATAAGACGATTAATCAAAACAGAAACGGGCTTAGATTTGTGGTAGACACTGCTCATTAGCAGTGTAAAGAATAAGAGTACCCAGAAGTAGAAATTGTTCAACAAGGAAATTATCTCATAAATTGCTCCAGATGCACATGAAAGAAGCTCAGAGGAGAGATGAGAATTACCAAGAAGTGACCTCTTCAAGAGCAAATAACACACCACCTACTGGAGCTCTGAAAGCAGCAGCAACTCCAGCAGCACATCCACAAGTCACCTATATCAGTAGATACAAAGAAGTAAGCACTTACTAGAGCAGAGAAAACCCCCCTTATCATGAAAACTTAAAAGGCCAAATCATAGCTTTCATCTCCAAATCTTTCTAGCACTTCCTAAGATTCATAAAGAAGTTGACACCTTACGTAAAAAGAAGAAAAGAACACATTTTAGAATGTTCAGCTAGATTAGTTCCTCAAGCTTTAAATGGTCCAACCTAGATTGGGAAAGAGTGATATCATTTCTACAGATTCTCACAGATCTTTATTACATTATATGGATTGATATTATATTACAGGTACAGGAATCCTTAACAAGATTCTTATCAATTTTCAACAATTACAAAGAAAATGTCATATACAAGAAGGAACCACTAAACAACAATAGTTTAGTTTTCAAACAACCGGCTTATAGATTTCAGTATGTAGGTTGATTTATTTTTATTTTTTTGATCAAGTAAAGTATTTTCATTCATAAACATGACAAAACAGCCATATAAAAGGGATATATCAAAAAGTAAGGATCTACTTGATGATATGGTTCTACAAATTGCACCCAATCATCTATACAACATAGAACTTTCTTTGTGCACCAAAAGAAAATAAGGGAACGCAGACTACTCCTCAACTGAGAGAAACTCGAGTCTACTTCTTCAAAAGCTCTCCTATTTTTCTCTCCAAACAACCCACCTTAATGCAAAGAACAGTAAATAAACCGATACAGCCAGTTAAACTTGACTGATACATAAATATGTTTTACACTGTCGATACATATAATGGGGATCCAAAATCAAATTACATGACTATTATTCCAACGACCAAGAAAAAATGAAAAAAGAGCTGATAATACTCATAACAAACATGGATGCTTACTTTATTCATAAAGAAATAAATCTGGATGCTTAAAACAAAGGATAATTGTGCAACATCAACCATTTGACACACAAGAAGGGGATAAATCCATCATCGAAGTGCTTTAGCAGTGAAATATAGTATTTGGGATATGGTTTTACTCCAATATATGATTTTTCTGATTGTTTCCAGTTACACTGCATATTATTTTGCTTCTACAACCAAGTCCCACATTTTAAGAAGTACTACTATTGCACATGTACTACTTTACTGACTCCCTTTACTCTGGTTGAATTACCAATGGACAATAATACACACATTGCACAAGAAGCATCTCATGTCACGTGTCTAACTTTTATATCTGTTATACTACATGAACCACTAGGAATAAACATGAAAAGAAAGGCTTACTTGCACCTGGTGTAACCAAATGTATAACACATGTTCCTTTTACAAACAGATCAAGCGAACTAATACAGTATAGGACCTCAAAAGTTGGAAAATATCCAAAAAGCTCCTTGGAAAAAATTGGTTGACAATATTCCTCCAAGAAGAAATGGAAAAGTCATTCTATCTCATTTGATATAAACGACAGCAGTTTCTTCTTCTTTTAAGAGAGATATAAAGGTAATTGTATTATAAATCTAGCACTAAAGGAGGTGATGTACCAATTACAAGTGAGCAAGAAACCAAAAAAAAATCCCTTTGCAAACATACAGGGATTCAAGATGCTAAGTATGTCATTTCTAGGTCTAAGGTTAAGTATAAATTCTGATTAATTTATGAATTCCTCTTAACACCAAAAATACAATAGTCACTCACCAAATCACGGCGATCCCGTTCACTGCTAAAAACTTGGAGCCACCTTGACCGCAGGTGATATTTTGTGGATCCACCCTGTGTTTACATCAAAATACATGAATATTCAGCATACTGTTTGGAAGTAAATACTGAACATATTTTAGACGATCATCAATACAAAACAAGTATCAGATCTTTGATTCAAAATGAGCAGGTAAAACAAGCAGAACATAGGATCACCAACAAATATTTCATTGCCAAAACTCAGAATATAAGACAAAATTGTGGCCTAAATTATCCAGGAGCGTAGGCTAAAAGGTGGGTGAAAGGACTAGAATTCCATTCTGGAAAGACAAGTGGATTCGCCAGAATTCACTCATGGAGGATTATCCAGATTTATTCTCTTTCTGTGACAAGCCTGAAGCATCCATTGCTGAGATTTGGACTCACCAAGGATGGAGTATCATCTTTAGGAGGCATCTAAATGACTGGAAGGTTGAGAGAGCAGCCAGCTTATTGCAAAGATTGATGGTTTCTCTGGTTTAAACACCAATCCTTATAAATTCAAATTGAGACATGATAGAGATGGAAATTTTCAGTTGGAAGATTGTACAGAAGAAATCTGTCCTCACAACCTGAGAGCATCCCTGGACCCTGGAAACCAAGTATGGAAATCTAGCACCCGACCTAGATCAAATGTTTCACATGGAAGGTATGCAGAAGACCGTGCCTGACTCACGAAATGCTGCAAAAGAGAAGTTCTTATATTGTCTCTATGTGCTTCTTTTGCAATGAAAATGAGCAAACAAATAGTCATTTGTTTCTTCATTGCAGAGCGAATGCTCAAGTGTGGCATATGTCTCAGAATTCTATTCAAGAACCATGGGTGATGCCTGAACATGCTTCAGATCATCAAAGCTGCTGAATGAGGAAACTTGGGAGTAAAAAGAAGAAAAAATTAGTGGAGCCTACTTCCTTCTCGCATATGGTGGTCAGTCGGGAAGGAAAGAAATAATAGATGTTTTGAGAATATTACTAATTCAATGCAGAAAGCAAAAGAAAACTGCATTAATACTTTATACTTTTTATGTAAAGAAGAGGGTATAGATGAGGTAGAGCAGTTAATAGATTCCTAGGCTCCCTGTGATAATGATTACCTGCCTTGTAAGCTTTTGATGATTGCCAGCATACCCTCATTGCTGAGGAATACAAGTTTTATCTTTCTTCAAAAAAAATATAAGACAAAATTTGGATTCATGGAAAATCAAAAAGTGAAATCCAGTAACAGAACATAGAATTCAGCGATAAGTGTTCCATTGCCAAAACTAAGAATATAAAATAAAATTTGAATTCATGAAAAATCAAAAAGCAAATGCAGTTATAGAAGTAAAAAAGCAGGAGTAATACTCACTTGTCCAAGCAAAGAAGCAATACAAGCACCAATATGTACAAGCGGCCCTTCTTTGCCAAGAGCAAGACCACCTCCCACTGAACCTATGCTTCCAAAAATCTAAAAGACCGAGTAAGAATTATCTGATTTAGACTGACAGAGAATCCAAATCAAGCTTAGCTGTGCTATCATACCTTTCCAATCAGAGTTCTGAAAAGAAGGATACCATGTGTGTCAATTCCTACACATAGAGACCAAAATGAGAAACCCCGAAGGAGATATTATCCTCGCCAAAGATTTAACCACCAATACCAGAAAGTACAAGCATACCATTTAGATAACCCTTTATTTCAGGAATTCCTGATCCTGACGCTGCTGGTGCGAAGTATGTGATAATATATACAGAAGATACTACTAGAACCAGGTTGATCAAAATATACACCAGACATCCAGCAAAGTATGATTTCTGAACAATCTGAAATGTCAATGAGAACTTCCATCCCGCAAAATTTTCAACAGAAAGATTAATGAAAACAGCAGCAAGTCCTGTGCCTGAAAGCAAATGAATATGACATCAGTTCATGAGAGAGCGAGTATTAGATCTAATGCTAATTGAAATACAAAAATAAAAGAGAATAAGTTATTAGAACAAAATGATAGCAAAGTTTTGCTCACTGAGGCTTGTTCTTAGTTATCATAACTCCACCATTTCAGAACACAACAAGAAGGCACTGTCTGTTGAAATGAGCACAAAAAATTAATTTCGATGACACAAGGAGAGGGGAATATGAATCACAACCCTCCAAAATAGTAATTACCAGATTTTCCATGATTATTTGACATAAACCCATGGTTCACCAATCACCACCCACCATATATACTCCTACAACAAGATTGGTCCTAACATCCACGTATGAATTAAGCTACTCCGCGACTTCCAGCACATGAAAAGAGAACCATACTTCAAAACTTCCAGACCATGAAAAGAGAAACATTCCTTCTGGAAAAGGGCAAAACCTAGAGAGAGAGAGAGATTTACTTCTGAGGTGCTAAACTATGATAAAGCTTCAAGTTGAGCCAAAAATATAATCAGTTGGCAAGTTCCAAAGGGACACTAACAAGTGCATTTTCTAAAAGCTAGTCTACACACCAAAACCAAGGATAATGCACATTTGCATTTGGAATTTTACAATTATCTGAGGAAACATTAATAAAAGTTTGTGGTCAAAAGTGACTGTTTAATAGTTTGGAAAATGATATACAACTCACGAACTAAAATATGAAGCATGACTCACCACATGAAACCGCCAAAATGGACTTTACTCTCTAATCTCATTTGCTTAAATCAAATTTTTCTCTCTTTCTTGAGAAATGGCAAGGGTAAAATCAAGTTATTACTTGATGGCTTGTATACAATCAGTTATTCTGAAATACATCTGACTATCCACAATACCTATTCATGCTAGATACAATATGTTGCAAATCTCTGAAATATTGCAATATTCTTCTTTAAACGTGACATTCCATTCATGAAAATAAGCTAACCCCGTAGCAGTAATTAAGTGATTTTTAATATATTCCTTTATGACAAAATGAAGGACTTTGATTTTAGGGAGTCATTTATGACCAAGTAGAAGCTAATCAGAGCAAAAGTAGAAAATTTAATTTCTCAATTTTGGAGTATTAAAAGCTCTTATGTTTCTAATAAATCAAATACCTACCCAGGAAGGGAAGAGTTAGAAACAGAAAACAAGAGAAGTTTTTTTAAATTTTTTTTTTATAAAGTTAACTGAAAACAAGAGAAAATTTGCCTTAGCTTTGGATTTATATTTGTCTTAGTTTTATATTTTTATAAATGATAACATCAACCAGGCAAAAACTAATCAATAGTCAACTACTCCACAATCGAAATTAGTTCGGATCAGCTATATGAATCCTCCTTAATTCTTCTGTTCCATTTTATTCAGGATATGCAAAGATTAACAGAAGATCTTTTCAAGATTGCCAGTTCTCTATTGCTGACACTATAAGCAGGTAAAATAAACAGCCTATTCTTATTGCAATAATGTTTCAGCTCAAGTTTTGATATGGTCATCAAATTTATGTCAGCCTATTGACATGCATCATACAGGAGTCAGAGATAGGGCAGTTACCAACTCTATTTGGGGATGCCTTTGGGTGCAAAACGCAAATCAAATGAGATTTGGAATGGAGTTGCGGAGAGATGTGAAAAGAGGTTGTCTAGGTGGAGAACACAATATTTATCCAGAGGGGGTAGATTAGTTTCGATCAACTCCATCTTAGATGCCTTGCCAACTTATCAGATGTCAATTTTTCCCCTTCCAGCTAAAGTGGGAAAAAAAATTTGATGGCCTAAGGAGAAATTTTTTGTGGAATGGAGATAAGGAGAAAAAAGGATTCCATTCAGTTAATGGAAAACTATAGTCCTATTTAAGAAGCATGGAGAGCTGCATAAAAAAAAACTGAGAGAACAGAACAAAAGCTTGCTTACGAAATGGCTGTGGAGATACCCAAAAGAAGAGAAAACACTGTGGGGGTAGGGTGATTGAAGCAACATATGAGATGGAAGGCCTTTGAAAGACTAAAGAAGTAACTTCTGCATATGGCATGAGTCTGTGGAGATCAATCAGAAACTTGGGGCATGCTTTCTTTGAAAGAACAAACTTCAATGTAAATAGTGGAAGGAAGATCACATTCTGGGAAGATGACTGGACAGGAATTGGCAGTCTCAAGCAAATTTTTCCAGATATTTATCTACTGAATCAGCAGCAAAAAGCTACTTTCCAAGAAGTATGGACTCCTCAAGGATGGAACTTGAAATGCAGAAGATCGATGTAAGATTCGGAGATGAAAGAATGGCTGAATGTTGTGGCACTTTAGATCAGTATACAACACCAAAGGAAGGAGAAGATACCCTCAGATGGAAATGTCACACCGAATAAGTACCCTCAGATGGAAATGTCATACCAAATGCTTATTTACAATCAGCTCTGCCTATAAGAATTTGAATCAGATGGGCTCTCAGTCAGCTTCTTACCACGGAAGATTGTATGGAAAGTGAAAACCCCATACAAAGTGGCAATTTTCACTTGGTTGGTAGTGAAAAAGGTTGTTCTAACTCAAGAAAACCTCATGAAGAGGGGCATAGAAATGTGTCCAAGATGTGCTTTTTAGTGAACAAAAAGGCAGAGACAATCAACCATTTGTTTTTACATTGTAAAATGGTCAGTCAGCTATGCAACTTGTTTACGAGTTTCAGAGGCATAAGGTGGACCATCCTTGAAAGGGAAAGTCAGGCTCTAGTAAGCTGGAACACTGAAGGGAGTGGTAGCACAAACAAAAACAGATGGAAAATTGTCCCAGCAATGATATGGTGGACCATTTGGAAAGAGAGAAGTTCAAGATGTTTTGCAAATATTAGTAGTCCTTTACATAATATTAAAATGGATTGTATTATCACTTTTTGCTATTGGTGTAGTTCTGAGTAAATAGATGACCATGTAGAAATTGTAGACATTCTAGGATCCTTGTTAGGAAATAGGACCTAAGATAGTTTTTTCTTTTCTGGGTTGCTAAGCCAACTCAGTTGTATGTAACTCTGAGGTAAATCTTCCGGATTCCAGCCATAGTGCTGAAGATTTATATACAATCTTGTTACCTTTGTCTCAAATAAAAAAAGAAAAAAGGTTCAAATGACACATGTGATTCTGGAAATTTATCTGATCTTCTCAACTCTACTCTTTGACCCTCAATTTGTATAATGTCGCGTTACTATCAATGACCTAAATATTAGAAGAAGCTGCTCACACACAATCTTGAATCGTGCAAAAATAGATCCTTCAAATGTCTTATCTAGAGGTTAAACAACTCATCTTTTTCTGGCTACGGGTATCAGATAATCAAAATTGCAAAGAACTATAGGGGCATTAAACTATTAAGCCGCCCCATAGAAGTTTGGGAGAGGGTAATAGAGATGAGAATGAGGAGGAATGTGTCTATTTCAGAAAATCAATTCAGATTTATGCTGGGTCAATCAACTATGGAAGCCATTCATCTTCTTCTGACGAGATTGTTGGAGCAGTACACAGACAGGAAAAGAGACTTGCATATGGCGTTCATACACTTTGAAAAGGCATATGGCAAGGTCTCTAGGGAGATTTTATGGAGATGCTTTGAGTCTGTAAGTGTAATTGTGGCGTATATTAAAGCGATTATGGACATGTACGATGGAGCCAAAATTTGAGTGAAAATAATGGGAGGAGACTCGAAACACTTCCCAGACAAGATGAGGTTGCACCGTGGATCATCCTTAGCCAGTTTTTATTTGCTTTGGTTATGGATGAATTGACACTGAATATTCAAGGGGAGGTACTATGGTGTATACTATTTGCAGATGACATAGCAGTATTTATTGATGAGACATGCAGCAAAGTTAACAATAGATGGAAGGTTTGGAGACGGACCCTAGAGTTTAAATGTTTTAGGTTGAACAAGACAGAGTATATAGAGTGCAAATTCAATAGTGCATCACAGGAGACAAATGTGGGAGTCAAGATTCATACATAAGCAAACCGCAAGACAGAAAACTTCAAATATCTTGGGTCAATAATCCAAGAAAATGGGGATACAAATGATTAGAATGGGTGGATGAAATGGAGACTCAAATCTGATATCCTATGTAACAAGAATGCGCCACTGAAAGTTAAAAGATAAGTTCTACAGAATGGATGTTATGCCAAGTATGTTGTAGGGGAAAGTATTAGTAGTCAGGAATTCAACACATTCAGAAGATAAATGTTGTGGAGTTGAGGATGCTTAGATGAGTATGTGCATGCATTAGGAGGGTTATAATCAGGAATGAATATACAGCAAGGTGGGAGTGGCTCAATGGTTGACAAGATGCAGGAAGCAAGACTGAGATGGTTCAAAAATGTAAGATGCCCAGTAAGGAGGTGCAAGAATAGGTCTAAGGAGAGGTACCTGCAGACAGAGAAAGAATTTTGCAAAGGTGATTAGACATGAACTGTCGTGTATCGGCTTTCATAAAGCACCTATGGGCAGCAACTACTATTGGGATTTATGTTTGAGATCAATTCGACAATGAAGCTCTTTAATCAATGATCTTATCCATGTCATATCTCTTGATGGAATACAAAAGACAAGCACCTTAAAATGTTTATGATCAAGTGGATCCTGGGAGATCACTATGATCGCTTGTATTCATATCAAAGAGATGCAACAAAGTATTTTAGATGATAGAAGTGTTAGGTTGTGGAGCCTGATATTGTATCGATGTACTGTGCTCAAAAACGTGTCCGACGAGCTCCAGAAGGCTCAGGTTACTGTAGCAACGGTTAGGGTAATGTAGCAACGGTCAGGGTACCGTAGCAATAGCTAGAAATGGCACTGTAGCAACGGCTAGGGTCCTTAGGAAGTTGTATAAATAGGAGGGCCATTTCATTTGTTAAGTATCCACAAATCCAACAATCTTGTAAAAACATTCCCCAAGTGATCTCCGTGTATAAATGTATTCGGTGTCATTCAAAATATCCGGATATCATTAATATATATAACCCTATCGTCGTGGAGTTTGCCCATTGGGTGTTACCACGAAAGTAACTTATTTTCTTCTTCTTCTTAGATCTTCAAATCGTATTTCCTAACAATTGGCGCCCACCGTGGGGCGAGAATCACTACGATTTGTGCAGATGGAGAGTTCAAAGATCGGAATCGAAAAGTTTGATGGATCCGATTTTGGTTTCTGGAAGATGCAGATCGAAGATTATCTGTATCAAAAGGATCTTCATAAACCCTTGTTTGGGGTGAAGCCGGAATCCATGAAAGAAGAAGATTGGAAGCTCAAGGATCGCCAAGCGCTGGGTTTGATTCGGTTGACTTTGTCCAGAAACGTGGCTTTCAACATCGTCAAGGAAAAGACAACGGCGGATCTGTTGAAGGCACTGGCGAATATGTACGAGAAACCCTGTGCGATGAACAAGGTATACTTGATGCGTAGATTGTTTAATTTACAGATGTCGGAGGGTGGACCTGTTGCAGATCATATAAATGATTTTAATATGATTGTTAGTCAACTAAGTTCTGTGGGGATTAATTTTGATGATGAAGTTAAAGCGTTGATTTTGATGTCATCTTTACCCGAATCTTGGGATAGTGTTGTTGTGATTAGCAGTTCTCGTGGATCTTAGAAAATTAAATTTGATGAAACCGAGATGTAATTCTCAGTGAAAGTGTTCGCAAGCGAGAAATTGGGGATTCATAGGATAGTGCTCTCAGTGTTGATCAAAGGGGGAGAAGCAAATCGAAGGGACAAAACACACATGGCAGATTGTGAAAGGGCTCATGGAAGATTGTGAAAGGTGCTATGGTTGTAGCACGTGGCATGAAATTTGGAACTTTATACACTACTGCAGGGTGTATAAATGCAGTTGCTGTTGCTGAGGGTACTTCCGTTTCATGTTTGTGGCATAATAGACTTGGACACATGAGCATCATAGGAATGAAGATGCTGGTGGCAAAGGGAGTTTTGGATGATCTGAAAGCTGTTGATATGGGACTTTGTGAGAGCTGTGTTATGGGTAAACAAAAACGAGTTAGCTTCACAAAGGTTGCGAGAGAACTAAGGAAAGCGCCATTGGAAATGGTCCATACAGATGTTTGGGGACCATCTCCAGTCTTGTCACTTGGTGGATCCAAATTCTATGTTACCTTCATTGATGATTTCAGCAGGAAGGTATAGGTTTACTTTATCAAGCACAAATCAGATGTGTTTGCCACCTTCAAGAGGTGGAAGGCTGAAGTTCAAAATCAAACAGGGTTGAACATCAAATGTCTGAGATCTGATAATGTTGGCGAGTATGACAAGTCAGAATTTAAGGCACTCTGTGCAGCTGAGGAAATCAGAATGTTGAGAACAGTTCCCAGGAAGGCGAGGCAGAATGGAGTTGCTGAGAGGATGAACAGAACATTGAATGAGGGTGCACGGAGCATGAGGATACACTCTGGAATGCCAAAGATGTTTTCCGCAGATGCTGTGAACACGACTGCATATTTGATTAACAGAGGGCCATCAGTTCCTCTGGGGTTCAAGATTCCGGAAGAAGTATGGACGGGAAAAGAACTCAAGTATTCACACTTGAGGACTTTTGGTTGCACAGCTTATGTTCATGTTGATCCAGAGAAGAGAGACAAGCTTGATGCTAAGGCTGTGAAGTGCTACTTCATAGGCTGCGGTTCTGATATGTTTGGTTACAGGTTTTGGGATGATAAAAACAGAAAAATCCTAAGGCATTGAGACGTGACATTTGATGAGAATGTCTTGTACAAGGATAAGGATATGTCAGGTTCAGAGAATGCAAAGCAAGTGGGAGTTGAAGTTGAGTTGCAGAGGAGTTCGCCTAAGGTGGAACAAGTAACACCAGAGCAGACGTTGAGGAGATCATCCAGAACCATCAGGGCACCAGATAGCTATTCACCTTCATTACATTATTTGTTGCTAACTGATGAAGGAGAACCAGAGTCTTTTGATGAGGCCTTACAGGTGGAGGATTCAATCAAGTGGGAGCAAGCCATGGATGATGAGATGACTTCACTTGAGAAGAACAACACGTGGGTGTTGACTGAGCTGCCTGCAGGGAAAAGAGCTTTGCTGAACAAGTGGGTGTTTAGGATCAAAGCTGAATCAGATGGAAAAAGGAGGTTCAAGGCCCGACTGGTGGTTAAAGGATATTCACAACGAAAAGGTATTGATTATGCTGAAATATTTTCTCCTGTTGTGAAATTAACTACTATTAGAATCCTTTTGAGTATTGTTGCATCGGAGAATTTGCATCTTGAGCAAATAGATGTAAAAACGGCGTTCTTACATGGAGATTTGGATAAAGAAATCTATATGCAACAACCTGAAGGATTTGTAGTTCGAGGCAAGGAACACATAGTGTGCAAGCTCACCAGGAGCTTGTACGGGCTGAAGCAAGCACCTTGATAGTGTTATATGAAGTTTCACTCCTTCATGAGCAAGGATGGTTTTCACAGGAGTGAAAAGGATCAGTGTTGTTACTTCAAGAAATATACTGATTCTTATGCATTTCTACTGTTGTATATGGATGACATGCTGATTGTAGGACCAAATATGAAGGAGATAAACTCTCCGAAGGAAACCCTATCATCAGAGTTTGAGATGAAAGACTTAGGTGCAGCGAAGCAGATTCTTGGGATGAGGATTTCTTGAGATAGATCAGTCGGTACCTTAAATCTGTCCCAAGACCAGTACATTGAGAAGGTGTTGTCCAGATTCTGGATGAATGATGCTAAACCCAAGACTACTCCTTTGGCAAACCATTTAAAACTGTCAAAGGAGCAGTCACCAAAGACAACTGAGGAGCATAAGCACATGGCACAAGTTCCATATGCTTCTACTGTTGGGAGTTTAATGTATGTTATGGTCTGCACTAGAACTGATATAGCACATGCAGTGGGAGTTGTTAGCAGGTTCATGGCAAATCCGGGAGAAGAGCATTGGGAAGTTGTGAAGTGGCTTCTGAGATACTTGAAAGGTACATCCAATACTTCACTTTGTTATGGTAATGGCAAGGTAGTCCTACAGGGTTTTGTGGATGCTGATCTGAGTGGAGATGTGGATTTGAGCAAAAGCACATCCGGGTACATCTACATTATAGATGGAACAGCAGTAAGCTGGATGTCTAAGCTTCAGAAGTGTGTTGCCCTCTCGTCGACTGAAGCTGAGTACACGTAGCAATAGCTGAAGCTAGAAAAGAAATGATATGGCTGGTGGATTATTCGGAAAAATTAGGCAGGAAGCAGCGTGACAAAATTCTTTATATAGATAGTCAAAGTGCCATACAGTTGGTGAAGAATCCAGTATATCATTCGAAGACAAAGCACATCCGAAGACGATACCATTTCACTCGGAGATCTGTGGAAGATGGTGATTGGAGAAGACAGAGGGTGTAAAGAATCCAGCAAACATGTTGACCAAGTGTGTTGGTGTTGAAAAACGGAGGTTGTGCAAAGCTTCGGTTGGTCTTCTGTAGGTTGTACAGAACAAAGTGTTGCGATAGGGTGAAGGTATTGATGATAGAGGAAAATTTTTTTTGAATACATGTATTGTGTTTTGAGGCCGAGTGGATCAGTCTCTAAGTGGAAAAATTATTAGGTAGTGGAGTCTGAGATTATATTTAGCAGCTATCGCGGTTCAACCTCCGTGGTGAGATTGCCGAGGGGTAGGGGGCGGGAACCCCCCAGTCGAAGGCCGGGATTCGGGGAAGAGCCCCTACCCAAAAGCTTAGGTAGTACTGTTTATTCTCCGTGTATACATGTATACTATGTAATTGTAAATATTCGGATATCATTAATATATATAATCCTATTGCCGTAGAGTTTAACCAATGGGGCGTTAACACGAAAATATTTCTCTCTGCCTTCTCTCTAAAGAACAGAATACTGTTTTTCTTCTTCTTTCTTCTTCTACTTGGAATCTGCAGATCATTAATTCCTTAACGCATAGTAACCCCATTTTTATCCATGGTCCAAGGTCATCTACAACAATAATTCAGCAATGGTATTAGGATCATTGGATATTTATATGAACGTCAATCCATAAAATTGACAATTTATTACTCCTTCCATTTCAGTTTGTTTGCCTTATTTTCCTTCTAAGTCCGTTTCAAGAAGAATGCCTCTTTCCTGTTTTGGCAACTCGCATATTTAAGACCAGAAGATTAAAGGACATTTTCGTTCATTCTAGATATCTTTAGTTCAAAATCACAAGACTCAAAAGTCGTCTTTACTTTCTTAAAATCCGTGTCAAGTCAAAAACCAACAAATAAACTTAGTATGAAGAAATTCATCATAGAGAAATGACCTTTAGCAACAATACCAAGCACAAAGACTATCAGTAGAATGAAGAATGAATAGTGCCAATAGTGTTTACAACAACTAGAGTTCTTCCAATTGCAGCAATAAGATGAGAGAGGGACAACATCATCTGGTGCAGAGCGAAGAACACCAAGAATTGGCGGAAAAACCTGAAAAGTTTCCGAGGTGCAAATAATGTCACTTTAAGCTAATTGTTTATTGTATATTAAACATCTACATTTATCATAGATCATATTCTTTAGTCTCTGGGAGTGAACGATGGGCACATACCTACTTGCAGCAGGAGCAAAATCGATAGTATAATAAGTAAGGAGAATCTATATCAATGATTCCATAAAGGAAAGGGGAATTCTTAAAAGCCAAATAGGGAGAGCAAAAGCCCAGGCAGGATAAAATAGAGAATCTCTTTGTTTAAAGAACACGGCAAGTCTGAAAAGGGTCAATGCAAGTTCTTGAGTACCGTTAAACATTACATTGATAAGGCTAAAAAACAATGCCCCTCAAAATTTGCCTCCGTCTTGTAGGGGAAGCAACGACTAAACACAACGGAAGCGCAATACAATTTTTTCCCCCAAATAATAAGAAGAATGACACAAGCACAATGAACTCCAAATTTCCAGCAGCAACAGATGAATGAAAAACAGCAAAAACAAAGTAGTGAACACACAATTTACGTGAAAACCCCAAATCGGGGAGAAAACTACGGGACCGTTCATCAACGATCCAAAAACTTCCACTAATCACCAAAACCAAGTGGGTACAACAAGTTCTCCTCTCTAGTAAATATTAGAGGCAAATACAATTATCAAGGAACAATCTTGGCAAGACAACAATTAACAATTTCACCAAAAATGGAGTAGAAAATCTGAAAACGTAGTTCTGAAATTGCAGAAAGAAAAATGACCTTCCGGGAGTCAAAATGAAAAACTGTTTCTTGGAGTTGAAGAGGAGAGTATCAGAAACAGTATACTAAAATTTGAGGACGAACGGACTCTGTTTGGCCTTCGATCCGGAAGGAAAATCAGGCTGCCAGCACAGTAACGTTTTCTGTTGTTCTTTTGTTTCTGCTGCTCTCTCTGATTCTGATTTTTTTCTGCTCACTGCTACATATTATTTTCTGCTGCTACCTCTTATTTTTGTTTTCCACACAAAGGAGTGAAAATGGCCCAAGATAAAATAACAATACATTTGGGCTTAAAGTAGTCCAATTTAAGGAGCCCAAATTAATTGGTCTATCCCTCCATGTATGAGGGATATTTCCTAACAAATCTCCCCCTCACTCCTACATGGAGTAAGCAATCAAACCGGCCTTCTCTCGACAAAACACGAGCTTCTCCTTTGGCAAAGTCTTGGTCAACATATCTGAACAATTATGACTTGTGTGAATTTTTACAAGTTCAAATGACTTGTCCTCCACAGCTTCTCGAATCCAAAGATATCTTTTCTTGATATGTTTGGTTCGAGAATGAAAAGCGGCATTCTTGGCAAGGTGGATAGCACTCTGAGAATCACAGTAAAGAAAATAATTTTCTTGTTTCAAACCAAGATCCTCAAGAAAATTCCTCATCCATAATAACTCCTTGCCTGCCTCAACAGCTGTTATATATTCTGCCTCAGTGGTGGACAAAGCAACACATTTTTGCAATCTTGATTGCCATGAAGATGCAGCTCCAACAAATGTCATCAAGTATCCCGAGGTAGACTTTGCAGTATCAACATCTCCAGACATACCTGCATTTGTGTTCCCAGACAACTCAGGTTATCCAATACCAAAACATAGACAAACTTTGGAGGTACCTTTAAGATATCTGAGAATCCACTTCACGGCTGCCCAGTGCTCTTTACCCGGATTCGACATGTAACGGCTAACAACTCCAACTGAATGTGCAATGTCTGGACTTGTACATACTATGGAATATATCAAACTGCCCACGGCGGAAGCATAAGGCACCTTATTCATCTCTTTCTTTTCTTTCTCACTTGAAGGACACTAATCCATACTCAACTTCATGTGTCTTGCAAGTGGAGAGCTCACGGGTTTAGCCTTGCTCATGTTGAATCTGTTAAGCACCTTCTCAATATATCTCTCCTGTG
>JAPFFP010000113.1:19145150-19158494 GCA_026153255.1 Solanum medicagineum | reverse complement strand
TGATAAAGAGGAAATCAACTGAAATTTCCCAAATTACTATTCTGCTTCTTCTTCATTGTGCAGTGCTTGATCCTTTTTAGATAAGCATGCTTTGAAGATAACTCGTAAGCTCAATTACATGCTTCCAAGGGCTAACATACTCTCCTATAGCTCCATCTTCTCGAACTTGTGATCCTAAGTATTTGCAGTCTGGAAATGCCTCAACTGAAGGCCTAACCGGACAAACAAATCAAAACAAAAAAGATGGAAAATAATTAATAAAATTGTGGTGAATTTTCTTGATGATAAAAGGAAAATGGGGAGTCAATCAGGCAAACTTGGTTGCTCACACAAAATTGTCATGTAAGGTACCGATTTCAGGATGATCTGCAAACCTACTAACAAGCTTCAACGGAGAGCGAGCAGATCTGCATTTAAAAGAATTAAAGCTCAGTTGTGCCTTTGAGTACATAGAAGAGTTTGAACTAACAGTTCTAACCTGTACACATTCCATTTTCCTGTCTTCAATTCCTCAGGGAGTGCACTACTAAATCCTTGTTCTGGTGACAGTTCAATAATTAGCAAAGAAACCAATAGAGCACATAAAACAATGTAATTTGATTACCAAGTAATAAGCTGAAACAAACATGCTAGTAATGAGTAAAATGGAGGTCATAGCAACATGTAGAGGAATAGTGGAATACGATATCAGTAAATCCAACAAATAGCTGAACGTTCGACATACATTGACAGGATGCATGCAAATGCTCTCCAAATTTGTACCTGGCACGCATCTAGTATGAAACAAGGAAGCAAAGTAAAATGTAAACTACTTTCAAGGAGCAATGTGCTATCTATTTAGTTTTGTTCGGCTTGGAGACGGGGAAATTTCTTTAGTTTGCCCTTGGGAGTTGGAGAAGCAGGACTAGGTACCAAGATATCTCAGACATGGTTCGATAGGTCAGCTTTTTGCCTCTTGTCATTCTTCATAAATGACAAACCAAACAACTGTTATTAGGAGAAAGGCAACTCTTCATAGTTGGCATTACAAAGAATACAGATAGCTTTTGGTGTATATAGCTCACTAGCTAAACTAAAATACATCTGAATTATAACAAACGTTCCACATATCCCTTTAACTTGTCAAGAATTTAATTCAGTAGATGGGTGGTTTTAACACTATCAATAGTTCAGCATGAAACTAATAATTCATGTTAAGTTTAAGCCTGTTTTTTGTACTTTTCTCTTAAAGAAAAGTGGGTGGGCAAGAATACCTGAGAAGAACTCGCCGGCGGTATTTCCACGGCGGAGAAGTGACGGTTGATATTGATCACCCGCGACGGTGGAAGTGAGGTGGCTGTGAATAGTTCAAAACCAACGTTCAGCTTCGGAATCCGTCAGTTGAAACGACGTCGCTGGGATTTCCGACCAAATTTTTGCTGCTGTTTCTTTGATTAAGAATGCAACTACAAATGCATGTTACTGTACTTGGCATATTGTATGGTGCATGTTACCTGATTAGTTTATATATAATATTTAATTTGGTTGTTAATTAAATTTTATTTTATTTGTTCTTAAAACTTTCATTTTGTGCAATCATGATTTAGTTTAATTGTTTCGTTACTTTTAATATTTTCTTTCTCATTTTATCTTTATTTATTATTTAATAATTTTTTTTTGTTATCCTGCATTTTTATAGTAGTTCAATAATTCTATCTCGGACATTTAGAGATTATCTTTTAAAATATTAGTATTTGAATATTATGCAATAATGAAAAATAATATAATTTATTCAAATATTTTATTTATTATTAAAATAATTCAGTATCACACAATATAACACAACACAATATATTATGAAACAATACCTATAAAGAACGATAAAAATATTAGGGATGGTGTAAGTTCCAACCTATTCATGATTTCATGCCTTGTTTGCGTTGATATTATACTCATGAAATATATGTGGGCTGTGGCGAAATTATTTTTTTAAAATTATATTTTTTAAAAATAAATAAATTTTTTACTTATTTTTTAATGACAACAAAGCACGACAGGTTCTTAATTTTTTCTTGTTTTCAATTTACCACTGATATATAATATTTATTTCGAAGCTTGATTAATTTTAAATTACATTCTCTTTTATAGCTTATTTCGTACCAAAATTTTAACCTTAAACTTTTAATTAAGAACTTCACGATAACCTTTGACAATAACAAGTCTTTATTTTCTACAATCAATTATCTTTCAAAAAAGGAAAAGTAGATGAGTACTTCAATAGGTTTGGCATAAAACCTAATTAATAAATGAACAATAATCAATATAGTAGTCACGTATAAGTGTATGATGCATTTGGTCTACCAACAATTAATCACGTTATCTTTGCTTAAAAGGTTTGCTGAAAGCTATGGCAATTTGGTATGTTGGTCGAAATATAAATGTCCAGATATATAGATTGTTTTGAAATAAAAGTTACAATAATATTTTTTCTATTTTATTTTTATTTTAGAATAAACTAATCCTGACATATGGTAAAGTAATAGTATAAAAATTAATTATTAAGAATAAGATAATGAAAATGACAAAGTGCCATGAGGTTCCTCGAAAGTCAGACTTTTTTTTTATTAAATAGGATGAAGGATAGTAAATAAATAACTTATTAAAAATTATACATTATTTCTTCCTCAATTTTGAACAATAACCGAACCCACACTAACTCCACAAACATTATTTATTTTACTCTTGTTATTTTACATACATTCTAAACAACATATATTAGTGACCAATGTAATCCCAAAAATAAAGTCTATGAAGGGTAGGTTTTACGTGGCCCTTTATTTCCGATAGATCCTCAAAATATGTATACATTAAAAAAAAAGGAAAAAACATGTAAAACAAAATCGACATACTGAAAACAATGAAGAAAGAATACAATTACAAAGAATTTTGCAAAAATCTTTTTCAAGTTCACCAAAAACTAAAGCAAACGGTAATTACACGAAAATATTCTCTTAATACTAAACCAAGAATATCATTAAAGGCTGAGGTCACAAAAACAGATCCAACAATTAACTGACACTTTCACAGTGGAAGAAGGAACGATAAAATTTACACGGAGAAGGAATTTTTTCTACTATATGACCGATACGATGAACAGGCACAGAGGCACTCCACAGATAAATTCAACTAAAAAGTTCCACTGTGAAACCTTATATACTGAAGTGATCCACAAATTAATCCTATGCATGAAGGTAGAATCTACAAATACACATCTGCCCAAGCCAAGACTAAAAATCTGCTGATATGTCTTTTATTGAGTTGCTGATGTTACTCTGCAGTCTCTCATAATCTCCCCTAAAACAGCTCCATCAACTGTTGTGCAACATCTGCAGTAAAAAACATGTATATGGTTAATTGCACAAGTATAACATTTTAAAGAGAGATTCAGCGTACACAACGCAAATTCCTAATATATAAACAGAATCTTGGGGCTGACGTCGTTGCCAATCAGAAGATGAAACTATCCTAGGAGAGCCACAAAAAAACCTAGACGAAACTAGAACTGGCTAGATTCCATCTTGTGTTTGGGCATGACAGTTAGTTTCAACAAATCCGGATTTCTGTAGTAACAATGTAGCAAAGACGGAGGACAAAACACAGTGCTCCTTTATAGTGCGGGGTTAAAACACAGCAGGGAAAACACAAGTAAATTTAGAAAACAGATGTAAAATGTGCAATTCAACACAAAATTGAGTTTTAAGTTCTATGCAGTGTGTCAAAAATATTTTCACAATCAAGACACTCATCTTTATATTAAGCATTTAGTCATAACGTAATAAGCTAGATGGATCAAAGCCGTGTATACTCCAAAACCAATCATCATGATATTAAACTTAGATTGAATGTATCTCTCCTTAAATATTAGACATAACACCTAATTAAAGTCGAAACTGGAGAAACTATAATCCATAAAAACTTGTCCTACTATGATCCGGTAAAAGGAAACTAGCTCACAATAAATTAAAATATAATATAGCTCACAATTACTTTATGTTCTGTGATGTATAAATGTATACCTCTAAGTACATTTGGAGGTGTTTGAAACTCTTTCCAGACAGAATGATGCGAAGCAAAATCCATGTTCAGATATTTTGACGCAAGATATGCAGCCCCAGCAGCAATCTGGTAAGGCTTGAACTGAAGCCAGAGTGAACTTCGGAGCCTGCAAAAGGAAAGCTACTAAGAAAAGGAGAAGACTAATGCTTCACAAAATTTACTTCCCTGAAAATTATATGGCTAGGCAACATCTGCAGCAACACCATGTCATTTGTTAGCCACATTTTCAGAACAGCATGGGATCCAAAACTTTTCAAAAGGGTACATTGGCCAATAAACAGTTACCAGAACACAAGTCTAATACATTTATAACAGACCATTAACAATTGTTTTGAGTCATGTGGAAAAGCCAAAAAAGCAAGCCGAGGCAACTTTTCTCTTACCAACTACGAAAGCAGCAACCGAGTTGAAAAAATCCAAGAACCTTCTGCACAATCTTGAGAGAATGAAATATATAACAAACATGATGTACCCATCTAGAGAGCACCAACTCCTAGTCCCAGCTCCGCCGCAGCAGCATAACCCCAAAAATATATATGCACCTCATATACCAAAATAGACGGACAGAAGAAGCAACTGTCGCGTTCTTTTCACTATGATCCGGAGATAAAAGACAAGGGAACCTGTGGACTTGCCAGGTTTGGCCCTCACATCTAATTTCACCCGTACTGCAGTACATATAAATGATTTGCTACCATATCTACCATGAACGAACTAACAGAATTACCCAGAAAAGAGACTCCACCACTCCTTGCCCATAAGTTGGTACGAAAAAACTAAACAGAACACCCAGAAATTAGCTAATGCTCGATGTTAGGAAGACACTAGCATGTAGAAATTAGTGCTCAGTACAACTATAGTACCAATAAGCAGACATTCTTCCTCATTCAACTTCTCTGGCTGTATGGCATTCTACAATCTCGGAAAACATGCTGCCAATCCACTAACCAAGCCAAATGGAGAAGAAAGAGTGCGAGTGAATGTTCCAAATTGGAAGTAACACTTATAACATATGTGTGTGCGATAATAGTTTTCTTATGAAGTATCTCTGTGTGTGAGTATATATGCGCGCGCATATAGATGTGTGTATGGTGTCTGAAATTAATTTTTTTGGAAACTGGTGATGTTAATGGTCTCTGAAAATATTAGTTTTAACAGAGCTTTAACAAAGTATATATATTGAATCTCTTCAACTTCATAGAGTTAACAAACCTCCAACCACAAAGCTTGCTTTCAAGCCACTATGGTGTTTACACTTCAAAAAATAATACATAGGTACATATATAGATATATAAAGAAGTGCAAAATATTTAATGAGTAAATTTTATACATTGGAGTTCCACTTCACATAGCAACTTTCTCTGTACATTATAAGGCTTTGCCACAAGGACCTTAAGTGGATGTTTGAAACTAGGAAAAACAAGTAGTTTAATATTTACATACACTCTCTCTATATATACATGTGTGTGTATATATATAAAACATATGACTTCTCTGTTGTGTGTGAGGCTATTATATGTATAATATGTGTGGGTATATGAAATAAAATAAAACTTAGGACACTGATTTTAGGTTACCAGGTAGCTGAGGGAAAGCAGTTCACTTCCTCCCATTAACCCAAAAATTACTTGACCTAAGCAACCTTGTCATCCCATCTATGCTAGTGAAAGTATACTGATTATAGTAGGACATCCAATTTTAGAGTTCCATCAAGTAACCAGAAGTTAAACCACTAACATTTAACACCACTACTTGACACCCCGGTAGGAATCATTGCCACTAAAGTGCAATATCCTAGCAGATAGAGATAGACTACAATATCGGGTACTAGCCATAGAGCAGCAAGGCAATAAAAAAGGAGGGAGATTACGTCCTCCAATATGTACTCCATTGACACGAACCTAGCTAGTCCACCAGAGTTGGTCACAAATCTAGATGGAAAATATGAATAGTCCAAATACTTTTCAGAAATCAAGCCTCATCATGCTATTGATGTTAGTTTTAAGGGAATAGAGAAGGGTCTATACTCAGATGCAGGTGACACTTGTTAATACATATGAATTATCCTGCCAATAACCTGTTCTGCTATATGTGTGCCTATGAAGTGCATGAGTGCATAAACAACCAGAACTCGAAAAGCTGGATCTGTGACTGATAGCTGAAGGAGAGAAAATCAAGAAGAGAAGTAGGAAAATTCTGGTATTTGCTTCTCTCTTTTTTTTTTTTCAAAAAAAGAAGAGCCCAGGAGCATCGACTGGAGTCTGCAAACCAAACCAGCAAGCCCCAGTCCATGGCGCACTTCATTAATAGAGGTAGGGCAATTACGTGCTATCAAGAAGAAAGAAGAGATGGTACCAGAATTACTAATTTCAGAAGTATGATAATCTTTCCAAATGATCAACCCAGAAAACAATTAGTCTACTCGGACCTGCTCTGCCACAAAGGTTACTATACCTTCAAGATGTTACTCTGATTTATACCATGCTTAAGGAATATTTCTTTGCTTCAGCAAGAAGAGAACTTCTAAAACCTGTATACACCAGTTCCAAAAACTGGACTACCCATACCCCGTCATTGGGTAGTCAGGACACACAACCAACCCTCATAGAGTTCCCGGTCCAAATCACTAGCATCCTAAATGGACAACCTGTGGAATAGGCTACATGAAGAGAAAAAGGGCAATGGGGACTCGACATCATTTGGACATGAAAAACATAAAGTATCATGGCAAACTTCTGGAGCATCTTTGACATTCTTCTAGGTCAATGACCATTCTATTAAGATGTCAGCATGGAAAAGCATCCACAAGAAATGGCTTGTTTTAACTTGAGACTGTAAAACAAAACATTTGATGTACAGCATATCAACCGCCAGCAAATATCATACAGGTGAGCAAGCTAATCCTTCTATAGACCCTGCAATTATATGGCAATCCAAAAGATCAATATCACAAGCCAGAGTAGCTAGAGCAGTCAAGGGAGAAAAAACCATATTTACACAAGTAACAAGCAGTTGTAGATCTAAATGAATAATGAAGTTAAAAGAACTTATCATCCAGATAACACGAAACACTGAATCCCATTAAATCATTTGGGTTTTATTAGGGGAATCTACGACCTCTGGAAAAGAAACTTCAATAACAAAATAAAACACGAGGCTCCAACAGAAATCAACTTTGATTCCCGAACAACAGTAACTATCATATAAAGATTAACTTACCCTTCACTGACAAGATGCAGTGCCAGATTCACCAACATTGTTTCAGAGAGTCCTAATTTTTCAAGGGTGGAGGTAAGAGATTCATATGGATGTTGCACATTCAGTTCAAAATTTAAAGTAGTCAATATCATCTGTTCAGCCTCAATAATGCGTTCACGATACTGCTCAAACCAGTCCTGGGGGAAAACACCATAAAAAAGCATTAGAAGTATGCTCAGAGCTTCACAATATTTCCAAATCTAGGATATTAGGTAATCAATAATACACAAAGACAAAGCAGAAGTACAAACCACAGGTAGAAAATATGATAGAACTGCAAGATCCTGCTTATGGAAAATTTCACATGAGGCCTTCAGAACATCATTGAGAGGTCGTGCAGTCTCTTCTGATTTCGCCGCAAGAAAGAGAGCAGCAGTGGCAATCAACTGAATAGGTCAAAAAATACTAACAATTAGCCCAGCATTGAACATAATGAAGCGGGATGTCTAGAGGACCAAAACAATAGAAGAATATAGTGTACAAAACAATGAACTTACAAATCTGTCATGACATGCATGTGATCGCCTCACAAAGAAGCGATGACACAGAACCATGGCAGTTCCTATAGTGGTCTGTGGCCTGCAAGCAGGTACAAACAAACATTAGTTCCATCAGATAA
This sequence comes from Solanum medicagineum, assembly GCA_026153255.1. Lineage (NCBI taxonomy): Eukaryota > Viridiplantae > Streptophyta > Magnoliopsida > Solanales > Solanaceae > Solanum > Solanum medicagineum. The sequence goes on along the minus strand of JAPFFP010000113.1, from coordinate 19,150,522 downwards.
TAAATTCATAGGAACAAGCACCTTATGTTAGCAGTCCTCCAAAGAAAACTAGGAGAAGACAAGCTCAAAAGCTTAAGAGCCTGTTTGAAGTAAAGTTTGCAAACTTGTGTAAGATACAATGGATTTAAGCCGCAAAGGAAACTTACAGGTCCAAACAAATTCCAAGGTTCTGCAGGAAAGCACAATATGAGTATCGCAAATGTGCTTCATGCGTTGCATCAATACCATCTTTCCTGGATGGGGAGCATTTCTCAATTTTCTCTTTAGACATAAAGATATTATCAGTTTCGGCATCTTCAAGCCATGAGCGGCTGCGCTTAGAGCACACTGCATCAGACCGAGGTCTAGAAGTGCTGGTAGTAGTGGCCGAACTATTGTTACAGGTTGAATAAGCATCATCATACCCTCTGGAATTCCTTAAAGGAACATTATAGCATGTGCTTTGCCGCTTTGAAGGAACATCTTTACATGCATTGGGTGCTTGAGAGTACCTGCCACTGCTTTCCCAACCAGAAGTTGAGCACTTCCTCCTCTTCAAAGAAGGTTCAGCCTCAGGCTTTATGAGATTACCATAACTGTAGCCATAACTAAAATTTCCACCCACATCATGGGAACTATTAGGGTTGAAAAGATGGCTATCAACGGTGTTATAATGGTTGTAAGCAGAGGAATGGACCATTCCACTAGTCTGGTTTCTGCCATGAAAAGACCTAGAGTCTCCGCGAAAAGGGCCACCTTGTGAATAGTAATTCTGTGCGAGAGCCATGATTCCTGTTCAATTCATAAATAAAGATCAGAACAAACTAAATTGCATCAAGCTCTCCTCTAACACGGAAACAGACATTCAATCTGGTATACTCCGTGAACTAACATGAAGCTCTACTCTTAAAGCCTAAAAAGCTTTAAAAAATTATAAGAAAGACGGAAACTTTCATTAAACTACAGAATTCTCAAACCAAACCAAACCAAATAGAGCAAACAATTAAGTCCTTTCCGCAGAGCCAGTTTCATCCACAATCCACTAACCGACAAAATGTCAATTATCATCAGCCTGCAAACATGATCGCTGAATCCTTGTATCCTATCGGAAACTAGACTCAATTAGAACTTCAATGATTTTTTTGAATGTCACCAGAACGGACACCAATGATTCTTTTTCTATAATCTCATGAAACAACAATCAATCTGAATTTATTTGCAGGGGAAAAAAACACCTCCATCTACGTCAAATTTAGTTTTAATTTCATAAAAAATTAAAGAAAAAAAATAAACTTTACCACTCAGCAATCGATCCCAAACAAGTAATCCTGAATACTCCGAAAAATACCAAAAATCTTCAATTTCCAAGTTTGCCCCAAAACCCGGAGAAATACTAAAGTTCATAAAACATAATGATATTCTCATCATCCAAAGAAAAAGTTGAAATAGCTCATGAACATCTAATAGAAATACCAGAACGATCAAAGAAAGTACCAATCTTGCAAGAAAAAAACATCACCAAAGCTACGCATCACATAGATCCTCGAAAATCGCAAAATTTAAACGCATGATCATCAATCAAAAGAGAAACTAAAGTAGGATAAAAGATCTAAATTAAAAAAAGGGCAATTACCTGAAGATAGCAGCGAAAAAGAGATGTATAGACTCCGTATTCGATCGGATGAACCGTCGAATTTCACAAAGGAATTTTGAGGTGATGGGAAAAAGTAGGGGTGATTGCTTAAGATTAGGGTTTGGAGATTTGGTGAAGATGGAAAACAAGGAGAATGAGAGAGAAGAGAGAATATCTGGGTAATTTATTTGGAATTCGGAAAATAAAACGGTTATTTTGTGTATATCTTACACTACTCAATTTTTATTTAATCACTGGGCAATTTATCCGCACAACTCATACTTGTGTAGCTATTATATGAAGGTATAATTTGAGTCCAATTTAATTTGACGTGCCATTAAAATGTGTTGCTGGCTGTTTTCATTTTCTCGTCTTCAAACATTTGTTCATGTGGACTTGGGTCTTTTAAATTATATAAATTATTTCTTCTTCAACTTTTCTTTTCTCGCCGTCATAATTCAAGTTTTCGCGTTACAATTTTCAGATATTGTTTCTTTGCTTTTGAGTTTGTGAATTAGAATTTGCAAGATATAGATTTGTCTTATTTCTCAATTTCTTAGCAGTTTTGGTTGCGTCTTCCTACTATAATCCAAGCTTTCGTGCTGTAATTTTCAGGTGCGTCTTCTTGTGTTTTTCTTGATTTCAACATGGTTGCTTAATTGTCAAAAAAAATTCATGTAATGGTATTTTGGTAATTCAAATCTACTAAAAAGTTGATATGTGTAAACAACGTGTCTTGCCATTGCTACTTAATAAATACGTAGCAGACCCAGCTTTGATCTCTTCTTTCTTCTGTGGTAAAAAAGCGCAGCAAAAATGAAAAAATACAGAACAAAGAACAAAAAGTCCAAAATTTTGACAAGTTTAGTTAAAATTTGTTCGTTTCCTTCTTCACCGAGAACTGATATTTCCTACTTAGTCGGATATCAAAATAAACAATAATCGAATCTTGAATCTGAACATTTTAGGTATTAGGTAAGAGTTGATTACTTGATGTTCTTCGAGAGATCTAGTTACACGCTTTTATCATTAGTCTCAAGTGTTTTCTTTCTATTGTTCACCATTTTATTTCTATGGGCTAAATCAACTGCAATTCTTAACAGTAAAAAACAATCTTCTGCAAATGCTTTTATGATATGATTTTTCATGTCAACTGTCTGTGATTTGATGAGAATAGCACAAAGTGACTGAATGATCTCACGTATCGCAGTTGTGATATACAATTTTGACGAGCTTTGTTTGCTTGGTTTAGTATATGCAGTAGTATTGGTAAAAGTATTTTAAATCGAAAATATGAAGTTTCTCCACTTTTAATTTTTATTTTGCAGGATATAGAGCACAGATGATGTGTGTTAAATTATTTATTTTCAAAATAAGATTTTTGCTATTGCAATACTTGTTGCAGTGGTTGGAAGTCAGGTCATAATCAAGCAATGTTTGTTTTTGGGTTGTTTTCCAAGGGTCAAGATAGTACATACATCTCGATTATATTGTCAGTTTTATAGGTTGAAATCATGTTTTGCCTAATAATAGACATTTTTCCATCAAATTTAGAATACTCAAAAAAATGTCTTTCATGCCGGCACGGGCTATATGCCTCTAGTATATATAAGAGGCCGTTAAAAGCTACTCAAGCTCGTAGGAAGTCGACATGCCTGCTTGAGTAACTTGAGAGTATATCTATAATTTTCTTATAGTTCTTGCGTTTTAATTTCTTCATTTTTAGTGCTTTATATTTAAAAATTACTATTCTCCTATATAAAAAGCCGCAATTGACCTGCTTCAACTGTCTGTTTGAGGGTATATCTGTAATTTTTTGATGATCCTTCCATTTTAATTTTGTTGTTTTAATATTAGGGAATTATGTATAATTAAAAATAGTTTTAAAATAGGACACGTAAGAGCAAAAAAATACGCATTAGTTGTAATGATTGAGAACTTAAAATGTTTTAAGAATAAATAAATAAATAAATAAATAAATAAATAAAAAAGTTAGAAATCACAAAAATTGACAACTTAAAATATCTAAAAACATATAAAATGTTTAAAAAAGTTTGACTGTCGCATATTTTGGGACAAGAGGAGTAACATATATTATTTAAAAATGATCTAAAATAGTACTATAATTTTTAAGATTAATAACATATTAAAATTTAATTAACTTTCTAAATTCTATCCAAATCACATAAATTGAGACAAAAAAATAACAGATAGCACGGGCAGAGATATCTAGTATGTGTTTATGTAATAGTAAATTATTTTATTAAGAAAGACAAATATTTTTTTTCTTAAAAATACCTTTGAACTTGATACGAATTATTAGTTTTATTTATGAATTATTGACAGTGTATCTCTACTTAACTAACTAAACTTAAATACACCATGATCTTGCAACATAAGTGAAACACACCCTTAAATTCTTACCAAGTTAAGGAGTATTTTTAACATTTGTGATAAATCGAGAGTGTATTTTAGTTAAGTTAATCAAGTAGAGGGAGTGTTTTTGACAATATTAATAATTAAATGATGAAACAAATAATTTGTGCCAAATTTAAAAGTATTTTCAATACTTCTCTCTTTTATTAAATGTAAAACAAATACTTCATATTACATTAAATAAAATCATCTCATTAAAAATAAACTGAATTTCTAAAAATATAAATAATATTGAAAAATTCAAATTGTATTGATTATAATTATTTAAATTAATATATTTATAAATGATAAATAATTTATTTAAAATAAATTATACAAATATATTTATATGATAATAAATCATCAAAATATGTATAAAATATAAATTTCTATAAATACTAGTACTCACTAACATTATAATTAATGTGAAAAAGATAGTTTTAATTTAAAAGTCAAAGATGGACACGAGACAATTGGAGAAATTAGTAATACGTTATTCTTATAGGTTGTTGCCTTGTCAATCCTATCCACTCTTCTTTTGGCACCTTCTCCTCAAAACCTTACAAATATTTTCTCCGTGCAGTAATAATGTTCATTATTTAAATAATTTTATTAAATTATTTTTTGAATATGATAAATACATCTCGACAGATAACTTTAGTTAATTAGAAGAATAAATTAGAGGTTAATAAAAACATTAATTACCAAAAAAAGAAGAATAAATTGAAAATTGCATATAAAATTATCTCTTAATTTCATAAGGTAGACAACTATTGTTGGACATCTATTTTTATTACACCAGTAGACAAATAAAAAGGGAAAATTATATGTATATACAAAACAGTAAAAAATTTATGAAAATAGTAGCCCGTATTTTATTTACATACAAAATAGCCCAAAATCAGTAAAACTATATATAACCATGTGATATAGTTTGTCAAAAATTATAGAAAGTATATACTATTACATAATATAGATTACTTATATGGGAACTATACACTAAATATACATTATGAGCACAAATATATACTGACTATACATGCCTATACAATGAGTTTTTTTTTTTAATTTCTTAAATTTAGTATCTGTCGGTATAATTTGCTCAAATAAAAATGGATAAAAAAGTAATATTTAAAGAGGTAAAAGAGAGAAACTTCCCAAAATGTCCTTACTATGGAAAAATCCTCTCTTTAATTACTTATTAATTAGTATTAATGAATTTTTCTCCTTAAATTTATTTATTTATTTCTCACTTTGGGGTGGGGGGGGGAGGGTGTTATGGAATTTTAATGTGATGAAAATCTGTTTTTGAGGATGGAAGTTTCAAAGATGATGTTGTTTGGAA
>JAPFFP010000113.1:19133458-19145050 GCA_026153255.1 Solanum medicagineum | reverse complement strand
GCTTGATTGGGGTCCCTTCAGGTTCTCCATTCACCGTAACTCTCTAGACCTTAGGCTTGGGTCCTGATAGCCTCGACAGAGGTGGATTTGATTACAAAGAGATGTTCTAAAAATATACCTGCAGATATTCTCGCGGAGCATGATTGCTACCATTTTGTCCTAGACTTATGTTAGCACAATTGGCACGGCGAAAAAATGGAGAGAATTGTATGATAACCCTAGTGAGTGAAGGGAGGACCAATTAATAGAAGTTCAAACTTAATCTTGAATGTCCATCAAATAACCAATCTAATGTACGAGATTTCTTTTTCATTAGATATTAGTTATAGAGTTCACATTAATTCTGTCACACATAATATGATGAAATTCTAACATTTATTATAAAGACAAATTCTGTAACTTAATTTATATCTCAATATAAGCTTAGCAATATCTTATAATATTATTTATTATTTATTAATATTATTTATAATTTAACATTTGCTCTTTTGAGTTTTCATTCGTTGATTATATTTAAAATTTATTATTTTTTCTAATAATTTTGTTACACCTTAGAAATTATCAAAATACCTCTAGATGAGAGACTGTTCGCATAATGCATCATTCCAAAATTTTTTGATACATTTGAGGCCGAAATCATGATCAAAATAAAAAATTGAGTGGGGAAATGATCTCGGTTGAATTTTAGGCCAATTGGAGCAAAAGATAATTTTTCGAGGCAAAGTGTGATTTTCCAATAAGGTGTGTGACACCTCCATGTCGTAGAGATGACCCGAAATGGTTCATTTTCACACTTTATATATAAAACTCGTTCAACGGTGTGGTTTATGTGTTTCATAAAAAATGAACTACGGCGGAGCAAGTCCGCGATGCTGACCTACTCCAACATAGTTCAAATATTTTATTATCAGCTGAAATTTTAATGAGGGACATTCAAGACTCTTACCCATCCCTCCTACACTCAATCCACACTAATATAGGTCATTTTTGGTCTTAAAGAGGTTCTTAAACCATTTGCAAGTTTCTTTACACGTTCTAACTAAAGAATTGGGGCGAAGAAGAGGAGAAAGGGTTAGGATTCAAGTGAATTGAAGCCAGATTCTTGCAGTTTGATTATCATCCTTTCATCCCATGTATATAAAGCTAACTAAAACATAGATTATGTTCTTCCATATGGCCCATAGATAGAATTAATTGAATAGTGAATGAATTAGACCTTCCATAAATGTTTTCTTGAAGTCTTTCTTAAATCCTAATGTATTCTTACATAATTTTACATGACTGATATTTTTTGAACTGAACACTTGTAATAGATGATTGTATTTTTCTACATGAACCTAGATTGAATTTTTACATTTATTATAGACTGCATTTGAATGGGTATACATGAGTATGATTTGAGCTTGAAAAGTCTATAAAAATTATAAATGATTTAATTCTATTTTTGTACCTGAATATCTTGAGTTTGATTGATGGATGATATTGAGTCTTGATGTGTCATGAACTGTTTCTAAAAGAATGTTTCTATATCCAATTAGACTAATTGAATAAGTTAACCGAAGGAATTGATTGAAGCCTTATGAGCATGTTGAGTCATGGGAGGAGTACTGAGCATGAGTTGAGTGAGAATAAGTAACAACTCAAACTCACTAAACTACGTAGCCAGAGTATGAGAGGATTAAACCGTAAAATTAAATATTTCTCTATTGTCCCAAAAGAGGACTTGATGTTATTGACTATGGATCCACTAATGGGATGTCCTTTACCCTAATAAGGTATTGGATAAATGTGACAATGACAGCGCTTCATTGTATCATCACAGGCTTATAAGTGATGATTTTCGGTTAGTGAAACTACCAATAAGACCTGATAATACTCTATATGATTGGAATGGATTGTATATGATTGTCTCAATCTAAACCTTGTCTTTGCTTTAGACATAAGAAATTTTGATTGAGTTTCTTATCTTTCTAATATGAGTTATCTCAGCTGATATTATTCTACCTTGATGCATATTTCATTTTGCCAAATTAAATACTCATACATTCCATGTACTGATGTCTATTTGGGTCTGCATCTTTTCATGATGTAGAGATAGGTACTAGGAATCATCAACATGCGCTTTGTTGAGGATCATATCTCACTATCAGTCTTGGGTGAGTCTTCCCTGCTTTGGAGGATACCACATCTATCTTTCTAGCTTTTGAGTTTAGTCATTTATATGTTAGTTTGAGGTAGCCATGAACATGTTATAGGCACCACAATAGACAATGTTAATAGAGGTTTCAAATATTATATGGTGAAGGATTGTTTTGATGTCTTTAACTCTTGACTAGGTCCCATGATGTTGGATTTGGATTGATTGTTGATTTTAACATGTTATAGGCACCACATAGACAATATTAATAGAGGTTTCATAGATTATATGGTGAAGGATTGTTTTGATGTCTTTACCTCTTGACTAGTTCCTTTTTTATGTGTCCCCTGATGTTGGATTTGGATTGATTATTGATTTTAAGATCTAATTTATTCTATTTGATCATTGATTAGTCCACTAGAATATTGTCTAAATATCTAATCTGAGTCTTTCGTTGTATGATTGATGATGTGATCAGGTCAAGTGGTTCGCTTGGGACTAGCAATGGTCGTTGAGTGTTGGCCACACCAAGAATTCCCTTATGGGGCATGAGAAACTTAGTATCGGAGTATAAAGTTCAAGAGTCCCAAGGTGTCTATGAAGTCATGTCTAGTAAAGTCTTCCTTATGGGTGTATTGTGCACCACACTTATAATCAGGAGGCTATAGGATATTAAATCATCTGACCTTTTTTGTATTTTGAGTTCATGCGATAGAATTTAGCACTATTAAAGTATCTATCTGATTTGTGTATTACGCATTTGCAGATCATGCCTCTTAAGCGTACCATCACCCAAAGAGATGTTTCAGCTTCCAATACTGAGAATCCCCCATCAGTGCCTATTCAGATAAGGACGAGAGGTTGAGGTCGACCTGCTAGAACCACTAGGGCTCCCCAGGTTCCTACTGCTTCACCTGCTCCAACTACACAGATTGATTTCAATGTTCACAGTAATTTATGAATCTTTTAACATTATTTATAGTATTTTTTTCATAAATTTTTTAATTTACTCAAAGTGATCGTTAGTATGATCTAAAAGGTTCATTATAAGTTGCAAAAAAAAGATATTGATGGCCATATACTAAACCATTTCCACAAAAAAGAATACCTAATAAAAACTTCACTAAGTGACAAGTATCTGATATATAAGGGAGAGTTTCCCTTTACCATGAAAAGCATGTCCCCTTACTTCTGACCCCACATACAACTCTTTTTTCATTGAACTCCCTCTTTATAATAGACCTACTTTGCTTTCACTGTTTCCTTCAACTTCCGCGTGGAGCTCACTTTCGGCATACAACTTCTTCCATGTCTCTCCCTCTTCTTTTAATTTTCAACTCACTTCTCACGCCCCTTTCAATAATAATTTGCTAAGTTCATGATAAAATTGGTAAATTTTGATTATGATAATAGGACCCAGATGGTTTGTTGGGTCCGCCCTAAACAGGTCATATTGCATGAATGAAGTTCCAAAGACGCCTCAGGAATGACGCTGCTGCTGGACAAGAATTTGAACGGCAGGTCCGTGAAGAAAAAGAGCGCCGCAGAGTTCTTCGTGAGGTAATTTTTATTTTTAGTTCGTTTAGAAAAAATTTTTTCCCTCTTTTTGCAATCTTTTTGTTACAAACATTTAGATATATTCTACATTATTTTGGATTGACGGCAAGAATTTTTTCTTTTTTTTTCCTCAACAACAAAGACTGTCTTCCATTTTTGTTCAATGATTAAAAAGGCAAAGGAAAACTCTGGAGATAAACCGAATAGGTTCAATATGTCACCTTTAAGAATTAAAATTCATTAAAAATGTTTCCCTACGATATTTATTTGAGAGAATAGATAGAAACTGTTAACTACCGTTGATGTCTTTTATTTTTTTAGGGGTGAAGGTAGCTCCGCCCCTATTGGAATGACACTGTCACCTTTTCTCCTCAATAAGTAGTATTATAAATTAGTGCAACACAGAAATTATATCTACCAAGGAAGACGCTACATGAAGATTGTATCGTCTTTCACTTTTGAAGGACTGATTTCGAGGAAGTAAATCATCATTTCGATTACAAGAGTAACAACATTGTATAGGAACGCAGTGGATTATTCAGCAGTACTGAAAAATATGAGGACCAAAAGAGCTACTGAGAGAAAATATTGGCTCAAGCAGCTATTAATAATAGACAATATTGACCATCGATATCATAGCAAAAGTCTATGAGAGGAAAAACCTTCAAGAATAAGAATATAAATATCATTTGCATTGCTTAAGAGAGCGAGAATCAAATTCTCATGCATTCTACTCACTGATGAAATATGAGCAGAATCGTAAAGAGATATCATACAAAACTAGCAGGAAAAGTAACACAATTGCTCTTATATCAAATATTTGTTTCAATTGATGATGTTATAATGTCTACCTTGGCTCGAGGTGGTTGTTTCTGATGTGAAGATCTAGACTAAGGGTATTAGCTTTTCGGCTGAAAACTTTCCTCTGGCTGTCCGTCCTTATAATAAGCAAGACATTAGTCGAATATGAGAGAAAACCAAGATGGATTGATAGTTCCCAAGTAAGGCTTGAGGTTTGCATATAGGATAGAAAAGACATGCCAGATCACAGGGATGACAGAATAGGCAATACAAAACGTTGTTAACTACAAAAATCAAGAGTACGTGGAAAACAAAGGTTGCCGTTGGAGGAACCACTTGGACATAGTTTTCCATGTAAGATTAATAAGAAATTTTGTGGTTGTTTTCTATTGTGGGAAGCTGCAATAATCTACTTAGGCTACCTTATGTTTCTGGGCATCTAGCATAATTCGCTAAAATTTGTGATATCCCCAGAAAATCAACAATTGTGTCCTTAGCTTGCTTATGCTTGTCCGAAAGGTGCTAGGGCGGGTTTCGGGTAGAGTAAGCTTATTGTATACGTGTTTCTTAAAGAAGTTGTGGTTTCTGATCTGATTTTCGATGAACCTTATGTTTGAGCCTGTGTTACATGAACTAAGTACAGGTGTTGGACATCAGGTGTGTCTTACAGAGTTAAAATTGTCAAAGCTTTTGCGTGTGCGATATGTATATATGCACACAGTGTTCGATGGGTGTGCAAGGATATAATAATAAGCATGAAAATCAGTGTATGACATCTGCCTAGCATCTTCTTGATACATAGGGCAAATGGCTTTTAGATTCGTGCATAGTTTGTGTTACCTAAGCGTAATTCTTATGAGCCTATAGTAAGGTAGTCCAGAGTTTATTCTTGACGAATTATCTACAGTTCTTTACTGTATGAATCAAGAAAGTGTTAAAAGTATCCAAATACTTTGACCAAGTCCAATGTGTGTTGCAAGCTACCACCCCATTTCACGCCGTTTTAGACATAAGTATGCTGAAGAAACAGAAATCCTGATATCATAGGTTTGAATTTCGTAGCTTCTGCCAGCTTCTAAATCTCTTTTCACGATACTTTGCTTTTCTCGCTCTTGCCTTAGTTCTGGATGGTAAAATTGGTATGCTGGCTTTGCATTTTTCCCTATTGTGGGCCTTGTAACCATAGCAAGTCGGGCGTGATTTTTTGCCTTTCCCTTGATGATAATTATGTGCTAAATTTGCATCAAGTAATAGTCGATCCGCAAAAGAAGTATGATGGTTTTTAAATAGCTCTGCAGCAGCCTGAGCTGTTTGAACAACCCTCATGTTAGTCGAGGTGCCAACTTTAACCCCAGAACAGGGCCATATTTCTGTTTTAGAACTAACATATTTTATTGTGGCTCATAGATTACATATATTATGTCAATGCAAGTGAAGAGCCTTAGAATGGGTTAAATTGGGGATTAAATTGGGTTCAATTGAAGATTCTTTCAAAATGGGTTAAAGCTTGAATGAGTTTGGATATTTAACTCTAGCCGTCACAATTACATGAACTTTTTTTTAAAAAAAATACCTACAACTGTGTATTCACATTTTAGACTAGAGTTTAAGAGAGTACAAACTGATTAATGACCAATTGTTGACTACCTGTAGAAGACAGAATGAGCAACAATATATAGTGTCTTATTCCGCTGTTTTAAGTATTAATCTCTATTACTTATTCATAAGTTCGTTTCGGTTTTATCTTGTGTTGATTTCTACGATAGCTGCTATATCGCTTTAATTATTATGTCCTTTATTCGAGTCGATTACAACCGCTGCACTGTATAACTTGCATAATATCCTTAGGTGAACTTATTCAAAAGGGAACAACTTCTATCTCGAGCTACCAACTGGATGACTGAGGCAAATTGTTCAATAAAAAATGGGTGCTGGCTCCCGCACATATTGCATTATATACACCATTGTGTTCTGAAACCAAGAAAGAGAGAGCTCCTTAACAGAAATTTCGTCAAAGTATTTGCAGAGCACATTACTTGAACAAATAAACTGTGAAGAAAGTGAAATTAAATGAGATCGTGACGACTCACCAGTCGGGAAGCTTGAATTTTGCCTTCGTTTTGTTTTTACAAATTTCTGCCCCTTCGTGGTTCATTTTTTCCACTGTTAGTTACTATAGGGTGCTATTCGTTCATCCTTTGTTCGACTTAAACATAATAGATGGTTAATCTTATCTTCGTCAGATTTTTTAAGCGCAAATTCGGCCTTCACGCATACTAGCAGCTCTGTTGCCTCTTTTATTTATCTCTCAAGAAAAAACGCACGGGCACTACTGTACTAGTATTATTACATAATCCACAAATAAACTATTACAAGTAAAGAATGCTATTAAATATACATGGTTAGTAATTTGTTGAATGCAATAAGAAGCAGCAGCAGCTCATCTAGTAATCTTACACGACATAAGATGTCAAGTTTAATCTTATAGCATAGTGGAATGTGCATACGGAAAAAGATTTAGTCGGTGCGATACTAATTTAATATTGTAATATATTTATATTTTTTATGGGCTATCGTTGAATTAAGACACAGTGGCCAACATCATAGGGTAAAGGAGGCATCATTTTCCTTTCAACATCATTGCGTAAAGCAAAAGGTATTTCTTTGTTAGGCTCAAGTTGATAACCTATATGTGTTGTTTTTCAAGTGAAACGACTAAATATTTGCTTTAACAATATGTTAGGATTTAGGATATTGTATTAGCATCCGGACATTAATTTTTAGTATTTGGATGTCCCACATGTTCTTTTGGAGTGTTAAGGCGCATTTTGGACTCAAACATCTACTGTAATTGCTATCCTTGTCAATAAACAACCTTAGCTTTTATTTTCTTCGAGATATATGGATCCGTTTGATAGGATGTATTAGGACAAATAATCCATGAATTATCTATTGGTATTACTTAATACTATGTTTGGTAGAAATTTGGACCCATATATAACTAATCCATGTATTAGTTAATACCACATACATGGCATTAGCTAATACCTCTCATTTGGTGGTGTTAACTGATACCTTGGATTTAATACGATGGGATTATATATAAAGACAAAAATATCTCTCAAATTCTTTTATATTTTATTTTTGTTTTCTTGATTTTATAGTTTATATTTGTAATTTTGTACTAGTAAATTTATTTGAATAAATTACTTACAAAATTTGTTTATTTGCGGATTCAAATTTTCATAATATAAAAACAAATAAATTACCATGTCAAATTTTAAAATTTTATTTATTTGTGATTTCATATTTACATAATAGACAAAAAATATTTTCCCATGTGACTTTTATTTTTTTAATAATTAATTTAGTTGAGTGATTTTATTGATACAAAACAAAGTCCAGTAATGTTAGATATATTCTCGAAGTTAAGTGATCTTGTAAGATATAAATCCTATATTAAAATTACAACTTTCAATTTTTCATGTGTAAATATAGATTGTTTATTTTAGAATTGTGTACGCACTTTTCAATTTTAACAATAGATAGTCTATCTTTATTAAATTAAAAATTGGCGTTCCATTAGTGATGAATTTATTAGATTACAATTATTTATTCTTAAATAATTCAAGTAAGAAAATAATAAATATGATGAAAAAATTATTGTTCTCCTAGTGATGAATTTATAAGATCACAATTATTTATTCTTAAATAATTCAAGTGAGAAAATAACACATATGATGACAAAATTATTGTCCTCCTAACTTGTTAGAAGCCCAAAAAAAAAAATCTACTTTGATCTAATTACATGAAATAGAAAATTCCACAATAATTCAAAGGTATAATTGGAAAGAAGTTTTTTGTAGAGTTTTAAACCAATTACAAGATTAGATGGAAAGTAATGAACCAAACACTTGCTAAAAATAATCCCTGCATTACTAATCTTGCGTTACTAATCCTTGTATTACTAATTGCTGCATTACTAACACTTGCGTTATTTATTTTTGTACCAAATGACCTCACAAGGATATAGATAAATTAGTACAAATTCGAGCAATGACGCTTTCTTAGTGATAGAACACTTTCCTCACCCAATCGACTCATCGTAGTTTGAATTACATGACGTCTAAATGGAAATGCACCACCCTTAGGCATCGAGGAGGGCAAATGCAATTAATGCAGTGTTTTCCCTCTAAATTCTACGCCTTCCACAATTATATCTTTATACTTCTTTCTAGTAATAACATTTTAATCAAATAATCATTTGCAGATCTACAATTTTGAGCAACGGATTCATCGTCACAATAGGCATCCATTATTTAATTTGCAAGGGTAATAGTATGTAGAAAATTATGATTTACTTAGGTTATTAGTATTTAATTGATATAGTTATAAGTATTTAATTGATATAAAAGTAATACAAAGTACTAACAAGCTGCAAAACATGTTCTCCATATATTATAACTAGCATATATATCCGCATGATGTGTCGAAAATATTAAACTATTGATTTTAAATTATTTCATATTGGAATGTCTCATTTGAGCATGTTAAAATCATATAATATATATATTTTTAAAAGAAACTTTAATTATCGTATTATTTCTCAATAAAATATCAAAAAAAAAAAAAAAGTCTACACTCCATCCCTACGCCCTACCCTCACCCCCTCAATATTTTGTAAAAAAATATGCTACTCTCTCCATACCTCCACACCCTCCGACCTCTAATCCAATTTATAGGAAAAAATATTCATGTAATTATAAAAGTAAAAGACATTTTATTCTTCATATTTTTTTAATTTTATTGTTCACAATCTCAAAATATTAGATTGTCAATATCTCTGTCTCCACGTCCACTCTCCCTTGCCCTACCTGTAAGCAAAACCTATATGAGTGAAAATAATAATATAATAATGAACACTACTACAAAAACAGAAAATATCGATCACAAAATATCGACTTCTAAAAGTCGGTATTCTCAGAAATACCGATTAAATACTAACTTTTAAACTAACTTGGTCTCCAAGTAAGAAATTGAATTGGTATTCAAGTAGGATTCCTAACTCTTTAAGGAATCCATATAATAGACATTCACCACAAATAGAATATGTTTATAACACTCCCCCTTGATATTTATTTGCTAGATTATGTGCCTCGTTAAAATCTTACTAGATAAAACCCCGTGGGAAAAAATTCTAGTGAAGGAAAAAGATTACACATATCGAATAGTACACATTTTAGATGTCTCATTAAAAACCTTACAAAAAAACCTAATGGGACAAAAACCTTGTGAGGAAAAAAACGCACATCGTGCATTAACTCCCCCTAATTAGAACATCAATCCAAGGACTTGAATCTTCGTATCCCAATCTTGTTTACTATCTTCTTGAAAGTTGCAGTTGGTAGAGATCTAGTGAACAAATCAACCATATTGTCACTCGAACAAATCTGTTGCACATTTATATTACCATTCTTTTGGAGCTGATGTGTATAGAAAAACTTTGGCGAAATGTGCTTCGTTCTATCTCCTTTTATGAATCCTCCCTTTAGGATAAAAGAATTTTGCAAGTTCCTCACTTCAACTTCTTTAAGCAAACAATCTATTGCCTTTTGAAAACTCTTTAGGAGTTTCAATTCAAGTTGCCAACTTGCATTAATATGAAAGATTCTTGATTTATTTTAATTAATATGAGGATTATAAACAAGTTTTTCAAGAACTTGTATATGATTCATGCGTTTTAAATCCTTCAAATACTTTCAATCTTTCATATCAATTTTGTCCAGTGCAATATTCAATATAAATGCATGATATTTTCTAGTGTGTAGATTGCAAGTCAAATAAGTTTTGTTCTTACCAAGATGCATCATTGCTCTTGATAATTAGAGCATGTTTTAATATACCGTAGAGCTTAGATCCTCATAATCTTTTATAATATTGCGCTATATTGTATAAAATATATCTTCGACAAAATATCTTTTTTTGACTGCTTGCAATGCGACATAACTTGTTGAGATCTCATACTTCATTATTTTCAGGTAGCTACCCTTCTCATTAGGTTTCATGAAGTATTATGTCGTAAGCTCTTCAAGAGCAAACTGCCTTTTAGTGATGATCATTTGGATCATTTGCTCCTTTATTAAATTATCTTATTTGAGATCAATTGCATGCTTCATGCATGTCATAAATTCTGTCTTTCAGGGACATTAATGGGAGTATTTTAACTCTTAGTTTATTATTATCTCCCTCTTATGTTAGACAAACTAACATATATTCCAATCTATCTTGGAGAATCCATCTTAGCTTTTATGCATCATAATATATTTATTAATTGTATACCGCATATCAAAATTATTAGATGAAAATTATATTGTCCTTGATCATATACCAATTTGAGGAGAAATTAATCATAATGTATTGGATTGATGCATGTCTTTGCCTATAATTTGTCATATTTCAGACCCTAAAACTTTGTTCTCATGAGCAATGATTGATAATTTATTTAAGGCATTTAGTGTCACTCATCTTGAATATTTATCAATATTATAAAGGTGAATAGTCTTGATTACGTATTTTGAGAGTTGTGCTATTAATTCAATTATCTTTTACAAACAATTTTGCGTATGTCAAAATTCAAGTTGACAGTAAATGCACATGTGATTATCTTATTGATGCATCCATTTCACATATCACATGATGGTGAACGAGCCCATATTCACCTTTCATACTTTCAGAATTTAGGAAATTCAATCCCAACATTAGTTGATGTAATCAACCTATCATGAGAACAAGCAATCTTAAAAGATCTTTTATTTATTCAATATATGTCTAATGAGTAAACTTCAAGTTTACCATGACATGTGCCTTTTGCTATAATAAATTTCTGATTTACTATTACATGAGCGAATTTCAGATTTTTTTACTTGGGGAGTAAATTTCAACTTTATTTCTTCTTAAATACTCTACTTTTCATAGAGGTGAACTACGATCCTTTTTTAATTTGTAAATGCATCTAGGATTTTGTTAGACCCCGTATTTCTTTAAATTAAGGATAATTATCTCATTGGGGAATTTTGTTGTGGATGCCGTGTAATTTG
>JAPFFP010000113.1:19071361-19096732 GCA_026153255.1 Solanum medicagineum | reverse complement strand
TATATGTGTGTAAAAAGTTATCTTTATTTTATTTTATTCAAAAATAAATAGTATAATTTGTCATATATCATTTAACTTTTCTTTAGTGTGAAGGTTCTTCCACATTTACATATTATAATATATACTCACCCTTTGATTTCTTTCTAGTGATCAGTCCAATTTCTAGAAAATAATTGAATTTTTAGGATCATTTTGATAGAATGTAGCATGACATTTACCTTTTTAATTATTACAATCAATAACTTATATAATTAAGACTTAGGAGTATATCTAAGTGTATGGGTATAAATTCACGTGAATAAAGATTATTCTCTCAAAATTACTATTGAAATAAAATTAACGATGATTAAAATTTCACGTCATTTTTTAAAATTTAATTTAAACTTTCAAAATTCGAAAAAGGATTTTGCCCCCGAATTATGCGAAATATATCATTAATACCCTCTGTTACATTTTGAAATAAAAATATCCCCGTCGTTATTTCAAGAGATCACAAATATCCTCAAGAGTTAACACCCTAAAATTTTAGTGATGTGCCAAGCCATATGTAGAACAAATTTTTCACCTAAGCATTGCCAACTAGAATTCACTACAAAAAATTAAATTTTTATCAATGGCTATAATCGCCATAAAAATCCTAAAATATTGCCACTAAAATTTTGCACTAATTTTTTATCTGACAATGGACATTAATATTTTTATTTAGTTTATTTTTTTTTAAACGTCCAGTCAAAGTGTAGAACTTAAACATGGAAGGAGTAGTACCAAAGTCCGCAAATATATCACTGTTTTTTTTTAATTGGTCGTTCGGTTCGATTCAGTTTTATATATTATTGGTTTGATTTATCGGTTTATGATTTTTAAATATTCTAAATCAATAAAAATCTAATAAAATATTTTTTATCAATTTTCGCTTATCAATTTTAAGTTCTTAACGATTCGATTTTCGGTTTACCAGATAAGAATGATAATGATAATTTGCATTAACAACAATCAGATAAAGTACGAAAATTATGTTTATAAACTTGTAAAAGTTATAATTAGTTAATTACAAATTAAAATACTAAAGTGGATAACTAATCATTTAAGTACAGTAAAGATTAAAAAAGGTAAAGTATTGCTATAGTGTCTCATTACTATTAAATTACTAATATTTAATATTTACGAAGGGATAAAATAGTAAATTATTATAATCTTATTGGGTTATCAGTTTACCAATAACCCAATAGTAAAAATTGATATCGAACCGAATAACCCAATAATTTTTTCTAAAACCATTAAAAACATAAACCAATAATATTTTTATCGACTCAATTTATCAGTCGATTCGATTTTTGCACCATCCTAATTTCTCTTTTTTACTTTTACAATTAAAAAAAAAAGGACCATATTATTCTCTCTTTGATTCTAGAAGTCTGCCAAAGGTCATCATAAAATATCATTATTTGAATTTTTGAACCCATGCTCCACTATATCTAAGTTTGCTCAATTATTCTTTATTTGGCCATCAACTACTGAGAAACAAGACAACCTTTTCCATTATATAAATCAACTGTCTTCCAAATTCTTATACCCAAATCAACTTTCTTACAAAATTATCCCATCTTGTAATTCTCTCTACACTAATTATTCCATGGCCAATTCCAATGAGATTGTCACTGAAATGGATTGTTGGTATAGAATTTATAAGGATGGTCGAGTCGAACGTTTATATGATAGAAATAACTTATTAACTTACGTGCCCCCATCACTTGATGATCCAGCCACTGATGTCTCCTCGAAAGATGTCACAATTTCACCACATGTTTCTGCTAGACTCTATCTTCCTAAAAACACCACCCAAAAACTTGCAATTTTAGTGTATTACCATGGTGGTGCATTAGTTCTTGGATCCGCTTTTTTTAATGCGTACCATCGTTACCTCAACATCTTAGCATCCGAATCAAACGCAATCGCCATTTCTGTAGAGCATCGGTTAGCCCCTGAACATGACGTGCCTACAATTTACGAAGATTGTTGGACCGCACTTCAATGGGTCGCGTCACACGCTACTAGCGCTAACGATGACCCGTGGCTGAAAAACTATGGAGACTTTAGTAGATTGTGTATAATGGGAGATAGTGCTGGTGGCAATATAGTTTATCATATGGCCATGAGAGCTGGAATGGAAGGTGGTATTAATGAAAATGTGACCATTAATGGTTCTATTTTTGTTTGTCCTTACTTTTTGGTCCCAATTGACAACATTGAACAAAATGTTTCGTACAAGAATTGGTTGATTATTAGCTCACCTTCAGAAGGTGGACTACACAGTCCGATGATTAATCCACTTGCAAAGAATGCTCCTTGTTTGTCTAAATTGGGTTGTTCTAGGATGTTGTTGTGTTTTGCTGAGAAAGATGAGTATATTCCAAGAGAAATTGGGATTCAACTTGTTGAGGGCATAAAGAAAAGTGGTTGGAAAGGGGATTTGGAGTTCATTGAAGTTGAAAATGAAGGGCATTGCTTTCAATTAGCTAATCCTGAAACAAAAATATCTCAACATTTCATCAAACGTTTTGCTTCTTTCATCCAATTTAAGTAATTCGAGTTATTGCTGCGTTAGATGTCGTACACTACTATAGTATATAACATTATTATATTGTCACTTCAATACTAGTCTTATTTTGATTTTCGTCTGAGATGTCATTTTCGACTGTCTTAAATAAGATAAGAATAACATTGTGTTCATCAGGGTGACTCTGACAGTGTTAGAAAAAAGACAAGCGTCTTAGGCCTCCAAAGAATAAGTTTGACACATCTAGAGTATGATTATATGATCAATTGAAAAGAATTACTAAATGAAACCAATTTTAACTTTTTTTTAACAATTCTGCATCTCAAAGAACAAAATTCATAAAAGAATATATTAATTTATTTTTTTAAATTTAGGGCCTCCATTGAATTTTTATCTTAGGTCACTAATAAGTTTAAACCGCCCTTGGTGTCCATTCGGGGGGCACGACTCGCTTTGATGATTATCAAATATGCATAAGAGGCAAACACACGTCTTTGGCTTTATAAAAAATGAGAGCATCTCTGCAGTAATTTTAGTTCTTACAAAGAAAATGATAAAAGGAACTTCTCTAATCGTGAAAAAAATATATTCACCTTTATAAAATAGATGCTACCTTAAATCAATTTCATAGGGCCTTGAGAGCACACAAATAAATTTTATCGTCCATTCCAAATTTGCGATAAACTTAAAATTTTGTGTCTTTCTCTTTTTTCTTTAGATTTTATTTTTGAGATATGATTTCTAGGAGGTTGTTGAGGGTTCAAAATAGTGATCCAAACTAAGCTACTTCAGACAGTGGCTATGCAAAAAAATTTAATGAAATGGACTGAGACTTATCCAGAAAATCATATTATCATTGATTTAAGATTAAGGAGGGTCATTATCGTGTTTCCAATAATATAAAAGGAGTATTAGTTTTCAAACTCAAAATATTAAAAGGGTAAGGGAGTTTTCTATTAAAAATAGTATAAAAATACTTTTCATCCTATAGAAATAATAGAAGATTCTTTTATGTTTGAAGCATGTATGATACTGTACTGTTTTTAGGATATTTTTTTCATTAAAAATGTAAGTTTCAGAATTAAATAAGGTCCTTGTAAATGTTAGGAGCACCAATAACAATGTTTAAATAATACAAATTCCAATAAAAATAATTAGGAGAAAGAAATTCACTATCCATTTTACTCTATTTACAATAAAATAAAATAAACATAAAAATAAATCATCTCTTAATGCTAATAAAGAGAGAAGAGGATAATCCGTTGGAGAGGGTCAAGAAAAAACATTTGGCAACTTGTCATAATGAACACCTTTAAGACAATTCAATCTTGCAGCAATTGTCAGCCGAATGTAAATGCGAACATTAAGAGATGATTAGTAATTCTTTTTAAAATATTACGATAATTATATTTCCAAAATAATTTCTAGAAGGTTTTTGAAATATCAGACAAAAAATATTTCAACCCCTTCCATTATTTTCTAAAACATATATAAACCAATCCGTTTATTTTGGTTTTTAATTTTAAACATGACAATAGATAGTTTTACTCAATCATCTTATTTTTTAAAAAAAAATTGATTGATTATGATCTACAAATTTTATGAAATGCTACAAAATTTGTTCAATTCTAATGGGCAATTTACAAAGACATGTTCAATTTAAATTAGAGCGCTTGAGGCTATTTCACCCTAACCCTTAGTTTATGTATAGGTAAAAAATATTATATTTTCTTAAAAAGTCTTCTCGAAAATTTCACAAATTTATGTAATATTCATAAAAAAAATTAACAAAATATGCTGGATTTATCTTGATAATCAAATACCTCAGAAGAATTCATAAAATCGGATCATGTATAGCAAAAATCTAGAGAGAAGAATTAAGAGAACATCCAGACTTGTGCGCATATTACTTTATCAATAAAATTATAATTTTTCATATTTTCTTTAATTTGCAATTGCATTTTTCTATCATTTGAAAATTTAAAACATATATAATCAGGATAATTTAAAGAAGATAAGAAGTTGGTTGTCTTCTTTGTCTTATTTCATGTCGAAACACAATATTAAGTTTTAATAAATATTAGTTTTACTACAAAAATTAAAATAATATTTTCTATTTTCATATAAAATATGATCAAACGTGTACTGAACATCGTCAAAAGATTCCCTAAAACAAGAAAAGAAAAAGAGAAAAGGAAACAAAGAAGGCATTTGAAAATTTGTACCACAACCTCTGCAAACATTTAGAGATCAGAAATATCTTTGTTTATTTAATATAATATCTTTAACAAATTTGATGATGAAATTAATGATGATAGTAGGTAAGATAAGATCTAAATTTCGATATCGTCTGACCAAATAATAATAACACACCCAATAAAATCTCATCCGTCGATATGGTCTTAGACCAAATCTTTTAAATATAAATTGAGAATAATCATATATACCATAACACTGTTCTCATACTTAAAAATTTCCATCTGCCATGACCTCTGATGATAATGAAGTGGAGGGCTACTACCGGCTCTACAAAAGTTCAGAAATTTCATTATTAATAAAATGAGGACAATCTTTTATTTATAGATAACAAAAGCTGCTTATTGTGTCTTATCGAAAAAGTCACAATCATTTGAAAACACAATCTTTTGTGAAAGTCCAACCTCACAACTGTTCAGAAAAACTACAATTTTTCATTTGTCATTTATATCTTTTAAACTCAATAATAAAAATAATCCTCATTTGTGATCTATTTTTAAGGCATTTACGATTTGATTGAATTCTCTATACCAATTTCAACTTACACTGACTTTGAATTCACAAACGTGTTTTATTTTTCAATTTAAGACAAGCAATTGAGAAAGCTAAAAGGAAGAAAAACAATACAAATTAATAATTACGATTCACAAACGTTTGGCAGTTGTCATAATGAACATTCAATTTTGCAGCAAATGTCAGCTGAATGTAAATGCAAACGTTGAAAGATGGTTAGTAATTCTTTTTAAAATATTACGATAATTATTTTTCCAACATAATTTCTAGAAGGTTTTTGAAATATCAAACAATAGATATTTCAAGCCTTCCATTTTCTCGTTATTCGGTCACCTACTATTGAATGACAGAAAATTTATAAAATATATATAAGCCAATTCGTTTATTTTGGTTTTTAATTTTAAACATTGACAATTGATAATTTTACGAAAAATAATGTAACTAAAAAACTATATGATATGTATTTACATTATACAATTATAGTTTGAAAAGATTACAATTTATAGTTATAGTTAGGATTTTACTGATATAGTTAGAGTTTTGTTGTTATTTTCTCTCTCCTTTCTTCTTCTCTCTTTGCAATTTTTTGTCAGATATACAATTATATATGTATATCAATTGTATACATAAAATAATTTTGACAAATATACATATCAATTCGACAAATATACGTATACAATTCGCCTCTCTCCACTCCCTGCCTTCTCTCGCTAACCTCTCTCCTCTCCTTTAGATCTCGATCGCCTCTTTCCTCCCTCTTGCAATCTCGTTGGCCAGATATACAAATATATATGTATATTAGTTACATATATACAATTATTTGACAGATATATACATATAATTTGATATATATATATATATATATATAATTCGTATCTCTCCTCCCTCTTCCGACCTCGCTTGCAAGATATACAAATACATATCTATATTAGTTACACATATTCAATTATTTGACAGATATACACATACAATTTGACAAATATACATATACAATTCGTCTCCCCTGCCTCTCTCGATCTCGCTGGCCTCTCTCCTTCCCTCCAAGTCACATAGCCGAGGTTATGCCATGTAATTATGTAAAATATAGCTGTTTAACTATATTAAGTTTCAAGCCTAGACTATTTATGAAAATTTTCCATAATTTTACTCAATCATATTATTTTTTTAATAGAAAATTTGTTTGATTATGATCTACGTAGATATCGAAATTTTGTGAAATCCTACAAAATTTGTTCAATTCTAATTGGGAATTTACAAAGACATGTTCAATTTAAATTAGAGTGCTTGGGGTTGCTCCACCCTGAACTCTAATTTATACATGTGTAAAAGGTATTATATTTTTTTTAAAAGTCTTCCAGAAAATTTCATAAATTTATATAATATTCACAAAAAGATCAAGAAATATGCCTGTCTTATCTTGATAATCAAATATTTCATAAGAAATAATAATAACAATATCCAATCTAAATATCTCAATATTGTAACTTGATTGCAGGGATCTTCTTCACTAGCTGATGAACCCTCCAATTAAATACAACTATCGGGAAACAACTAATATAGCAGATGCACTTGCCAAGGAGGCTCAAATATGTACATACTAAATCCGCTGAAGATCCTGGAAAGTGCTCCACCTTTGCATCAGAAGTTAGAAGCGGACAAACTTCTTTTGTGAGGGTGAAACGACAAACAACAACTAATAGGCTAAGATTATCAAATGATTGCAGTAAATTTGCTTATTCCCCTCCCACAGAATGTACTACTAACAGAGTAGGTACGCTGTCATTGCCATGTAATGAAGCATATTAACTAGTAATATAATATTTTTTATTTTACTAAAAAAAAAATTCATAAAATCAAATTACGGTAAAAATCTAGAGAGGAGAATTAAGAGAACGAATAAATTTATGCTCATAATTACTTTATCGATAAAATTATATATTTTTTTAATAATTATAATATATATTTAATCATTTTAAAATTTAAAACATATCTAATCAAGATAACTTGCCGAATGAAGCAAGTTGGTTGTCTTCTTCCTCTTATTATAATTGCGAGTTAAAATAATTCTAATTTATTTCATGTCGAAATGCAACTTTTAAGTTAATATTATTTTTATTTATAATTAATTTTTTCTATTTAAAAATAAAAATTAAGTTTTTCTATTTCTATAATGAAACATAATCTAACGTCTATTTAATATTGCCCAAAAGATCAAAAAAATGGAAAAAAAAAATAAGCAAGTGGATAGAAACTGTCGAAAATATATGCGCACCACATCATGTGCAAATTGCTGGATATCAGAACTTATCTTTATTTATTTATTTAATATAATATCTTTGACAAATTTAATAATAATAATGAAATTAATGATGACAGTGCGTCGATCTGGACCATATTAAAGTAGAATTGCTTTCACCAAAATTTCTCATACTTAACAAAATTTCTCTCTACCATGGCCTCTAAAGATAATGAAGTGGTCCATGAAGTGGAAGACTACTACCGGCTCTACAAAAGTGGACGTGTCGAGCGGTTTTACGACGTGCACGGGTCCTTTTACGTTCCGCCATCGCCACAAATCCCATCAAGCGGCGTATTCTCCAAAGACGTGACTATCTCACCTCACGTCTCTGCTAGACTCTATCTTCCCGAGAACATTCCCGATTCCCAAAAGATCCCCTTGTTAGTGTATTACCATGGGGGCGGACTTGTCATCGAATCCGCCTTTTTCAACGGCATGCATGCTTACGTCAACTCTTTGGCTTCGGAATTAAATGTTGTTGCTGTTTCTGTAGAGTACCGCTTAGCCCCAGAAGTCGATGTGCCTACAATTTACGAAGATTGTTGGACTGCACTTCAATGGATTGCTTCACATGCTGGTGAAAATCCATCTGCTACTAACGATAAAGACTCGTGGTTAACGAATTTTTGTGATTTTAGTAAAGTGTTTATAGCCGGGGACAGTGCTGGTGGCAATTTAGTGTACCACATGACTATGAGGGCCGGCAAAGAAAGCTTGAATAGTGGTATGAAAATTACTGGATCAATTTTTGCTTATCCTTATTTCTTGTTCCCAAATGTAGAAATTGATGAACAAGGTTTGGCTTATAAGATTTGGGTTAATATTTGTCCGTCATTAGATGAGTCCGGGTTATTATCCCCAATTGATAGTCCATTGATTAACCCGCTTTCTGAAAAGGCTCCGTCTTTGTCGGAGCTAGGTTGTTCGAGGATTTTGGTGTGTATGGGGAAAAAAGATGATATAATTCCTTTAGGAATTGGGGTTCGATTTGTTGAAGGAGTGAAGGAGAGTGGATGGAACGGAGAATTGGAGTATCTTGAGGTGGATGGCGGACATTCCTTTCAAATGTATGAACCTGAATCTGATGAAGCTAAACGTATGATGAAGTGTTATGCTGATTTCATTCATCGCTAGAAGTAAACATAATTTGTGTTGTTCTAACTCAGATCCGCGAGGATTAATCGTTGGCGTGTCGGGCTGGATACTTGAGGAAAAAAAATTGTATTGTTCTGCTCCAAAGCAATTGTTTCGTCTTATAATAAAACGTTTTTATTTTCTGTCTTTGATCTGAATATGAATGGCAGTTCACATGAATTATTTTTCAGTTAGCAGCCAACGAGGTACTCTATTTGTATGAGATCAAAAAGTCTTGTATATCCGAATGACCATCGATGGAAGATGAGCATGTCTAGAAATATTCAAATCGTCATTTGTAATACTCCAGGCATCTGCGATTTGATTGGATTCTCTGTAACAATTTCGACTTACTCTAGAGTTCAATTCTATCCAAAATTGCTCAAATATATACAAACTCATGCATTACACACTTGTATTTAAGATGGACGGAATTAGCATAACACTTCATCATACCTTTAGCTGAGGTTTATAAGTCTGAAACACATGTGCATCGTCAAACTCATGATACTCCGATTCACCATCCCATCCACTCTACTTCACACCTTCAACAGATCGAACCCCAAATTCTAAAGGAGTAATATCATCCTTCTTTCCAACACATATCAAAGTCCTCGAGTTAATTCGAAAAGTGACTTTTGATTTTTGAAAATTCGATTTAATACTTAATTAATTTAAGTGCAAATCAAATCCCCGAAAATTTAAAGAGTCGTCACCTAATTTTAAGGATAATTAGGAAATCAAGATTAAATTTTAAAGCCTAACAGAAAAGTTTTAAAATATCTGAGAAATGAGTAAGGGTTCAATTTCTATTTTTGAAAAGAAATTAATCACTCAAAACGGCTGCTATTAGGAAGTTGACTAACTTTTAAAGATTTGACTGACTTTGAAAAAAAAAAGTTGACTTTTTTTAAAAAATTGACTATGTTTGAAAGAATTTAACTAAAACTTGAAAGAATTGACCAAATTTGAAAGAAATGACTAAATTTGAAAGAATTTGACTAACTCGAAAGAATTTGACCAAGTTTGGAAGGAAATGACTAAGTTCGAAATTAAACTGACCCTTGAACTATAAAAGGTATACCAAAATAAATTGCAAGAGTAATTCTAACACTAAAAGATCATTAAAAGAAAAATTAACATAATGAGAATAATATCGGGGAACAATTAGATTTAAAACAATCAAATAATACAAAAATGTTAGAGTTAGTATCACATATCACAAATAACATAAATAAATATATAAGGAAAGGGAAAGAATAAAAATCAAGATTGAGCTTAGCAAGCGCAATCTTCCACCTGCCCTAATTTCCATATTTTGGGCCTGCTTAGCCCATTTAAAATTCTCTGCTGTTGCTGCCCGCTGAAATGGACTTTCAGCCCATATTACTGTGATATACACTTAGTGTATATATTTCTGTATATCAGTGTATATTGACTGATTCACTGAGAATGCTCCTTGTTTGTCCAATGATTAATCCAATTGCTAAGAATGCTCCTTGTTTGTCTAAATTGGGTTGTTCTAGGATGTTGTTGTGTTTTGCTGAGAAAGATGAGTATATTCCAAGAGAAATTGGGATTCATTGATCGCATATTTGGTCCTTGAAAGTTACAGCTAGTTCCTACTATTAATAATTAATAATCCTTGTTGATTGTTTCGAAATTCTCTTTATTAATAATTACATTTTGTTTAAATTTATTTGTCTTATCGATATTTTATTTTTGAGTCATTATAAAAACGTCAAATCAACTACCTAACAATTGATTTCACGAATATGCTATTTAATTAAATGCTTCAATTATTGAGTCGAATTTATAATTATACTAATATTAATTGGACCACATTATCCTGTATCAAAATATAAAAAGGATAGTACTTGTTCAAAATATTTGCCATCAAACAAATGTCTAATCATGCTCAATTTTTTATATATCATTTACATTTTGTTTTGTTTCTTTATTTGTATCCCAACTAGCTAGTTCTAATAATTTTAGTTCTAGAAAATTTCCATAGTTGGATCATGTTTGTTTTCTCTTTACAGGTAAAAGTTAAAAATTGACCGACAAAAAGGATGGCAGTACTATTGTTTTTTTTAAAAAAAAAAAATCAACGGTTTAATAATTGGTTCAATGAGACGTCACTTATATTAAAGTGTTTTTTTTTTTTTTGTTAAAAGTTACTTATAATAAATGATTTCTATCATTTGATTATCGATGGAGCTCGTATCATAGGTAGGTGATCGGTTGAACATATTTTGAAAAATTATATATTAGGTATGCAGTAAATTATATTTAATGATGAACCCTCTGTGTAAAATGACCAAAAGAATTAATAATACTAGTCCTGCATGAAGTAAAGAAGGTATAGTTAAGAATTTCTAACCAAAATAGACTATTATATAAATAAATTCATCAAAATAATGTATTTTTTCAATTTTTTACAAAACTAATATAAACGTATTTTTCAGTAACATTATTTTAAATTATATTTTATTTAATAATATTAACTTATGAAACATTACCACGATTAATATCTTTTAACATAATACTATATTATTCTGACATACGTTTTATACCTAAAATGTTATCTACCGTAACATTTCTTAAGATAATAAGAAACTTAGGAGGATAAATGTATATTGGTAAAAGGACATTATCCTCGCGGTATTATTAATTGACACTGATATTTAATTTATGGATTTACGATAGATATTTATCTAATATAAAAAGTGATTGAAATTGTCACCTGTCATATTGAGGAGACCTACCATGCCATTCGCCATTTATAGTTATGCATGACGTTTTATAATTTTCTAATAAAAATTTTAGTCCATCATTTTCAGGAGTGGTAGGTGAGAGTTATTAGGTTAACGTAAATTCATACTTCTCTTTCAAAATTATATGTAGTATTATTATATTTTTTTTTAAAAAAAAAACTTAAATATAGGTGTGTAAATTTATATTCAAAGTATCATATAATGCGTCGAAGATCGGATGTATCTTTCTAATTGAGACTAGAAATTTAAATCGTATATCTATCTTTTTTTATGAAAAAGGACAAAAAATACCTCTCAATTATTTAAATTGGTATTAAAATCCTTCATCCATCTTTCAGCCTCCAAACCAACCTTTGAGCTCCAAAATATCTCGATATTAACCTATTAGCCTATATTTACTCTTATTTTTAACAATCTCCTAAATTATAATCATTAAATATTTATTCATTGTATCACCTAAATATGATTGGTCCAAATTTAAATCCTTCTCAAATAAATGACAAAAACTATATATGGTTATATTTTAACCTAAACTTTAAAATAATATTCACAAATTTATTTAATTACATAATATCTTTCTATTAACTTATATTAAATCAATCCTTTATTCATAAATCCGACTAATAATTAAGGATTCAACTAAAATGCATACTCAGGTTGCTCATCTAAAAAAAAATTATAGTATTGGCTTCTATTAACATAAAATTTTCTATTTATTATTCAATTGACTTGTTCATTCCCTCTTTTTATTATATTTTTAATATCTTATTTTCAATTAAGATATCAAGGACTTCAACTTGAGATAAACTTTCATGTTCATATTCTTTTAATTTGTATTATTGTTATGATGAGGTAGGGATGAAAATACGAGAAAATATTATTTTTATTTTTTATTTTCTTATTTTGAATTTTGAATACGCACTCAACAGAAAAATGTTATATATTTACATATTGCTTATTTATACCATGTTAATTGGACTAGTTATTTGTACATGAATGTCATCATTATTTTTTTTCTTTTTTCTTCCTCGTTTAAGTTGAAATTTTTCTAAAATGATGGGCAAAATCCTAGAAGAAAAAACATAGAAGAAAATGGAGGTGGGGCTGGGGTCTGAGTGTAGAAAGTAGTGGAAAATCTCTATTTTTTATTTTCAATTTATTATAAATTCAAATTAGCTCAATGATATGAAATTGTATATTAAGTTATTTCAAATTATTTTAAAAGAAAATTTAAAATGCCCCTAAATTATTATCCTCCATTTTTATCTTATGAGTATATGTTGTTAGAAATAAGGGTGTTTTTAAAGTAAAAATTTAAAATCAAGGATATATATCAAAGATATTTAAGGATCTAAAGATGAACGAAGGATAGTTTATATCAATTCATATGTATATATATAAGATTTATATCTTCAATATAATGTTTTTTTTAAGTAATAATGCATCAATCATGTTGAAATTTCATTATTTCATAATCAATAATACAAATTTCAAGATGTTCGTTTTCTACTAGCAAACAATTACGGACCATACTAAGATTAACTTTTTCTCTTCTTTTATTTGTACCCATAACTAAGCTCCAATTATTAGTTTGATTTAATACTATTTTTTTCCTTTGTAAATTTGGCGCAACTCATGAATTATTTTTAAAAGGGGTATAACACTAGGCGCAACTCAACCAAGCATTCTGCTCGATGAATTGATATAGTTCTCCGTTACTCAGTTTCTCCACTACAATGGCTTCCGACGACAATGTAGTAGTCAGTGAAGTCGACGACTTCTTTCGGTTATACCAAAGCGGCCGCGTTCAGCGTTTCTACGACGTACACGGCTCCTTCTACGTTCCACCGTCCTCGGAAAATCCATCTGCTGGTTGCTTTTCCAAAGACGTCACTATCTCACCCCACGTCTCTGCCAGACTCTACCTCCCGGAAAACACCACCGCCGGCCAAAAACTCCCCCTCTTAGTCTATTACCACGGCGGCGGACTTTGCATTGAATCCGCTTTTTTCACTTGGATTCACCGTTACGTCAACTCTTTAGCTTCCGAATTGAAAGTTATTGCTGTTTCTGTCGATTATCGCTTAGCCCCTGAAGTTGATGTGCCAACGATTTACGAAGATTGTTGGACTGCACTTCAATGGGTTGATGAAAATTCGTCTAGTACTAACAATATTGACTCGTGGTTATTGAATTATGGTGATTTTAGTAAAGTGTTTTTGGCTGGGGATAGTGCTGGTGGCAATATAGTGTATCACATGACTATGAGGGCCGGTAAAGAAAGCTTGAATAATGGTATGAAAATTACTGGATCGATCTTTGCCTTTCCGTATTTCTTAATTCGAGATATAGACATTGATGGAGAAAGTTTGGCTTACAAGATTTGGGTCAATATTTGTCCGTCATTAGATGAGTCTGGGTTATTATCCCTAGTTGATAGTCCATTGATTAACCCACTTTCTGAAAAGGCTCCATCTTTATCGGGTTTAGGTTGTTCGAAGATTTTGGTATGTATGGGAAAGAAGGATTATGTGATTCCTTTAGATATTGGGGTTCGATTTGTTAAAGGAGTGAAGGAGAGCGGTTGGGATGGAGAATTGGAGTTTGTTGAGGTTGATGGTGGACATTCGTTTCAGATGTATGAACCTGAAACTGATGAAGCTAAACGTATGATGAAGTGTTATGCTGATTTCATTCATCCCTGTAAAAGACAATTAGAGTATCATGTATTCATGCAGAATTCGAGGGAAACGGGCACCTAAGGGGGCATGACAATCAAAATTTGCTACGCTCGTGTGTTGGATTATTTGTAACTCTTTTGTTGTTTGCTTCAATTCTCTTTTTATCTTAATTACTGTTGTCACTGGTGAATCTTTATTGCGAAATAAAGCATCACATTCAATAAGCATTAAATAGAGCATCCTGCGGAATTTTTGTTATAAAATTATTTACTTTTGTAACTTTTTATCAAAAAGATATTTAATTAGCACTAAATTGGTTACATCCGTATCACCCCAAAATATAATTTATCATTTTCAAATGAGAGTTTTTATAGCTAGTTTCAGCTCAACGAAATTTAAGCTTTAGCTCTCTTTAGTATAGCTATAGATATGTTGCTCTGTACTCTCCCATCTAAAGACAACTTTTAATTACCTACTAACTAACTTACTATTTCTAGTAGCAACCTCCATATTTTTTTTTTAATCTATGATCATGATCTCGATAAAGATAAAATATGTCATGTTCTGTCTAATCATCCGTTCTTAATATTTCTTGAGTCTATATTTGCCTTTTCTCAATCGCTCAATATTCAATCGCTCACACCTCCTTATTAGGGAATTGACATAATTTCCTCATCATGTATCCAAACTATTACAGTCTTCCTTGTTGCATCTAGTCCATTACAGAAACCACTCTCATTTAATTTCATATTCTCATTTCTAATCCTATTACTCTTAATATGCTCACACATCCATTTCAGCATTCTTATATTCACTACTTATATCTTCTTAACCTCTAAAATTTCTTTAACTAACTAACATTCCACGATATAAATATAACAAAATTGGACTAACTACTGCTCCCTAAAACTTATATTTATCAAAGGTCATTCATCATTTTTTTATTTTATTTTTTTGAGGATGTAAACCTTCAAAGGCTACCGACATGCAAATTGTCTGCATCATCACGTTTGTTTCATGAGATATATAATTTAAAACTAATTTTAAAAAAACTTTCATTTTATTGTAACATTATTATTATATAGTTTTCTCTATTTTAATACATTATCTTCCTGCATTAGCTTCAATAAATCCAGTCCCCAATCAACAACTTCAATATCGTGTTCCCATTTTAGTCGATAATCAACACCTTCTAACAACCCCAATTTATTATTTTTAAAATACCAATTGTGACAAGAGTCTTTTACTTTAAATATCACCTTTTGCACCTCAAAAAATCATTGAATCTCACTAATATAATATACATACACCATGGATTCCGGCGACAACGAGGTGACAATTGAATTTCCTAATCTCATCCGCGTCTACAAAAACGGCCGTGTTGAGCGTTTGTTCGGTTCACCCACCGTTCCACCGTCACCGGAAGACCCTGCCACCGGCGTCGCCTCAAAAGACATAGACATTTCACCGGAAATCAAAGCCAGAATTTACCTCCCAAAGCTCACAAACAGTCCTCCCGACCAAAAACTCCCTATCCTAGTCTACTATCACGGCGGCGCATTCTGTCTCGAATCCGCCTTTTCTTTCCTCGACCACCGTTACCTTAACCGTATCGTCGCCGAATCCAATGTTATCGCTGTTTCAGTTGAGTATCGTCTTGCCCCAGAACACCCACTTCCGGTAGTGTATGAAGATTCATGGACCGCTCTGCAGTGGGTCGGGTCCCATACTGAATCAAAACCCGGGTTCCAAAAGGAACCTTGGTTAGTTAACCATGGCGATTTTGAGAAGATACTCATTGGTGGTGATAGTGCTGGAGGTAACATAGTTCATCATCTAGCTCTCAGATCTGGATCTGAAAGCTTAGATGGTGGAATTAAAATCTCGGGTTGTTTACTCTGTTTTCCCTTCTTCTTAACATCGAAGGACTTTAAGGAAGACAGTTTACCCAGTAAGATTTGGGGGTTTGTAAACCCATCAGCTGAAGATGGAGTTGATGATCCAAGAATTAATCCCTTTGTTGAAAAAGCTCAAAGCTTATCAACATTGGGTTGTTCGAAGATTTTTGTTTGTGTAGCAGAGAAAGATGAACTGAGAAATATTGATATACAGTATGTTGAAGCTGTGAAGAAAAGTGGGTGGAAAGGGGAAATTGAATTGATTGATGTCGATGGAGAAGATCATTGCTTTCAGATTTTTGATACTGAGACTGAAAAAGCCAAAAATCTGATTAAGGAAATGGCTAATTTTATCAAAAAGAGTGTTCATGGTTGATGAACATTTTACGAAATTACGTAATAAATTTTTCTACTTACGTAGAAAATGCAAATTTCTATTTTGGGCATTAATTTTCTTTTGCTATTTTTGTGGTTAGGAGGTTGTGTTTGGTAGGAGCCTCTGCACTCTTGTTTATTAAATGACGAGATATATATGCACTACTTTATAACAAGGAATACATTCACCCTAACTCGCAAAAGGAGAAATTCCTTTTAAGTTAGGAGTTGGCAATCTGTTGATGGTATAAACAGCATAATCAGCGGCATCAATCCAAAAGCGAGATGGTAAAGCAGCCTCTGCAAGAGTGGTACAGACCATTTCAGTAATATGGCAATGTTTTCGTTAAGCAACCCCATTTTGTTGAGGAGTGTCATGAAAAGAAATACTCGAGTTAGAAAAGTGTGATAGCGTAGCCATGTTATCATATTCATCACCACCATCACTTTGAAAGGACTTTATTTTAGCCTTAAATTTATTTTCTACTAACTTCTGAAAGGCACAAAAATGGACAAAAAGTTCAGATTTATTTTTCATAGGATAAAGCCATGTAAAGCGAGAAAAATCATCAACAAAAATAACATAATATTTATACCCCAAGTTTGATACAACTGGAGATTGCCAAACATATGAATGAATAATATCTAAGGAAAAGGAACTACAATGATTCACTGGATTAAATGGTAATCGTTTAGATTTTCCTAATTGACAAGGTATACAATGATGACGGAAGGAGTTAAGCAAAGTAATGGAATTATTTTTCCTAAGACAATCTAAAGTATAAACTCCACTGTACGACGATGCCAAATATCACCAAGTTGACGAAGAGCAACAGGAGCTGGAGGAGGAGAAGACAATGATGAAGAGGATAGAGGATAAACATCACCCTTACTGGAGGCTTGCAGGAGCGTTTGACCTAAGGCTTTGTCCTTAATAGAAAGGAAGATGAATCAAAATTAATACAACAATTATTATCCTAACACAACCTCTTCACAGAAAGCAAATTATGACGAAGCTGGGGAACATGAAATATGGAGCGTAGTGGGCAATTGAGCATATCTGATGTTATCAATATTGAGCAAAGTTCCATTTCTAACCAAAACACGATCAAAGCCGGTATAAGGTGTTTTATGTAAAAAATTACCTTCTGATGGGGGCATATGAGTGGATGCAGCGGAGTCAAAGTACCAGGCTGTGTCATTTGTTTCTCCAAATGGACAAAGTAGCAAAAGACTTAGGAATATCATTAGCAACGTAAGCATGATTAAAGTGATTTGTGCACTGTAATGCTGAATGACCAGGAAACCCGCAAATTTGACAAATAATAGAGGAAGGTTGTGCACCTAAAACTCCCGCGGATGGTGAATGTGAACTAAGAGATTGTGAACGAGAAGGAAAAGGAGAGGTGCCAACAATACCTGACGAAGACTGCCCAGGAAATCCATTGTGGGAAAAATTATTGGAGGAATTGACTTCTTGTGGCTGATTGCGATTGAATGAGCCTCGACCTCGGCCACCCCGGCCTCGGCCTCTAGAGGAGGAATAACGACCTCTGCCACGACCTCCCTGTGCTACACCATGGCTGCCAGAGGCATGGGACGAACTAGAAGAGACATTTTGGGCAGCAAATGCTTGATGAGAGACAACTGTGTCTAATTCCTTGAAGCGCTGAAGGCGTTGCTCATGTAGCAATAGCTTAGTGCGAAGTTCCTCAACAAATAGCTGACCTGGAAAGTGAGTAATAATGCCAAACAATGTGTCATACTCCCTGCCTAACTCAAGAAGAACATGATCGACAAAATCTTGATTTGGAACCGGAGAATTGATGGCAGCAAGGGAATCAGCTATCTTTTTAGCTTCTCGGAGATACTCATCAATGGACATAGAGTCGGATTTGCGCATTGTAGTATGTTGTCGTTTGAGTTCAAGTGATTTAGCCTGACTCGCATCCATAAAATGACAGTTCAAGGAGAGCCAGGCAGCAAGTGAATGTCAACAAGAACCTCTCTAGACAATGTAGCAAACCACCATGAACGGACACTTTGATCAAGTCGGAGCCATGTACTATAGTGTTGGTTAATTTGCTGATTTGCAGATGCATCACGTATAAATTGAGGCGGGGTAGATACAG
Organism: Solanum medicagineum; assembly: GCA_026153255.1. NCBI lineage: Eukaryota > Viridiplantae > Streptophyta > Magnoliopsida > Solanales > Solanaceae > Solanum > Solanum medicagineum. The sequence goes on along the minus strand of JAPFFP010000113.1, from coordinate 19,078,110 downwards.
AGCCATCGACAAAGCCAACCAATTCATGAGAAAGTAACAGGGAGGTGAACTGAGTACGCCAAGTAAGATAATCTTCGACGGAATTTAATTTGATAGTCACCAAATTAGTGACGTTAGGTGCAGCCAATGACGCTGCAGAGTGAAAAATAGATGGAAGTGATGGTTCCATTGATCCAACAGAAGGAAAGAGAGAGGGCTGGCCAATATGGCCCGTAGAGGGACTGGACAGAATGTGGGAAGGCAACGGAGGAATGGTGAAAGAGGGATGAGAAGAGGTTGACGAAATAGGAGTGGTAGGGCATGGACGAGAGCTCGGAGATCGAAAAAGGCAAGGAAATTTCTGAAGAAGATGAAACTGAAAGCGGCTGGGAAGCCATATCACCCCTAAATAGTCGAAAGAACAATAGAAAGAAATTTTTGGATTAGCAATCGGGACGTCTGATACCATGTAACAGATAACTTGCAGGTCAAAGCCAATGTACAACCTCAGTTATATTTATATAGTATGGTTATACAGAGATATAATCAAACACAATTCAAACTATACAAGACTCCTACAAGTACTATACTAGAAATAATAGACAAGGAGTCCTAACATATTTGCCCCGTTTTCCTATATTTCTTAAAACTTAGATGGGCATGTTTATTCATGTAATAAGATGACTGATAAACTTCAAAAGTTCACGCCTTTTTCAGAAATATCCAAAAAAAATCTATTGTATACCATGACTTATTGTATCCAAATATCTCTTTAGCAACTATTAGCTCAATGTAGAGCTCGTCCCTGATAATTGGATCATTAAATTTGTGTAACAGGTAACTTAAACGAAGATGTTAAAATCTTGGCGTGTCCCTACTTTTTAATGCCAATCAAAAGTCTTGATATGCAGGGTAATTTGGCGTAGATCACCATATATCCACAAGTGAAATATATGATTAATCCACTTGCTGAAAAGGCTCCAAGTCTATCGGGCCTGGGTTGCTCGAGGTTGTTTATGAGTATAGCTGAGAAAGATGTGTTACTAGTATTTAATTGAATGGCTGCTTCAACTTTTGTCATCATAATCTCTATTTTAGGTCTTTATTGTAATTGTAAATTTGTAATAAAAAGCTTTAGCTTGCAAAGTTTGAGTTGGAACTCTTTTTTTGCTGCACAGTCTTGCCTGTTTCAATTATGTAGTAGCATCCATATTCTATTTGCAATTTTGTCAAATTAATTCACGACAAGCAAAATATGACCACTATATATAATAGCGTGTTTCAAAGCTTGAGTTTACAAGTTTTTTCTTTTCATTTTAAACTTTGTAACTAGTCAAACATCTTTATAATAACACTGTGGTGTAGTCACCGATGTCCAATAGTTACTAAAACAGAGCATTTGTCCAGCTCCAAGAATTTTTGAAAGAAAGAGAAAATTTTGTAACCAAAACAAAATTTATGCATGGTTATAATTAATCTTTTCTAAATTTTGGCTTTAGGCCAATTATAGCCGCTCCTACATTCTAGTATTCGTATGTTTCAACTTCGAAGCTAGGTTGTAGACCACACAAATATTTTGAGGTGGTTAATAGTTATACTGTTCAACAAAGTACTCAACACCAAACACATAAATTCTACCCGCCTTTTTTATAGCATCTCTATCTATATATACACAAGACAAGAAATTTCGTTTCTTTGCAACAACTCGCCCTGCATTGCAGGGAGGGCAAATTAATCATTAGGTGCATCGTCTTTGTGTAGACATTTTTTCGTGGAGGAGAATGACGAAAGAGGTAATCAGCTCCACAATCACCGTCACCACAACCAACGACAATAATAACAAATCTCAGGTCGATGACAACATTGTCAATCAACCTCATATTGTCAAGGGTAAGAAAAAGCAAAGTGCTTTTGGGTTCCTCAGAGCTGCATCGCGTAAGTTTCGTTGTCGTTCCCTTGATTTAAAGCAGCAAAAACATTCTCTGGAGGTTGGTCTACAAAATTTCAAATATCGTCATTTTAGTATAATTCACATATACTATTTGTATTGATTCTGAATACGTACAGCAGGAAACGGTGCCCCCTAAGGGAGAAAATTGGAAAAAACTAGTAGGATGCATGAGGCCGTTACATCTCCAAGACAATCAATCACCACCGAGTCCTCCTGCGCTGCCACCACCAGTGAAAACTACGTCGCTGCCTGTTGATTTCAGTGATCAATTTTCCTCATTGTACTCTCCTTCTTCATCCTCTGTTAGCACCATGAGTCAGTATGCTTCAGCAAATAATCTACAAGAACTCTACAACGAGAGCGACAGTGAGGAAGAGGATCCTGATCAAGTATTCGATGCCATTGGAGCAGACGAGATGATTGATACGAAGGCAGAAAATTTCATTGCCCAATTTTACGAACAAATGAGGCGTCAACAGAGATTCGGGTAACGAATCAAACACAAACAGGACATGAACGAAACAATCAAATTCATTTTGTGGTAGTATAATTAATTTTATTACTTTTGTTTAGCATAAGGCATCATATTTCAGAATTAATTTAGAAATGTCATTGCCTTTTGCTTTACCGTCTCTTAGACCTCCATTGATTAATTAGTTCCAAAAGGACTTGCTCTCTGTTTGGAATCGAGAAACTAGTGAAAGAAAATCCAAAATATTTGAGTTCTTTCATGATGTTTGCTCATACGATGGATCACATCGTAATTAAAGAATATGTATCCGAATCTAAGAGAAATTTTTGGTAAGTTACAGTTACTGCACTCCTATTTTTACTTCGTTATAATTTTGATGCATGTGAGTATTTTTATGAGAAAGTAGCTGTTAGAACTTGATGCACCATTTTGAGATCGTCTTGAACAAATGTTGACCATGATTAATTCTAGACGAGGGAGACTCAAGGAATCCTTCCAAGGGTCCAAAACTCCCCTGAATTCTTCAGGAACCATGTCAAACCTCTCTGACTGGGTCATAAATCACTCTCGTGATCGAGTGAAATTACCAAAATTCAGATTAAATTTCACAAACTCCAAATATTGACTTTAGTCAAACTTTTCGAATTTTCAATTTTTAAATTTTTTTGAAATACATCTAATCGCCTCAAGAATCGGGAGATCCATTCCACAAGTCATGTATGACCAAAGCTATGGGGAGGGTTAAACATGACAGAACTGTAACCTGACAAACTAATTGAAGGCTAAAACCAGAGTTGTCTTTGATCCTCCAAATCGATGACCTGTTTGGTCAACTTGAAGTTCCAAATCAATTATTACGATAAAAAAGAAAAATGGCAAATTAAATCTCGTCCATTGCCAATTTCAGATTAAATGAGAAATATATTTGAATCACACAACAATTTAGCCCAAAATTGGGTTGAAAGATGTTCGATTTTATTCTTTTGCTTAGTTACTAGAAAGGCTTTTTAACCCCTTTCGCAACTTCTTCTACATCAAAATATTTTTTTTAAAAAAAAGAAAAAAAACCACCCAAGTCAACACACTAATGTTACCCATATCTTGAAAAATGAGAAGTCAATTTCATAGATTTGATAAGCAAAGAAGGCATGAAAAATGATTAGAAAAACAAATATTGGCAAACCATTAACTAAAGGAAGAATGACCTAAAGCTTCTAAAGAGAAAAATTAATCTCTCTTGTTAAACATAACTAAATGACATGTAAACAAATTAGAATTTCAATTTGTAAAAAAAAAAAGAAACAAAACATTGTAAGTACTATATGAAATTAGACCTGCCACCTCTGTGTTTTTTCACCTTCTTCAAACAGCTCGTGTTGAGATAGAAGAGATTCGACAGGATAATTCGGTGTACAGAGCATCCAGCTTTAGCAGAGTCTGAAAAAGAATCGCATCCCAAGAAGTAGCTAATTAATCAATATCCATGGATGATTTCAGAGCATTTATTCTTGAACCACCTTATTCCATTCCTAATTGAAGTTTTCACCTTTCCTTCAATAGTGTAAACTTTGTATTTTGCTATTCTTTTTCGTCTCTTCATCTCTGGATCATTGAATCCCCATGGCTTATTTGACGGCGCTGCTGCCACCTGACTCGGCCACGTCCCCCTGCTAGGTACCCCTGCCAGATCCGGTGACCGAGCCCGACTTACCTATATAGGTAAACAGCAACAGAGCAGAATTTTTACTAAAAACATTCAAATACACAAAGAGGCAACAACAAACATTTAGATAAACTTAGCATGACCATGTAGGCACGTACGTATATTTATCTTTGGTTCGAATTATAAGAAAATACTAAGTTCAATTTGATAATTACCTGGTTGTTGTTGAACCTCTTTCCGCTTATGATCTCCAGTCTCCGGTCATCGGAACACTGGAAACTCGGCCGGAACTCTTCCATGTCTGATTCTAGACTATATATTATATAAAAGTGCAAAATTTAGACTCGCCAAGAGGATATACAAAAATTCAAGAATATATTTGGGAATGTGAAATGGAATTTTATTGTAATAAACTTTCATTCTAAACTATAGTACTTAAATTTTTAATTTTTTTATTAAAAAAAAGTGAGCCACCTGTAAGATGGAACAGAACTTTAGCTGTAATTGGCTATTTTTTTTGTTTTTTTTTCGAGATTAGATTCTGTAATGGTGGTAACCCAGTACTCAATGACACTTTTATTTTTTCTCTTACAATATTATATTATTTAATTTATGACAATTTCGTACTATGGTGCTATAATTAATTATATGGACATTTAAAAATAATGGTGCTTGGGATTTATTATGATGTCGTGCCAACCTCGATCTTGTCACCTTAAAAGAGATCATAATTAATTTCGGTTGGCCATGATAACAAAAGTCCACAATAATTCTAGTTACACAAAAGGGTATCCAAAGTGATGATTAATATTAATAAGATTTTCATGTACAAATTAATTCATTGAACACAGTCATTAAGTTCCAAACAATTTATTTAAAAACTTCATATTGGCATATAACCTATATTTAAATAAAAAAGGAAAAAGGAAGTGTTGCTAACGTATTGGAAATGATTTAAGTTTTGTTTTCCTTCTATCTATTGAATTTGAATTGTCCTTAATATTAATTTGTGTGAGTTAAAAATATGTTTCTTTAATCTATTGGTGGTCATCTGTCCTTATCTTTAATATAAGGTTTAAAATTGATAGGGATGAAAAAATTAATAAACTCAACCTGTCCAATCATCAATCCATATATACAACTCGAATTGACTCGAGAGAGATCTTGTCAAAATATTTTTTTTTAATTTGATATATTTTATATAGTCAAAATAAAAAAAATAATTTAATTAAGTACTAAAATATTAAAGAACAAATAAAATAAGTAAAATTTATCCCTTGTTTGGATGATTGTTACCTGTTGTATTGTATTATTAGTTTAAGTACAATGTTTGTTCCGATTGTTACTTAAATTTTATTACGTCGTATCCGTCGTATCGTTTAATTCAATTGTTAGGCAACGACGAAAAGACTCATTTTTATGTAACGATCGATTTGGTGTGGTTGCGTTGTTATTTTAATATTTTCTTTTCATTTTTTACTTTATTTATTTATTTAATTGTTCTACTTTATGATTTACCCTATCTTTTCATGGAATCCACCACATACATTTCAATATCTTGTAGATTTTATCATTCAAATTATGGATATATGATATTATGTAATGACGAAGAATAATACAATCTATTCAAACATTTTAGTCATTTGAACAATACAATATGATACAATATAATACAGTACATACAATATAATACATTATGAAATAATATATAACAATCATCCAAACAAAGTATTAATAAAAGTTGGGTCAAGTTGGGTCTTGACCCGCTCTATAACTCATTATTCAGCTCATTTTGACTCAGCTCATTTTGATCCAAGCAAATTTGAGTTGAATTGGTCTTGACATATTTGTTATTTTGATTCATTATAATCCACTCAAATTTGATTAAATCCGCTCGATTGTCATCATCTAAAAATTATAGCGGATCATAAATAAAAATGATATCCCACATTACAACAAAATCATGAAATGGCACATGTAACAATTTAGTTAAATAAATGGCATTGATTTATTGATTGACGCAGCTTGGAAAATAAATAACCCGACCCGATACGGGGGCGGGGAAGAGTAAATCTAACACATAATTAGTCATTTTTCTATCTGTAAATTAATCTATGATTTATTATTATTATTATAAATAAGTAAAATAATTTATTTTATGAGTTATATTGAATATGTGATTTTATGGTGAAAGTGACTTTGCTTTTACCATTTTTATGACTTTTGTGTTGCAAACCCACTAATTTTAGTCAAAGGCACCCATGCCCACAAAACACCGATCTCCAACACCAATCATAGTTCCCTAGATATGTTAGCTGGTTGATGAAATCAAAATTAAAATTTAAAATTATTTTTTAGTTTCAAAAAGTAAATATCATCTTAATAAAATAGCATTTTAAAAATATAAATATCACTTTAATATACTAAAATTAAAAATTACTCTCTCCGTCTCAATATAACTGAATTTTTAGAGTTTTTTTTAGTGTTTAAATTATTTGAATTGTTCAAATTTCAAGATAGATATTTGAAACTTTTTCCAATATTACCCTTACCTTTAATAAAACTAAACTTTATTAAAAAAAATTAAACTACACTCTTTACAAAGTTATTTATGATTCATATTTAATTATCTTTATGAGTCTATATTTTCCATAAAGGGTTGTTTATATTTCTATAAAATTCAT
>JAPFFP010000113.1:19013402-19061212 GCA_026153255.1 Solanum medicagineum | reverse complement strand
GGTAAGGTCTGCGTACATTCTACCCTCCTCAGACCCCACTTGTGGGATTTTACTGGGTATGTTGTTGTTGTTGTTGTTGATAAATATTTAAGTATAATTTTAGTTTTGAATTTTGTATAATTCGCACGATTTATATAAACACTATGCGTGATTATACAAAAGTTGTGCACAAATCAAATTGTATAGCGAAATGTACACATGCCGTAAATTGTATAGCGAATTATTCAAAATATTGTGCATGAATTGTATAGCAAAATATATAAATGATATACAAATTGCAAATTATATAGTGAATTATACAAACGTAGACAAATGTTACACGAATTATACAAATGATGCTATAGCTATAATTACAAAATGTAATTGCTCAAACTATAACTATGGAAACCCGGGAAAGAGCAGTATCAATACACACGTGTATTATATATTTGCTACGAAACCCAACATGTAGCTACGTTCTGTAAATTTTTGAAAGTGCAGTCATGCATCGAAAAGATAATTTTAATGTTTTCCATTTTTCTATTTTGATTTAGTTGCTCATTGTTATTTTTGTACCAAATAAAGTATCAATACATATCCTTTTTTTTATATAAAAAATAAAAAATAATAATCAACCATTTGTATAACTGTTGCCTGATCAACACTTTCTGAGATATCAACCTACATTCAATTGTATTTTGCAGTTTCAGCATTTGAGAAAGGATTTAGGTTATATGCACAGACACTATAATAGACTTTTTATTATATTAGATTTGTGTACATTTTACTCTTTTTCGGCCTCAATATGTAAAAATACACTAAATATGTTGTTCTCATTAATATGTGACATGTCCAAAAGCTTTGTTGTGTACTGTTATATGGCTTGAAATTACTTAGAAACTTCCTGTAGAGCAAAATGAAAGCCGTTGTGGTGCAAAACAAAGCTAGTAACAAACACTACATCATTGGTGGTAAGATTTTTTGTTCCATCATCCAACTTATGTGACATTTTTTTTCACAAAAGCGGTTGTCTCTCCTCCAAAATTTGATTTAAAAAATTTAAAAAAAATTATGTGATATTCCTTTTAAGTTTGCCCCAAAAAAATATAATTATTTTCTAATTAAAAATAATTTAATTATAATATTTTCTTTCTATCTTAATAAAATAATTTATAACTATATAAATGTCTTAAAATTAATTACCTGTACTCAAAGACAGAATCTAAATTTAAACATTATGAGTTATAAATTTAGGATAGCGCCATTAAGGACCTATTAGGACATGCGATATGGAATTGTGTTTTGAAATCAAATTGATTTGAAGCTGCAATTTTGTTTGAACATGCAATTTGGGACTTTTAAGTTTTATTATTTTTCTTCATAATCATGAAAATTCCACAAGTTATGAAAACTATCAAAATTTGATTAATTCTGAACAATCTTTGAAATGAGCAAACAATAGTTTAGAAACAAGATATCAGATTATCCTAAGGCACCGAACTGATAAATAACATATTTTCATGGTTTTTCTTTTATAAATAAACGTTTGTGATTACAAACTTTCAAATACACATATTTTTATGAAGATTCACTGGTCACCAATAATAGTAACTAGCTATTCTTTAATATAAACTTTTTCACATGATATAAACAATCTGTTCACATTGAGCATGAACATCTTTTATAAAATTAAAACGATTGTTCTGCTTTTCTTCCAAAATATAAATTTATTGTCAAGTTTTACATTTAAAAAAACTTGAAATCGAAATCCAAATGGTGCTATTTTGAGAACCTGAGATTTGAAATCACGACCCCAACTCACATGTTTAAACGTTAATTTAAAATCATGACTTCATATCACATGTCCAAATACAAGAAATGCATTAGCGACTTAATTCTGAATTTGATTTCTTTACATATTTATATAATATCGGATTTGAACCAAAGTAGGAGTAGTATTATTTATTTATGCTCTGCCCATACTAGTACCAAGCTAGTAGTGACAAGAACAAGTATAAATAGCCGTGCAAATTAGCTCCTATAGCCTCACCCAAAATCTACTAAAGAAAGGGTAAAAATATTGCTACTACATAATATACAATGAGGGGAGAAAATTTTCTTAATCAACATGATGAAGAAAGTAGAGCTATACACTATTGGTGGGGATCATCAATAAAATTTGATGAATGTGCAAAATTTATCAAAAATGACACCAATACTTAAAGTGCTTAGAGAAATGGAGAGGCTATATCTGATTCCATAGAGAGTCTTGATGAGGTTAGGCAGAAGTTAATGTCTTATAAATCAGGTGATTTTTGGGTACCAATTGGTGGAATTAAGAAAGAAAATATGGATATTCCACCTTTATATATTGTTGGTTGGTTTTCATAATGCTGGTAAAAGTTCACTTGTCAACCTTATGTATAGTGTTCTTGGCCAATCTGGTCTCATCCCTTTTGCTCAAACTTCCTCAGGTACTTAGTTGATATAACATTTTCTTTCTAATTTTATAACGTCTATTTAACTGGATATGGGATGCATAAGTGAGTCATCCGAGTTTTCACTCTTACCTTCTTTATCTTTGTTGATAGTAACTCTTAAAAGCTCATACTCTTTTTGAAGAGAGTGAAGTTTCCATTTTAATACTCTTCTCTCTTGTCCTGCGTAGTCTGTCACATTGAAGGGCTTTGTATCAACCCAAGCATTCTTATTATCATAGACCTAGGCTATTCTTCGCTATAAATAAGGTACTTAGCTAGACGGTTTTTTCCGGGATCTTATTTCATCCTAAGACGCTGCGGACTATGTGGCCGGTGACGTAAAAGATATGCCGGCAACTAGCCAACTCCGCTTTCGTTAATCCATGAACAGGATCTATACATCTCGATCGGAAAAGAATCAAGAGAAAAAGAAAGAATGAATCGGAATTGATCGATAGATTTCTCGAAACAAACGAAAAGGAAACGAAAGATGAAACATAAATCATGGATCAACTAAGCCCTCTCGGGGACTTTCTTAAAGAAGAACCTCGTGTAAATACCATGGAATAAGGTTTGATCCTATTCATGGAGATTTCGTAACTATTCCAAAAATGGAAAGTTCGACACAATTGGTATTTTTTTTGGATGAAATTTAAGAAAAAAGTAACGTTATTTGGTACATATCAAAAGCTCACTTATAATTTATGATCTCTAGGGATGAGTGAAATTAAGTTATGTGTTCTGTTGAATATTAGCGTTGTCTTAAACTCTATATCTATGTTAAGAAATCTACTAAACACATGCATATACTAACTTTTGAACGGTGTGACTCAAATAAACAATGAGTTTAATGACATTCTAGACCCATATGTTACACCCTGAATTTCGAATTGTGTTTCCATAATTATGAAAACATGTTATTAAAGATAAAATAAGAAATTTTAATTAAAAAATATTTTTCTTTTCAAACAGATTAAAAAGAAAAAATATCGAGTTTAGATTACAAAAAATAAAATCAGCTGTTACAATATTTTGTCAAACCTAAAGTGAAATCCTCAGTAATATCTTATAGATTCGTTATGTTTTTATAGGACTTTATTACTATTCCATTCCATTAAACTCGTGATAAACACATTAGAAATAGCAGACATGAAGTAAATATTATTCAAGAATCAAAATTGTCATTCTTAGGAAGATATCAATGAACTTCTATTAATTGATTTTACATGTTTTAATCGATTATGTTGATCATGATGTATTAATTATATAATAGTACACGTCCCCAACTATCACTAGGCTAGGTGCCAATGGACAAAGTGCACCCTTTATTCCTCTATAGTTAAATTGTACTCTCTGTTCCAAAATAATTATTATATTTTGCTTGTTTAAAAGCTGATTTAACTAATTTTTCGTGTAAAATGGTTTTTGTCAAGGAAATAATTGTGGTTACACGAAATTAACGATGGAGGAGCACAATGTGCTGAGATCATCACGCAGTGGATTTTGCATTTACGATACGATGGGCTTCGATTATGATAGAGTTGATGAAGCTCTTCTAAAATTGAAAGAATGGACGGCTCCTGATGGAGTCCACCATAAGAAGCTGTGTTCCAGACCAGGAGATCATGAATTAGAGGATGCTTCTTGTTCAATGTTCATAAAGAGAACAGTGAATTGTGTTATGCTGGTGGCCAATGCTTATGAAATATGTAAGTCTCTAAGACTTGGTGATTTCAAGCCATTGGATGCATTGAAGCAACTCTTTTTCTCATCTTCACTCAATAAATCAAGTGAGTTTTAGTGATTAATTCTCAAGTATTCTGTCCGTCCCATTTTAACTGTTGCTTCGATTAAAAAAAATCATCCCAAAAAGACATCACTTTAGAAATTCAAGATGAATGTGGAAAACTATTCCATCTGTCCCACTTTAGTTGTCATGTTGCGCTTTTTGAAAGTCAGTTTAACTCAATTTTAAAGCTAAATTAATTTAATATTTTGAAATAACTATTTAAATATTCAAAAATTATAAGAAAAGTAATACTGATTGCAATCTTTTTTTCATATCAATGTGACGAAAAAATATATCTTCAAATGTTTATCAAGATTTACATTGTTTAACTCTTGTATTATTAGCTCACTATTTCAACTTGTCATAATAAATAAGTTTGCTTGTTTTTTAAATACTGTCAATATATATAAGTTAAACTTTGACATTCACCCCATATTGATCTTGACTCATGGAGACAAGTTATCGACCGAGATCGCATCGATTGTTGATTGAAAATATGCAAGCACCTTGGTACTTCAGAGACTAATGGAATATATGATATAGTTTGTGTGACAGAATATGGCTTATTAGCAGATGAATATGATCCAATCTCAGCATATTCTGTAAGTGAAGCAGTTTACAGAGCATTGCTTATTTCAGACAGGCCTCAACTTGTCAAGAAAACATTTAAGGATTGGGCATTATTTGCATTGTCATGTCTTATGTGCTTTTTAGCCACCATTTTTGCCTCTTTGGCCCACAAACATAAATGCAGGTTGAAATGGTGAAGAAAAATATAGGCAAATATTTGTATTAGCATGTGTATTTTCTACTAATGATGATGGCTTTGCTGTTTGATGTTTAGATATTAATAAAATAGGTTAATAACTTTATCTTTACTTTGCTTTTTTTTTTTGGTTCTCACTCAGTATTTGGCGTCTGTGAAGGATTGACTAAATTTGGATCGCGCACAGCAAGATCCATTTTGAAGATGACGCTCCCAACAGAATTTTTTTCATTCCAAAAGCTTAAACCTGAGAGCTTTAGTTAAGGATAAAATATTTCTAATAATACATCGCAACCCATGTTGAGGTATCTTTCCTTTGCTTTACTCTTATGGTAAGTCAATATCTTTCCACAATGGTTATTTTTAGTCAGTGAACTAAATTGTATGCTGCAAGATTAGCCTCCACTATGTTATTCTTTTCGATAACTCATTTTTCCTTCGTAACCCAGTTTAAATTTAAAATAGAATATTTAAGATAGTATCACAGTTAAATTTACAACATCCATTCTTAGACATTTAATATTGGTATTTGTGATATCGCAAAGTTCGAACAAATTAGCTAGTATAAAATTAAAAGAATAAAACACTTTATTTATGATGATTGAAAAATTAAATACGTATTATATAGAATTAAATATCATTTTCAAGTCTTTTACTCTTTTCAATAAAATTTTTGTTATACAATTATTTTCTTAAGTTTCTTTTTGAATTTATGAGTTTTTTTAGTTAGATGATATATAAACTTAATCTAATATTTTAAAACTTTGAATTAAACTATTTAAAACTATGATGTATCAATAAGATTTCTAAAAACAAAAATCAAAGTATTGTATTGTAATAAATAGTTAAGATTTATTAACTTGAAAGAACTTTTCCCAAATTATAAAATAAAATATTGCTCCCTCTATTTCACTTTATATGATTAATGTTGAATTAATTATCTTAGATTTCAATTGAATAAAAAAAATATGTCGTTATTCTTCAAAATGGATCTTATATGCATATCCAAAAAAGAAAGAAAATTATGTCACTACCTCGTGATTCGGATAGTTGAAATCCATTATCAATACATCAAATATCTTTATCCGGAATTTCAATTTGGATACTAAATTGATTTTATAAAAATTGATTACTTTATAACCAAATGAAGTTAATTAGTTGTACAATTCAAGTCTTTTTTTCTCAAAATTCGTGTTCATACAGGACCAGAGATACTTCCACGTCTACATAAAATCTTTGCATGAAAAAAAATCTTACATCATCTTTCTTAATAATTCAAATTAAAATTAGATGTAGCAAATTGGCCAGAACTTAATAAGCTAGAGAAGACTAGAAAATTTAATGATGTGAATCGTACTTGGCGCATCGTCGAAATAAGTCGTTCATCGCTAAGCAACTAACATCACTGCTAACTTCAGTGAAACCGTCAAGCTCGTCTGATCAACTCCTAGGTCTTTCATATCAAATTTACTAGCAAACATATGTTTAGTAGCATTTATGTTATCAATATCGTTATTCATTATTAATATATATCATTCACATATAAATATTGACTTTTTGTATTTTTCTACGGAGCAATAACTTTGCACTGTAGCAACTATTAATCGTAACAGAGACATGAGTTTGTTGTTGGGAAATCTAAATCTGTTAAAGAAGAAGAAGAAGATGAAGAAGGAAGAACTTTTGTTCTTCTTTAGAGAGAAGTTAGAAGGCAGAGAGAATATTTAAGAGAGAGAGACTTTTTTTCGTGGTAACACCCAATTAATTTGGTAACCTCCACGGCGATAGGATTATATATATTAATGATATCCAGATATTTACAATTACACAGAATACAAGTATACATGGAGAATAAACAATAGCAGGCTCTACTACTTAATACTTAGTTGCATCCTTTTTTGTGTATCCAAATTTAAAGTCTTGTTTGCTTTTCATAATTCTGACCATGTATCCCTAGTAATTTTTTTATGATACCATTTAAAATAATCTCATTACTAATATGAAACACTAAATATTTGTTTATACAAAACACCAAATAATTACTAAACAAATAAGGTAAAAAAAAATACTTTAAGAACAAATCTATGGAGGCTTAAACCCACAACCTAATATGTGAAATTTGGGCACAAAATCAACTAAGCTACACACATCATTTGTTCAAAGATTGTCACGTGTGATATATATTGCTAATTTTCTTTTATTGCTCAATTGTATATAATACCTCTTTACCGATGTTTTTCCACAAAGATTATGTCCTTAGAATAGTTGAAGGCTTATCTTTTCGAGCAAATTTCATAAATGATAAATATATAAAAATTAATTATACTTCATAGTTATAATTTAGATAATTATATTTTGTACTTATAATTATAGCATCGTTTGTATATATCATTTATATAATTTATTATACAATTTGTAGTTTTTATATAATGCTTGTATATTTTCAGGGATGGACCTAGGGAGGGGGAAGGGGGCGAACCCCCTCGACAAAAAATTACATTGTATATAAAAGATAAATTTTTTATATTTTCGTAAATATATTAAACTTGAACTTTCAAAATAATAAGTAAAGTCTAGCATGATGGTAAGTTACTTTTAAATGAACCCTCATGCTCAGGGTTCAAATCTCACTTAAAGTGTTAGATTTTAGCTTTTCTTAATTATTTTTTAAATTTAATTTCGGCTTGGGGGAACCAGCCCAATATTTCACTTTATTTTTTAAAAAAAAAAATTAATGAAATAATATTAGACTATGTATTACTATTTCCTTTGAAAATTGTATATTTGTTGGTTTATTCGCACATTTATACTTTTATATTTCGAACCTTCTGAGTTAAAATCTTGGTATATTTCATTATATAATTCGTGCACAACGTTTGTATATAATTCGCAGTATTTGTATATTTCAATATACAATTTGATTCGTGCATAATTTTTGTATAATCACGCATAACGTTTGTATAAATCGCCAAATTCTACCAAACTCAAACTGTAATTACACTTAAATATTTATCAAATGTCGTGATTAATTCAAACTATAGTTATGTCAACCCATTAACTAGTATATGCTTGTCATCCGTGTAATTTTTCCTTTCTTTTTTAAATCAAAAGTTCCGAGTTAAGCTTGATAAAGCTAATAGTATAAATTGGATGTATGTGAGCCATTGATACGACTTGAAAGTAACATTCTCAAGAATTTTAACAAGTGTCCCAAATATAAAAATATAAATACATCAAAAGTTGATAAAGTTAAATATCGAGCATATATTACACAAAAATGAAGAATAATATTGATAATGTATGAGGCAAAATCAGACGTAGTGAAAAGAGTGAATCATACTATGATACGTCATGAAATTAAATACGAAGGAACATCTGCGACCACCTGAGGAAAATAAAAAAAAATCCTTACATATATTCTAAAGAGTCTCAAACGCTAATAATATAATTTTCTGTCGAAAATTTTTTTCTTGGATAGTGACACTGATACCCCCAGGGTCTAGGGAACCCCAGAAACTATCAAACAGTGGTTTCTGTTTTTGTTTTTATTTGAATTTCCAACTCAATCCTCGACAGTAAGATCATCAAAATTGAACGGCTGAGATTATGGTCTTGGAATTCAAAGGGTATTTATGTAATTGCACAAAAAACGAATCTAGAATTTAACTATGTTGTCGTGTCCACAAAATAACACATCGCCGTTTTAGCTCCCTATCCCCTTTACTCCCCCTACCCTTTATTATTTTTCTAGCCATACCAATTTCCCAACCTACTACTTCAATTGTGTTTCTGATTTTGCAGCATCAACGGTACAAAATCTTTCTCCCGCCTTTCAATCTCCTTTTGATTTATGTAGCCACCTTTAAATTTTAGCCCTTTTGCTTCTCTGTTTACTCTGTGATCTTGATTGGGAACATTTTTAGTAATGGATCTGAAGGAAGTAAAAGTGAGTCGTCACTCAAACATTTTCTTTTTTCTTTTTAGTTCTTTCTAATCATTGATCTTCTGGAAATAGTCTGAATTTTATTTTTGATTTTGCAGAGATCAGAAGAAGCAGAGGAAATGAATAGTGCCAACAAGATGAAATCTTGCAGTTGTTGTCATACAACAAGAACACCTCTTTGGAGAAGTGGTCCATCAGGTCCCAAGGTAAAAACAAGGCATTTAGATCAGGATATATTTTATTTGTCGATTATTGTTTTAATGGACGATTATATAGTAAAAAATTTCATTGTTTTCCAGACGTTATGTAATGCTTGTGGGATCAAGTACAATAAGAAGAGGAGACAGATGTTGGGTATTGACAAAAATGAGAAGAAGAAGATGAGAATGAGTAAAGAGAAAAACATTAGAGAAATTGGAAAATTGACGGCATTGGGGAGCAAATTAAGAGAAGAAGAACAAGCGGCGATACTATTGATGGCTCTTTCATGTGGATCTGTTGCTAAATTACTATTCTAACCCTAGGAAAACCCTTTTGTAATTCTTATTACTAATTAATTGACCCTTTTTTTTTATCAAGAGGATTTTTCTTTTTAATTTTATTTTTCAGTTTCAGTTGTAATGCCTAATGTAGTAATCTCTGAATCTAGAATTTTGATTTTTGGAATTTTTTGTGTTATTTGGTACTTTCTGTCCAGTTCTGAATAGACTCCATTAATTTCTCGACTTGAGGGAAAAATTGAATTTCAAAATGCAGCTGATGTTGTCGAAATCCCAGATTGTTTGTCACATCTCACTATAATTATTGTTTATTAATTAATTTTTTTTATTGCATTTTTATGAAAATGCAAAATGCAACTTATGTTGCATTTCGTGTAATTTCTACTCACTTCGTCCCATCTATTTTTATTTGTTTCTTATTGATTTGACACAAAAATTTAAAATTATTATAATTTATGATAAAGGTAAATAACTTTTCAATTTTATTCTCTCCAAATCTTATTTGTGAAATTTCACTTGTTGTTAATGATAAGAGTAAATTAGAAATAAAATATAAAATAATCTCTTAATTTTATAAATTGGACAAATATTATTGAATATTTTAAAATAATAATATAGTAGACAGTAATATGTTAGTTTTGAGAATTGAATTAACGCCCACAAAAATTGGTACTCTACTATCAACATCATGTTTATCACTGTTAAAATTGGTTGGTGTCAATCGTGAGTAGAGAGGGTGCCAAAATAAATTAAATTGGTACCCTATCATCGTTACTATCATCACATTTATTGTCATTGTCAGCTTGCCCCTCTAGCATATTTAGTTTGGGGAGCTAGGCAAAGCCAAAGGGATAATAATAAATACATAAAAGAGATGAAGAAAAAGAAAGTTACATGGTTGTTTGTATGGTGGAGAAGTGGGGAAGAAAGAACCAAATTTACTTTTACTCCTTTAATTTCTAGTATGGGATTGTTCAAGTTGTTTTTTCATGAATCATGCTTTAAAAGCTTGAGATTATGACAAGTTGTGTTGGTAATCGATAAAGTAAATTAATTAATTCAGTTTGAATGAAATGAGAAGGGTTGATGGTAAGTTATACGGCGGTGGACATAAATAATGTATGATGTATATTAAGGCATCGGTCTTGAGTTGCTATGTTTTGTTTTGATGATTTGACAAATGATAAATTTGTTGAAAAACTAGCTGAACTCATGCTATTTTCATTCGCTCATCAGAAACTATATGAAAATCTGATTGAGCGAATTTATTTCATGAGATTGTCGTGATAAAAAAGAGAGAGAAATTGATAAAGTATAGACATTATAGCAGTATGCTTAAAGACTTGAATTGAAACTCACTTGAAATCCACAAATGAATTGGCTCAATATAAAATCGAGAGCAAAGAGTCTTCAATCAACAATGGAAATTTATTCGTAGTCTTTATTTTTTCTCTAACATTGTAAACTTATTCGTCTTATGAGAAGCTTGTGTAGGTATTTTAGTTCCTTTTTATGTTTTAAATTTGAGTTGTTGGTTAGAGTTACATTAGCATTAGCCGTTGAAGTCTATTTCAATTAGAGTTAATTAGTTGATGTGGTAGACAATCGAGTTATTAATTATTTATATGTGGGCTAGAGATATATTGACAATAACAGTTATACGATAAAGCGAAAAATACAAAAAGTTATAACTAGCGATGAGTCATTAGTAAGTTGATAATGAATTAATGATTGAGCTAATGAAAGGGAGGGCTGATGACAAAGCATAGTTGCTACTTACGTGATAACAATAAAATTTAGCGATTAATAAAATAGTGATGAAATATACCATTCACAAAACTTTTAATTGGATATTTTTGTTCACAAATTTTAAATTTATTTACAAAATTTCAATGATTTAACACTATTAAAAGCTAAAATAGTAAATGCTAAGATAACATACACTCCCTCCATTTTCACTTGAATTAAGAAAATAAATAACTTTACATTTTGTTCTTATTTAATACTTTTTAAAAATTATATTGTCAATTAATGATACTAAATCGATTAGATTTCAAATTTTAAAATAAATTTTGATGACTATTTTAAATTTTTTAACATTACGTATTTTCTTTAGTTTTTCTAATCAGTCAAATACATATTAAAACTAATTAACTAGTAAGAATATAATAGAAAAAATAGAGTTATATATTAATTTTATATAATAATATATATTAAAAATCATCTATTTATAATAAAAATAATAAAATATATTTAAAGAATTGATAATTAAAATTTAAACCCTCATTAAATGTCAAAATCAATGTGG
Source organism: Solanum medicagineum (assembly GCA_026153255.1). Classification (NCBI taxonomy): domain Eukaryota; kingdom Viridiplantae; phylum Streptophyta; class Magnoliopsida; order Solanales; family Solanaceae; genus Solanum; species Solanum medicagineum. The sequence goes on along the minus strand of JAPFFP010000113.1, from coordinate 19,049,447 downwards.
ATTTAACATTTAAAATTCTTAATTGCATCTTAAATTCATAATTTTTTTTGTAACTTGCACTGTTTGGCTACAAAAGTTAGAAGTAAAATAATACTCAATTGGAAATAATTTAATTTTAATTTTCTTTTATTTTTAATGAAATGAATCCCAATCACATAAATTTTTTAAAATAATTTTATATCATAAACTTTAAAATTTTATTTTTTATTAAATATCGTGTCAAATCAAAAGATATCATATAAAATAGAACGAAACGAGTTGGTATAAACATTAGGTCGAATATTTCTAGGCAATTCTGGAACAGAAAAGTGGAGAATTTGACACGAAGCATATAAGAGTGGAGGAGTCACTAGAAAACTCTAGCCACGTCTAGAAAAGTTGACACCTTTTATATTATCTTCCCTAATTTACAATCAAATATTAATCTTTAATTGCTCTTTACGTATAGAGGGGAAAAAGAAGTTGAAAAGATGCAAACAGGATTGGCTATTACAAAACTTCATGGATTGTTATTGGCACGATCTGAAAAGTATTTGCTATACAAATCATTTTCTTCTTCTCCTGGTGGTCGAACAGCTGATCCTGCCATCCATTCTGGACCTCTTGAAGTAAGCAACGTATTTATCAATCTGTTTTTTAATTCGGAGGTGAAGGGTGTTTACTAAGAGTTTGGCAATCGAAATAGTTTAATTTGATTTATAGATTTATTTCACTTAAAGTCTACTAGTTATAAATCAATCCACGTAAAACACCAAATGCCAAAAAATGCGTATGTTGAAATTTTTCTTTAATTAATTAGCGCAAATTTATTCTATTTTACATGATCTTTTGCATAGTGAAGTCAGAATTTTGATTTGAAGATTTTAAAATGTGAAGAAATAGACATTTGAACTTATGTCTGGTCAAAGGGTTGGATTTCTATTTATATTCCGTTGGGGAGCCAAGATTTGAATTAGGGGATTAAAATCTAAAAAAACAGGCTCGTGGATTAGTTTAGGGTTCGATGGTTATTATATATAGATAAAAAATAATTTTAAATATATATAAATAATATAATAGTTTGGCGATGGCGATGGCGATGGGATTCGGATGAATCCCTCGTCATATCGTCATAGAGCGGTTAAAATTATTTTGATGGAAAGTATTTTTTTTTTTTCTGAAAGAAGGTTTGGATGAACTCTCGACTGACAAGGGGCTTCTGATCTTTTGATGTCCAAAATTTGACATTTTAATTTCAGGTTACATTATCTTGACCTAGTTTAAACTATATGCTTTGATTATTCAATTTTAGATCAAATTAACAACCCTGCTGTAACACAACACGTTCAAGTTAGACGAATATTTAAAGAATTTGATGAATTGCGTCTAGCTTTTCATTTTTGGAAAAGCTATGAAATCTCCTTTTGAACAAAATTAAATCTTATACCATGATATTTACTAAACTTTCGTCTCTTCCCAAAAGGGTTTTAGTTTGTCACATGTAATTGTTGTAAGTGTCCAAAGTTCCATTTGAATGAATTTGAGTTAGTGTGTTGTCCCTTTGGCGCATTTAATTAAATTGGAACGATATAGAGAAGAACAAAGAGTTAACTATATGTTGTATTTGCAGGGAGATGACTTAGAGGAATCAGTGAAGGTAGCGGAAAACGAAAAGAAACAACCCGATATAAAGCGAGGTATAGAAAAGGATCCATTTGTGCCACCCAAATCACCAATCGGGTCATCCCAGAAGATCGAAAGCACCGGCGTACACCAACCTATAGACCCTTTGACACAACAAAGACGACAGAAATCTACCGATAGAACATCATTTAAAGATATCAACTGTGCTGGATTGGACGGAACCCCCTGGCCTGACGAAGGGAATAGCAGGGGAGAGAAATTTGAAGATGATAAAGAGCATTTTAGTCATCATAAGCCATCTCCATTAGCGGAAATGGAGATGGCTGATACGAGGAAGCCGATCACGCAGGCGACTGATTCGCCTGCAGATGCTGGCATTGCGTTCTACCCTGCCCCAGATGGTGGGGTGATGGTGTGGAGACCGGAACAATTGGATACGGCTGAAGAGGCTCTTTTGAGAGCTGTGGAGATATGGAAACAGAATGCTATGAGTGGTGATCCGAATTCACCTCAAGGTAGGATTCTTAGAAAGCTTCGTGGGGAGGACTGGTGATTACTTCCATCTCGACTTTGCCCCTCTGTTTCCTCTTTGTCTTGTTTTCTTTGGTAAGAAATAGGACTCCCCATGTTTGTAAATGGAAATGACATGGTGTGTTCTTCGTTTTAACTTCAAGAAAAGGTTTCTGTTGATTTTGGAAACAGACGCCATTGTTTAATAATTACAGCATTCGCTTCAAAATGAGTGAGTGGTTTTCTTTTGTTTCATGCCCCGTTTGAGTTTTATTTATTCTGATTTGTAGGTTACATCTAAATTGTTAATAAAACAAAAGTGTCTGAAATCTATAGCCAAACTTTCTAGTATTGATGAATAAAAGAGTTTCACTAGGGAGCATTTTTACTCATGACGCGAATTGGAATTAGCCTATGTCAATAAAGTAGTAAAGCAAAGAAATGCCAAGTTCAGTTTTTCTATGTAGTTTAGTTAAGCCTTATTTTTTCTTCAACGATATGATTCAACAATACATGCTGTCAAAACCTTTATCGCTATTACTCTCTCTTTTCTATTTAAGCGAAGTGAATGTTGTATTATCTGCTGACATTTGTCGTTCACATTTATAGGAAGTACTATACCACGTGGCATCGTCGTTGGTTTATATCACACTTTGAAAGCGTGGATGGACATTATTTTTGTCTGATAGAGAGTAGTGGCTTAGAAGATAAAACTCTAGGAATGGTGCGGTCATCAATACACACCCATTCTCTTCATTATCTATCTCACCTTTTTTTAGGCCCCTCGTTAAGATTCTCTCTTCTGTTCTTCTTCTTTTTCACTTGTTATTTTTGTTCACAACTCAAAAGAGCCCTGTTTCATATCTCCTCTGTTTCCTTCCCAAAATGGTTCTCCTGCATTCTCAATTACTAGTTTTAATCACCCTCATGTTGCTTCTCAATGTCCAATTGACCTGTGCCACGTCGACAAACACACTGGCCAAAGAAAAAGTATCCTGCACAATGTGCTCCTCCTGTGACAACCCATGTCAAACCATTTACTCTCCACCCCCACTATCAGCATCAATGCCACCACCACCACCTCCTTCACCACCACAATATTTGCCTCTATCACCACCGCCTTATTATGGCGGAGGAGGAGGTGGTGGTGGCGGCGATGGTGATTACTATTATCCTCCAACAGATCCTTCTGTATATCCAATCCCTCCACCTCCAAACCCCATTGTACCATATTTCCCTTTTTATTATTACAATCCTCCTTCACCTTATACAGTTCTTGACTCAAAATCTGTTCACTTCAAGAGCCATCCTTTTATGAATTGTCTCATTCTTGCTCAGCCTATTTTCTTGTTTCTTTGACAATAGATTTATTCCATTGTAACCAATCAGAAGTAATTTTTAATAATTTTAGTGTTCACTATGCACTTCATGTAATAATGTTTGATTTAAGGACGTCTACTATATAGTCTTACTTATGAGCCACATTCTTATTACATTTTCATGATTGTTGGTAGTACCGGATTTTTTCTTTTTTCATATGCATGCACTTTTCCTACTCTCTAAGATTTCTGATTAAACCATGTAGTAGTTATGATCAAGGAGTTCTAATGTACGTGTTCCAAATTGTTCTGTTACAAGTATATCATTTCTTCTATTGTTTACCAACGTACGAAATTTTAACATTTAGAGTGAGTTTAGTCGAAATATGCGCAGTTGTTTACTTGGTTATGTTATTGTTGTTTGCTTTAGGTATGCGCATACCTATAGTTCCAAAGTTAAACTCAATATAATGTACGTATTAATATTAATCGGCCTAGCTTGTATGTTAATTATATTGGAGTTCAATTTTATTTATATAAAGGAAATAATGGCGGCAGTGTACAGAGTAACAGTTTAGAAATAAAAATCATATGGTGTATAGAATAAGCTTTCGTTGGGACACTGTGGAGGGATCGGAATGCTGTATTGGACGACTAGGTTAATGGTTTTAAATGATTTTGTAAATTCTTTTGTGGATTATTTCGTTGAATTTTTGATTTTATGATTTTTGATAAATAGTTAAATTGATAATCGAATAAGATTATATTAAAATTACTCGTTTACTCTTAATTATACAATAATGATTTGACAGTTTACCAATTCTATTTTTTTTTTTTTTGAAGTTTTGGTAGAAGCATTACTGTTGGTATAGGCAACACAAGCTAATCGTTTTGCTTTTCTATCATTATATGAGCATTTTCTTATCAATTAATATATGTGATCATATGAATATTTTTTTTATTGATTAAAATTGAAAATCAAACTGCTAAGTATCAAAATGGATTAATCGGAAGTAAATAGAAAATATTTTATGCGTTTATTTATCAAGTGATATATTTATAAATTAATAATTGATAAATCAAATCAATAATATACTAAATTAAACTGATCATCGAGCATCCTTTGGAGGGGCGAAAGGATACACATCTTTTTAGCGTTATCAAATGCATACATTAATAAAGAGTGCTATTTGTAATTGTTATAGGCTTTAAAGGCATCTATAAAGAACACTAAAATGAAATTGTTACTAATATTGGCATTAAAAAATATATTTAACGATAATTAAGTTTTGTCATACATGGATTAATTGCCATTAGATCATTTTTTGTGTTAGTAGTATGTGTGCAAACGTTTCCTTTGGGCATGATGCATAAGGGTATCCATTAATTTGGATTTAATTGACATCTTTGCTCGGTGACATTCAGGAGGTGTTTGGTAGGATGTATTAGGAATTTAATTCATGAATTAACAAGATGGTATTAATTATTACTATGTTTGATAGAAATTTTGATCTATGTATAAATTAATCTATACATTCCATTTGGAGGGATAGCTAATCCAAGGTCTAACAATCCTAGGATAAACCCCCTAAATGACTAAACTGTCCCTCAATCCTCTCAAATTCTTTTAATCGTTTTTTTTTTATTTTCTTGATATTATGTTTTATATTTGTAGTTTTGTACTAATAAATTTATTTAAATAAATTAACTTACATTTTTTTCATTTTTGGGTTCATATTTACATAATATAAAATAATTTTTTTGTTATATCAAATTTTAAACTTTTATTTATTTATGGGTTCATATTTACATAATAGAAAAAATAAAATTGTCATGTCAAAAAATTTGTTTCGATAATTAATTTATTTGAGTTATTTTGTTGATAAAATGCCTTAATGAGTGACTTTATTATACAAAACAAAGCTCAATAGGTAAATTCTCAAAGTTGAGTGACTTAAGATATTAACTCCATTTAAAATTACAACTTAAAATTTTTATGTATAAACGTAGATGGTTTATTCAATCTTATTATTATTTATGGTCTTTTCGATTTTAAAAGTAGATGTTTTATCTTTATTAAATTAAAAATTGATATTTTGTGAATAATTAATTTATTAAGATGACAATTATTTATCTTCAAATAACTCAAGTGAGAAATTAAGTAGAAAATATGACAATGAATTTTTCCTTCTCCAAGCTAGTTAGAAGGCTACAAAAAAATATATATTCTCTGACAATTATCATGAAATATAATATCCCATAATAATTCAAGGATAGAATTGGAAAAGAAGGTTTTTGTAGAATTTTAAACTAACCACAAGATTAGGTGAGGAGTAATGAACTAAAAATTTGATAAAAAAATAATCCCAACATTACTAATTCATGTGTTACTCGTCCGTGCATTATTGATATTTGTACCAAACGATCCCTGAATATGCATAAGTAAATACTTTAAAATGTGTATAAAATTGAACAAATAAAAATATGTTTATAAAAATAATTTAATTTTCAAATAATGTGATTACTAAAAATACCAGAGAGAGAGAAGAAGAAGATGAAAATTAAAAACAATTCAAAGCAGAGGGATTGGGCCGTGGATGGTTTTATAAAGTATGGGGATGTTTATAATTGAGAATGTGTTTTTAGATTCGTTATGTGTCCGCCTGTCAAAAATAAGAGTAAATCGATGTAAGAATATAAGGAAAGGGAACATTTAGATCAAAAGTATAATGATAAAATATGTTTGGATCGAAAATATAATCTAGGTATATTTTAAATTATTTTTGAATCTAAATAAACACATTTGATCCTTTTTCATATTCTTTAGAAAAAAAATCATAAAATTACAATTAGCTAACTTACATTACAAAAATATAGCCAAAATTTACATTACAAATCATTAGCAGAAAACACATTTCGATATACAATATGCGCATTTGGTATATATGGTAATATACAAAACTTTCAATATCGTTGTTTAAATCTCGATATACATATTATACAAGCAATACAAGATTATATAAAATTATAAGTGGCATGTTTGTATTCATATACAATGATATATAATTTTATATAGTAATTAAAATTTAGTCAAACTTTATTGATCGATTTCTCTGAAACAGCAATATGAAATCTTTAAAAAATTTGCAAGAGGCAGATATAGTGATGGCTTTTTAGGGTCCTTAAATTCCTTTTTTGGACCAATTGAGGTAGGTCTCAAAATTCTTTACTAGATCATATAGAAAGGAACTTAATAAGCTGCATTATAATGTAATTATATTATTAAATATAAATAAATAATTCACTTTTAAAAAAAAATAAAAAAATTCCTACCCATAGCACCTTCTTTTTTATCAGCTTTCTCAGGCTGACTGCCACGAAATGGGAATAAGAATAAAGGGACAACTGGAATATGGTTTCTATCGTTTTTTTCTCTCTTTTTCTCGCAAAAAAAATATTCCTCCTTTTTACGTATAAAATGAGTAATCTTTTTTCTTCAATTTGTTTATTAATTCCTTCAATGAGTTCCCTTCTCTTTGTTAGTGAAATCAACAACAAAATCTATAGTGATTGAGATGTATAGCTCTTACGCGCAAATTTAAATTTGTCAGGAATTAACTCATTATTCAACATATGGAAACTTCCAATTAAGTCTATTGTATTGTGGCATTAATAAGAAGAAATGCATTCCTAAAAGTTCACCAAATTCATACTAAAAAGATGTTTAAAAGAACATAGAAAAGAAACTACGATATGGTTTGGCATAACAAAAATATTCTAGTAAGAGTTTCTTCTTTTATAGATTTTATATAACATAAATCTAGATTAATCAAAATTCATAATGAGGAGATGAAAACTAAAAACTTTTTTTTTTCAATCTATTATCATTTGTCACTTTTTGCTTATTCTACCATGCCCTTTTGTAACCCTTTCAAAATTGATCTTTATTCCAACTTTCCAAGATCCCCAAAAATATTACTCCTATATATTCTTTTGCTTTTAATGATTATATGTGGACACAATTGGAAGCATAAGCATTCTAGTGAGCTGATAACTATTGAAGGTTTCAAACATTATGAATCATCAAAGATCGATTAGAAAATTTGTCATTAAGTTATAACAGATGGCAAGTGCACAATCATTTTTTGAATTTAAATTAATCGAATCATCAAAGATATATCATAAAAAACCAGAAGAACTTAAAGAATAAAACCAATTTGATGCTTAATTATGAAATAGATGAGTACATTAGTATCCAACAAAAAGTAAATTTTAAGTAAATATCATAATAAATGATGTAAAAACGAAGCATGTGCCTCTTGAATTACACTTGAGTCACTTTATTGAATTCCACTACCTAAAGTGCAAAAGAAGGCTATTCCTACTTTCCCTTATGGAAGCATATAATATGAGATGTCCTTGGAATCCACATTCCTTTAATTTTGTGTATGGCAATTTGGTACCCCCATCTTCTTTTATCCACCACTTCTTGCTAGATCTCTGCATTTTGTCTCTAAACATGAAATTTATATATGGTTATTTGGATAGAAACAAGGAATTAATATAAGTAAACAAACATGAGGTGTTATACAATAGTTAATTATGATATAACTGTTGAGTATACGAACAAAGTCTGATACTAAAAATTAACAAGAGTCATAGAAGTTACGTGAGGCATTTTAAAATACAAAGTTGTGCAGACTTAGCTTGACCTAAAACGAACATTATTCAGAGTGTCTTCGAGCTAGATTAGCTTGAAAGTTTTAAAAAGACATGCAATGGAAATAATAAGACAAGTTACGAAAGGTTGAGTTTTGAATCGAGTGGATTTATTAGAGTAAGTTGAAGGTGGTGAAAAATAAGGATATATGGAATAAGGTGGTGAACGAGGTTGTAGAGAGCAATCTTCCGGGCAAGAACGTCGCGCCGGTGGGGGAGGTGGTGGTGGACAGTAATTTACCGGTGGTAATGGTGGTGGAGGAGGTGGTGGAAGTGGTGGTGGTGATGGTGGAGGAGGGCAGGGGAGTGGAGGCGATGGTGTTGGTGGTGGTGGTGGAGATAAAATGGGTTGGCACGGATTGTCACAAGCGGTGCACATTTCACAAGCGATTTGATCTTTGAAAATTGATGTGATTGTTGACATGGCTTGAATAATTTGGACATAATTGTTTAGTGAAAGGAAGAAAAAAAGAAGAAAATTGAAGGTGAAGAAAATTTGGAATTGAGAATTTGGAGGAACTCCCATTTTGAGAAGCTATAGGAAGTTACAACATCAAATGTATGAAATGTAACAAATACAATAAGTTGATGGAAAAAGTAGGGGCTATATATGAAGAGAAATGGGTGTGAGGGGTTGATGGACTAGTGCATGTTATTGTAGACCGCACCTATTCATAGGTTCTTTTTTTCGCCGACGTTGGGTGTTTGTTTTGGAGTTTCGACTAATTTTCAATTACGCATTATAAATTTTGTCTAGAGAATAATAATTTTTTTACTAGGAATTTTTTCATATTTAAGGTCAGAATTTGAATTTTTTTATTAAGAATGACGCAATCTCAACATAGCACTACAATCTATGTTGATAATATTCATAGTGTTCCATCTTCTACACTACCCATTTTATGTGACAAATAACGAATGCCTATTTGAATTTTAAATTAGTTTAAGTTATATATATTGTTAATGTAACAATTTTTACCATTAAGTCTTTTTCTTTTTTTGTTTTTCATATTTTCAAGATTATAAATATCTCATTTAAATAATAACAACAATATTAATTAATTATTTTTTAAATATAATCTTTTCATATTTTATGAATAATCTTTTTATGTCAAGCATATATGCATATATTTTCAGATCAGATGATTGAGAAGAGGAAACAACATTGTTACCAAGGGGTTGGGTAAATAGAATTATAGTTGAAGTAAGTAACAATTAATGGGCTTCTTTTATACATATAAAATATAAAATTTGGAATAAATTTTAATATTTGAAAAAATTGAATATTTTCTCTGTCTAATAATAGTTGTTCGTTATTTACTTGACATATGGATTAAGAAGCAGTACATAATAGGAGTAATTTGACCAAATCATTCTTTGAATATAATAAGTATAATACTCTCCCCGTCTCGTTATAATTGAATTTGTGAGTTAATTCACACATATTAAGAAAAATATTCAAAGATAAAATTTTAATCATACTTTCCACTATTATCCTTTGTAAAGTCATTAAGATATAGTGTAATTTGTCTCCTGGAAAATATAAAATTTCAATAAATGAAAAAGCAAATTTGGAAAAGATTTCAAACATTCATCTTGAACTTTGAACAATTCAACTATTTTGAACCTTGCAGTCTGAAATATTCAATTAATTTGGAACAAAGAAAATATCTTTAAAAATATAACTAAGAAACAACTATAATTAATAATAAAAATAAATTAAAATTAAATATATAATTATCTTTTAATTTCATAAAAATGATATAAAAAGTTTCTATGGGAGGGTTGCACTGGGACTTAAAACTTTTCACCTATAATTAAACAGTACTAGTACATTGAAACGCTTTTAATTTTTTCTGGAATTTCCAGCAGGCACGGCGCCCTCGGGGGGGCACTCAATTTGTAAGCCACCGTCCTAGTTTCAAATCGAATTTTTGAATAAAAAGAAAACAAATGAACGAACCAAATCATTTTTACAATCTATTATTCCCTTCGTCCCATATTATAAGCGCACTTCTCATTTTACACGGTTATTAAGAAATCATTAATACATTAATAGACTTTACCATTTTATCCTTCATTTATCTCAATGCACATTAAATTAAGTTAGAAAAAATCATTAATACACTAATTAATATTAGGGGCAAAATGGGAAAAAAATAATTAATTACATCTTAATTTAGTAAGTGCTCTTATAATATGAGATAAATATTTATAGAAAGATATCTTTATAATATGGGATGGAGGGAGTGCTAACGTTTATGCTTCAACTTCCGATTGAACGATATTAATATGTTATCCAGTCAAATCTCTTTGTAATAATATTATTGGTTCCAAGATGTTTTTTGCTACAATTATTGACTATTAAACACTTGTAAAAATAAGATAGTGTTGGAATAACTAGTAAAGCTATTCTCATGTGACCAAGAGGTCATAGATTCAAGACTTGAAAACAGTCACTTGCAGAATTGCAAGGCAAGACTACATAAAATAGACCCTCATAATCAGATCTTTTCTCGAACTCTGCACATAACGAAATTTTAATGCACCGAGCATGCCCTTTAATAATAATCTAGATATTCCATTTCTATAAAAATAGTCTCCCTCTGTCCTAAATTAACTGAATTTTTTAGGCTTTTTTTCAACGTTCAAAATAGTTGAATTGTTCAAAGTTCAAAATCAATGTTTGAAACTTTTTCCATATTTGTCCTTTCATTTATTGAAGTTTTATATTTTCTAGGAGACAAATTACAATTCAATTAATATGAGACAGAGGGAGTATAAGCATAAAATATAATAAAAAATTAGTTCCCAAAAAAACTTAAAGCTACTAAGAAGTAGTGCTTGGATTGATTAACGTTAACATAGATTTCATAGAATTATGTAAGCTTTTAAAGGATGATGAATCTGCGTTTGATCATATCATTAATGACTAATTAAATGACTTACACGAGCTGATTAATTCCACTACCATGAATAATCTGACCAATTAGCGTGCGTTTATGTTTCTTTTGTCTTTTAATATGCACTCCTTTCTTTTCACGAAATGGACTTGAGATGGAGAAAATTCAACTAAATGTCTATATTTGTCATAGTTTAAGATTTTGATTTGTGATATATTTTCATATTTTGACATTTTATGTTCACAAAATTGTTAATTCCTTGAGAACCTTTTTCTTCTCGAACGTGCATATTCGAAGTTATAATTTTCCATTATATAGTATATGTAAGTTCAAATTCAACAAATTATATTTATGATTTATTGCAATAACAAATATCAATTAAAAGTACCATTGCTAAAAAATTATTTTTTAATTAAATTTTTCCACTAAAAAATAAAAAATATGTAAATTGAATCAGTGAGAGAAATAATAGTGTTTTCATATGAAAAATTAGGAAGCTTCTCAGTATTACATGAGAATTTGTTCCACCATCGATTTTCTCAATAAGTAGTTCGATGGGTATTGAGTAGAAAATATATTTTATAGTATAAATTTCTTAATGATGCATCAAAAAGATCTCTATTCTAACAATGTATCAAAACTATAACAAATTAATTTGATATAACATTTTTATAAATAAAAATTAAAATTATCAAATCAAAATTTGTAATAGCATATCATATCATACCCTGTCCACCCTTATTTGGAGCCATTTTAGCATTAGTGTTTATCATTTCAAGAAGTACTAATTGATGTTTAAACTTATGAAATAAAAAGTTGGGATTGTAAAATCATAGTATGGTAAAATGTTGGGAATCCCTTTATGGAATCGATTTTATCATCTCAAAATATGCTTTATACTCTACACAGGTTGGCATGAAAGTTGACCCATTGGGATTATCTTTACATTTATTACTTTCTCCGTCTCAAATTAATTTAATTTTTAATTTTTTTTCAATATTTAAAATAATTGATTTGTTCAAAGTTCAAAAAGAATGTTTGAAACTTTTTCCATATTTGCCCTTCCATTTATTAAAATTTTATATTTTGTAGAAGATAAATTACGATACATATTTATGATTTCACAAAGGGCAATATGAAAAATATAGTGTAAATTTTGTGTTTAATCATTTTTTTAATATGTGTGCATTATCTCACAAATTCAATTAATATGGAACAGAGGGAGTAATAATTTACATACTTTGGGAGTTTGGGTCAGAGAAACTTCCAAGAACTCAAAAGAAAAAAGAATATTACTCTTTCCGTTCAATAATAGTTTTTCACTATTGATGTAACACAAAGATAAAAAATATAGTAAATGATAGATATAATTTTCTCAAATCACCCTTTAAATATTAAATACTATATCTTAAAAATATAATTAAAAAATGATTATAATTAATGATAAAAATAAATTAAAAATTAAATATAAAATTATCTTTTAATTTTATAAATTAAACAAATATAAATTGAACATGTATTTTTAGTACGGTATACAATTAAAAATATACCAAGGAGTACAAGTGAGAATTGAAAGGATTTCATGGTATATTGTCGGCAGGGAACATGCAAGAAAAAAAGGTCAGAGCAATGTGTGGATCCAAATGAGAAATGTATGGAGAGATGTATCAATATGGGATAACAAATAACAAAAGACCATGTGTGCATTTTATTCTATTTTTATTAGGATTGCATTTGAATTACGTAGCACGTATATTTAGGTTGTTGTCAGTGACGGAGCCAGTATTTTCGTGAAAGGTATTTATACTTCTACATAATGAGTAGGTGATGTTTATATCAAGGGTGTTCAACAATTGATATATATCAAAATATCTATATTTAACCTATATAATTCGAAAAAAATTTCAACGAATGGTGTTCATCTGATCACCTTGGATGAATGTAACTCTGCCCCTGGTTGTTGTTGAGTGACTAGAGTGTAAGTTATAACTTTTGTAATATGAATTTTGTTGAAGCTCGCTTGTTTTAGTGTGTTTCAGATAAATTTTCTAAAAATGTAGAACGTGATTTTTCACCCTCATAAAAGGAATATTTTCCACGTACAACACAATTTAATAATAATAAAAAAGAACAGGCAAAGTAATACAGTCCATCATTTCATTGTGGGTAGTCCATCACTCCATTGTGGGTATTCCATAAGGGAGATCAAGGATCGAATCTCGCCTGGTTCTTTCTCAATCGATCGAGCTTGGAGCAACGAGTGTGATATCCGAGAAAAAAAAAAGAATGTTAGCGGATGTCCTCCATTTGGCTCCTTTCTTAGTCGAGCTAGCTCGTCGCATAGGATTTGTCATGTGATGTATATTTTTTGTGATTCAGTCCGTGGAGTAACGAGTGTGATATCCGAGAAAAAAAAAAGAATGTTAGCGGATGTCTTCCATTTGGTTCCTTTCTTAGTCGAGCTAGCTTGTCTCATAGGCAGTTTTATAGCGAATAAAGGAAAAAGGTCTCGGTAGGGGTTAGCAGCGTCGTGATGTATATTTTTTGTGATTCAGTCCGCGCTTGAATGACAACTATCGCGGATGTCCCTAAAAATCTCTTGCATATTTCCTCTCCTACTTCCTTACATGATCTTTCTATACATATAACTATTATTTCCATTTATAATTTTGACGAAATAAATATGATAAAATATAGGGAAATTTGTTCATTTTTTTCAATCACACATTTAGTTGGGCCATCAATTGTTAACATGCATCGGCCCAAATTCATGTGAAATCTCAATTTTATACACCAAAATGTAACATATGATAACGATTAAACGCTAAAATGAGTAAAGAGTGATTATTATGCCTGTTTAGCTGTTTGCATAGTTAAAAGAAAAAATTATCTAACTACACTGCTTTGTTTATCATTCCTTTTATTATTCTGACTTATTCTCAAAAATTCCTTTTTTTCATCCAGATATATTAGTGTGGTACTCTAAATACATTGATTCAGTAATCCTGATACATTAGTTCTAATTCTTAAATTATCTCCGTGTTTAATATATTATGCTTTAAATGTTACATGTTAATATTTAAAAAACCTAAATTTTGTATCTAAAACTGAATTAATGTATCCAGATTGCCATGCTTTTTAAATGATTTTTGTAAATTGAAAAAAAATAGAAAAAAAATGGTAATTAACTCTTTACACTGTGTGTGATTTATATAAATATATTTCAGAGAATGAGATGTTAGCTTCTAGTGAAAAAATAATTTGATTTTGTTAGTTTTATTTTTTTAAAATTGATTAATCAAACAAAACTTGTTACTGTATTTTTCAAAAGTATATTTTTTTAAAAATACTTATGACAAAAATAGAACTGTTTTCAAAGTATGCAAATTTAATTTTAAATAAACAAACTAGTATCAATTAATCATAAATAATTAAATATAGAATTTTATATACAAACGCATGTCAAATTATCTATTTATTTTATGTAATCACGCAGGGGCAGATCAGCATATTGTGAGGAGGTTCGGTGAAAAATTACATTATTTATACAAAATTAAAATAATTTTTTATGTATATTTAATAGATATTAAACCCCCTTCGACTAATTCATGTGTATACTTCTTTAAATTTTGAACTCCCTTAATTAAAATTCTGACTTAATCACTACTCTTAAGGAAGTTTTTCCTAATACGACACCATTATAAAATAAATACAGATAACTTCACATACGTCGCTATAAATATAGTCATATATATCCAATGCTACTAATTTTAGTATACAATTAGTTTAACATTACATCATCCATTTCCAAATCAATCAACAAATGCCTACTCAATTATTATCACTTTATAAATTTAGCATCATTGGTATAGTTTATTTTTATTCATTATATAAAAATAGAGGGACCATCCATTACACTAGAAAGCAAAGTTAAGTTTTGCTACTCCTTCTTCCCTTTTAAGCTGTTCATGGGTAATCCTTCCATGTGTGTTATGATTTGTTTTATGAGAAATAAAATATATTTATTTTATTTAATATTTTAAAATATATTTTATCATATTGATAAGAAAAATTTTAACTTATAATCTATTTTATATAGTCTTCAAGGTTTAATCTTGATGTGGTGGGAATAAAAGAATTTTTTTGCAATCTAGGATGATAAAATGGTCAGTATTATCAAACTTTAAAGGTAAGTGTTATAGAATTGTAATTGGACTGAATTTAATTTGGTCTGTGAGATAGATTTTTTTATTAAAAAACTCTCGTTTAAAAGATATAAGTCGTAGAAATAATGATGTTTAGATGGATATCATATGAGAAGTGAAAAGATAAGAATTTAAATATTCATGAAAATATGAAAGTTAACATGTGATGGACAAGATAAGGATAGATAGGCTGAAAAATTATTATGTATATGTGATTATATATAATATGACATAACTTCAACTTACCAAAAATATGACTTTAGATATGAAAATATAAAAGTATTGAATTGATGTAGAAGGTTGAAAGATAGTTCATTATTATCTTGCTTTTCGATGAAATAAAACCTTAATGACGATGGTAGTCCGAAGGTTTGGAGATCAATCATAGTACTAGCATCTAATTTATGGCTTTTGTACTTATATCATATGTTTTTTTTTTACTATATTTTAGATGATCACACAATGTTGCTGATATTATTGTTCTTCGTATGTATGCTCTAAATTCTTTTTCTAATTTTTTTTAAATATTGACAGTTTTAATTAAGAAAGAAACAATTTCATACATTACATTACACCACATCACATCTGTTGATGGTTGCTTTCTTAGTAGTTATCATACTTTTTAATCATTTTATCTTTTTTCTTACTCTTTGATTTGTTTTATTTGAACCTAACATCTTTTTGAATGTAATTCTTTATCTCTACGTAATCTCTTTTTCTATTGGAACAGCAGCTCTACTTATTTTGTATATAAATTGACACTTTAGAAATAAGGTCCACAAATATTTTATCCTCTCTATATTTCAACATATATTTTATCTTCTCTGTAAAAATTTTTCTTTATTTGAATTTTCAAATTTAAAAAAATCTCACACATAAATAGTAATTAAATGGCACTTTATATTTTATCCTCTCTATAAAACTTTTTCTTTTATTTAAATTTCAAAATTAAAAAAAATATAAGAGGAGGAACACCGAAGCAGTAGTATTGCGTCAACCACGAGTCACAAGGTGAAGGAATCCCGAGTGAAATACCGGTGAAGTTGTAACAGATCACTCTAATGGAATATTAAATACTCTCACCATTTCTATATTACTCACATTCAAAGCTAATTGCATCTCACATCCTCCAAATTCCAACCTATATTTCTCTCTCTCTCCTTTAATGTAAACTACCATTTCTCAGCACAAAAATGGAGGGGGTATCGACCAGGTTGTACAGTGGATTAAAGGGTTACTGGAGGAGAAGAGGTTATCAGAAGCTGAATCGGAAGAATCGGGTCGATTTATCAACAGAAGGTTCGACCCGGAAGAGGAAGTTCTGGAAGATAAAGCTAACCCCCAAATTGAAGCTGAAGATCAATTTTAAACGATTCTCACTGAAGAAGCTTCTTATTGGGCTCCGAGATGCTTATGTGAACGCGATGCTGAGAGTTGCGAACACCCGTGGATTCGGCGGCGATTACGGCGGCGGAATCGACGGATTTGGGATGCGGCGGGTTAAGGAGTACGATGAGAAAGTGTTGGTGGAGATCTACAAGTCTATGATAATTGCTCAACGGAAATTAGCTCCTTGTGAAGTTGCTGCTACTGCTAAAATTGGACCAGAGATTAATTTAAGCAGTAATTAATTAATCTTGTTTAAAGATAAGATTAACCTCAGATTTAATATACATTCCGTATTCATCTTCGTTTTGAGTTTTTGTTAATTTTGAAAAAAAGTTGATGGTAAATCTTGCAGACAGGAAAAATGTGTTGTAAATTGTAACTTTATTTGGTTAGAAATAAATTGCACCAAATGATTTTGTCAGCTATTCGATAAAATTGTGTATACCTCAATTAATTTTACGCGATGAGATTTAGTACTTATCACAATCAATATATACTCGGTACTCCCCATTTCATTTTACTTACCTTGTATTTTTATTGTTAATAAATAAATAAAATAATGATAAGAGACAATTTAAAATCCAAACATTATTAATAAAATTGATACAGTAAAAATATTTAATATTTTAAAAAAGAATATATATTAATCAAGTCAAATAATATAATGTGATTGACACATCAGATAATTCTGTTTATTGAAACTAAAATAATTGGAATGAAACTACGTCGTGTTTTTTTTAATTAAAATTTAAATTCGTTGAGATTCTTAATTCACCGGCATGAGCACCCTTAGCGTGATTTTGTCAGTTATCATAATTTAAATTCTTTTAATCAAGCATGGGTCACGGAAATGGAATAAAAATTTATAAACTGAAAAAGAAAAAAATGCATATGGATAAATACGATGTATCAATCTGTGGCATGGTTAATTGTCAAGCCGTTTTAATTAATTGAGAAAAAGTCAAATAGAGGTGATAAATGGATGGAACTAATTAGATTTGGATGGATTAAATATAGATTGAATTAAACTAGGTTGGCTCACAATTCATTCATATAAAATATGAATAAATATGAATTTGATCAAATATGATTCGAATAAAAATTAAATCAAAGCTAGATTCTAATATTCACTTTCTATCACCTCAAACCCTACTCCCAAATAATTATTATTTTATAAAAAAAATTTAATTTCCACCTACCACTCCCACCTCACCCTACCCTCAACTCTCATCCTAACAATACCCGCGCTTCTATCACCTATAATTTTTAAATTAGAAAACGTCAAGAAAAATTTGTTCACTCTATCCGCCTCTCTCCTATCCCCTACACCACATTCTATCCCAATTAAAAAAAAATCATTTTCAAGACCTGCCGAACACTATCTCCAAATACTTTTTTAAAAAAATTAAAAAGAAAGTTAAAAAAAATTTCACCACTCCACCCTCCATTTCCATCATAAACCCCCCTCCCTCCAAAAAAAAAAAATTAAAGAAAGATAAAAACAAAAAAAATATTAAATTTTTTCACCCTACCCCCAACTCACTAACAAATTTTTTCTAAAGAAATTTTTTTTACCCCCATTCCCGCTCCCAAATTTTTTTCTAATAAAAAAATATTTTTTCTCCCTGCTCCACCTCCCAACCTCAATTTTTTATAAAATAAAATTCAATTAAAAAAAATTCATTCCACCTCCCCTCTTCCATCATAACCCCCACCAGACGTCCTTCGCCGATGTCGGGCCACCTTGGCTTCTTTCCGAGCTTGTTATGGATCTACTTGTATGATTTTTCAAGAATATTGCGCCGAGGCCCCTTGCAGTGCCAGAATCCGTGGGCTAACACCCACAGAAAGCTGTCGAAATCGCCTCTTTCCTGTTCTTTCGCTCGTTTCTTGTTCTTTCGCCCTAAAATCCAACCAGGCATTCCCCGTCGTCGCCGAGCCTCTTGAGCCTCTTCCCGGGCTTGTTTCGGATCCACTCATATGAGTTTTTGGAAAAATTGCGCCCCAGCCCTCTGCAGCACCAAAATTCGTGGGTTAACACCCGCAGAAACTGCTAAAATTTCCAGTTTCAATTCCTTGGCCCATGAAATCTCACAAGGCGTCCCCCACCACCGCGGGGCCACCTGGGCCTCTTCCCGGGCTCATTGCAGACCCACTCATATTATTTTTTGAGAATGTTATGCCAGAGCCCCCTACAACGCAAGAATTCGTTTGCTAACACCACAGAAAACTATCGCAATCGTATATTTCCTGTTCCTTAGCCTATAAAATCCCATCGGGCGTTCCCCGCCGCTGTCGGGTCACCTGGGCCTCTTCGTAGGCTCGTTGTAGATCCACTCACATGATTTTTCGAGAATATTACGCCGGAGCCCCTTGCAGCGCTAGAATATGTAGGCTAACACTCATAGAAAAGATGCGAAATCACCTGTTTCTTGTTCCTTGGTCCATAAAATCCCACCAAGTGTCCCCCGTCGCTGCCGGCCATCTGGACCTCTTCCCAGGCTGGTTGTGAACCTACTCGTATGATTTTTTAGGAATGTTCACCGGAGCCCCCTGCAACGCCAGAATCTGTTAGCTAACACCAACAGAAAACTACCGAAATCGCTTGTTTCTTGTTCCTTCACCCATAAAATCCTACTAGGCGTCCCCCGCCATCGCTGGGCCACTTGGACCTCTTTCCGGGCTCGTTGCAGACCCACTATGATTTTTCGAGAATGTTACGCCGGAGTCCCCTGTAGCACCTGAATCCGTGGCCTAACACCCACAAAAAACTACCGAAATCGCTTGTTTCCTGTTCTTTGGCCAATAAAATTATACCAGGCATCCCCCCTCACCGCGAGGCCTCTTCCCGGGCTCATTACGGAACTGCTCATATGATTTTTCGGAAATGTTGCATCGGAGCCCCTTGCAGCACCAGAATTTGTGGGTTAACACTCATAAAAAATCGCCAAAATCATCTATTTACTGTTCCTTAACCCATAAAATCCCAGTAGGCCTCCCCCGCAGCCGTTGGGCCACCTGGGCCTCTTCTCGGGCTCAATGCGAACCCATTCATATGATTTTTCAAGAATGTTGCACGGGAGCACCCTGCAGCATAAGAATCTGTGGGCTAACACCTAGAGAAAACTACCAAAATCACCTGTTTTCTGTTCCTTACCCCATAAAATTTCACCAGGCATCCCCCACCGTCACCGGGCCACCTGAGCCTCTTCTTCGGCTCGTTGCGGGCCCACTTGTATGATTTTTCAGAAATATTGCGCCCGAGCACCTTGCAACGCCAGAATCCGTGGGCTAACATCCACAGAAAACTGTCAAAATCATCTGTTTCCTGTTCCTTTGCCAATAAAATCCTACCATGCGTCCCCCGCCAGCGTCGGACCACCTGGACTTCTTCTCGGCTTGTTTCGAACCCTCTCGTATGATTTTCCAAAAATATTTGCGCCGGAGCCCCTTGCAGCGCCAAAATCCGTGTGATAACACCTACAGAAAATTGTCGAAATCGTTTGTTTCCTCTTCCTTGGCCTATAAAATCCTACTAGGCGTCCCCCGCAGCCGCGGGACTACCTGGGCCTCTTCCCAGGCTCGTTCTGGACGCACTCGTATGATTTTTTGGGAATGTTGCGCCGAAACTCCCTGCAACGTCAAAATCCGTGGTCTAACGCTCACAAAAGGTATTCATTTTGGTCCTTACCCTAAATTGAACTAATTTTATCCCCAAAAAAGTGAGAAATTTAATGTGGACCACACGGATTTATAAAATTCACTATTATTGTCTTCTTTGTTAGCTCCAAAAACGAACTCCACAAATGAGTAGCTCCTTTTCTGAATATACACAACCTTTTTGTTTAACTAAAATTTAAATTTTAAATAAATAAATTAATTAAAATAAATTACAAAAATAAAAATCTTTAAACTAACCGGGCTAGCCCTTATATGGGGGTATAAGGATGGCTAAAACCACCGACATTGTAGGATTCCCACTCCAATCCCCACATTACAAACGACTTAACATTAATTATCAATACATTATATCAAATTATTTCTTATTTAAAAATTTTAATATAAAATTAATTACACATATTCTTAGTATAATTACATGTTGCAATTTTCGACGCTCCTCATGGGTCATCTGGAAACAGTCGCTTTATGTTTTTAAACATAGGGGTTAGGCTGCGTACATCCGACCCCCCCTCACCCCGCAATGAGTGGGAGCCTTTTGAGGCACTGGGGTATGTTGTTGTTGTTGTCTTACAAGTAAAAGATTGAATACAATAGTTTGTAGGTAGACTTATTCTTAACTTATAAAGATAAAAGATATTATTTCCAATGAATAATGTCATTAACTACTAATAAAAACTAAACTAATTTTAATTAATTAATAATTTTTAAGAGATGTAGGAAAAAATTAAACTACTTGATAACATATAAATTTTTATCATTTATGAAGCGCCGGTACGTTAGGTGAAACTATTGATTGCTAATAGGCGATAGAAT
Organism: Solanum medicagineum; assembly: GCA_026153255.1. NCBI lineage: Eukaryota > Viridiplantae > Streptophyta > Magnoliopsida > Solanales > Solanaceae > Solanum > Solanum medicagineum. The sequence continues at coordinate 19,028,285 of JAPFFP010000113.1, read as the reverse complement.
TAATGGCATCAAAGCATTATATAAGTGGATCCAATTAATTTGATTACCATCCTTATCTATAACAATAGTGATGAATAATAAAAAAATTCTGTCTAAATTAATAGTCGATGAAAACTTGCTTCTAAGATTCCATTGAGAATGATGGTGTAGGGATGAAGCAATAATGCAATTACATCATTGTCTAAGTTGACAAATTGGTAGTTCATAATGTTGGTTGGTGAATGATGAGGATAAGACATGAACTTTTTAATATTAGTTCAAAAAAAATAAAAATAATAGTGGCTTCATTAAAAAAGAAAAAAGATATTTTATTGCATCTGTTTAACGTTTGTGAAATACATTTCACCTTAATTTTTCTATCTCTGACGTAGAGATAAAGTCTATGCATACTATATCATTTCAAAATTCTATTTTATAAGACTACACTAAATATGTTATTATTATGAAACCGAGTAATTTAAATACAAGAGACACACATTAAAATTGACCAAAGAATAATTTCAAGAAGATCATTTCCGCCTATATGGTTTCATCAAGACACAAGATCTTCGAATGAATCTTTATGCACCGTCTACATGTAATAGGGCTTGTTATGATCGAAAAGTGCCAACACAATCTCAAGGTTTGATACCATTTGTTAGGATTGACATAATTAGGTATTATGCTGAGGCTAGTAATGCAAACACAAATATTTAATATAATTGATCAACGGCCTAAATTAAAAGAGGAGATCAGCAAACCAGTATGTATATATATATATATGAGAGTACAATATCAAGACAAAAAATCTCACCAATTTACTCATAATAAAAAGAAGGTACACACAAATGTTAACGTAACACTTTTGTCCCACAATTTCTTCCCCTATATAAAACTCTTAGAGTCACTCGGATTCAGCGGTAGATGTACATTGTCCACTTTGGGTGTTTAATCACCCATTGCCACCTGTGACAACTCGATTATTTATGTACAAAATTTAATAATTTTTTAAAATATATTAATGGAGCACACATTTTATGAAGCAATTTCCAAACTAAAAAATAATTGAGCACCTACGATATAATATTCTGGATCCATCACTGTTCAAATTACATTGGATGCTGCTAAATCAGAAAGAATAAACCTCTATTGATAAAACCATAAACTTTTTCCTACAGAAAAAATGACTAGATAAATATGAAGAATTTCCTATTTTTCTTCTGGGAAAAAAAAAACGACTACGACAAGAAACTCAAGACAAATATTTGACAGGTCTAACGACGCAATGCCTATATGGTCATGGAAATCCAAATATATATATATATATATATATGAATCCACCTCCCACAAGTAAAATTTTTGTTCATGTGGAAAAATTTGCATATTAATTTTATTTGTATCATCCTTGTATATTACAAAGATAAACTCATTATGTGAACAGAAAACAAGGAAACTTTTTTGAAAGGATTAGACTTTTGAGGGTACATGTAACACCAGTATGTTGGAACTTCCTAGGTTTGTTTGCATACCTAGCAATTAGCACTAAATTCCTTCAAAGATTAGGTCTAAATCTTAACTCGATTTCCACTCAATTTCTTACTTATATCGAGTTTAATACAAGGAGCTTTTCTTTTCTAGCCAATTCAACATTATACTAAAGTTCGAACTTCTACAAGTGAAACTCTAGTACACTCTAACTGAGTGTAACATGGCGGAGTCTCGTAATTTATGATCTTTGCATGTCATCGAGGGGAAAAGGCAGTTCGTTGCACTGGACATTTGGAGAAGGCCGGACCATCAAAATCAAATTATATAGTCGGTATGTATAATGTATACCTTTTTATTCGAACAACTTATTATAAAGTGATACTTGCAGGGAAAAGAGAAATGTTTCTTATCGAAGAGGAGAGTAAAACGAAAGGGGTGGAGGAGAGATAGTGATCAAAATACATATCTGATTAGGTATACATGTATTTGACAAAATATACATATGTATCTAATTGAGAGTTCACGCATCTGAGTATACATGTATTTGAGTTTACGAGGAACAAATTCTAATGTTCGAATGGGAGGAAATTTGAATTTTTTGGAGAAGAAATTCAAGAAAAAATAATTGGAAAAGAAAATAAGGAAAGAACGCGTGATTTTCTTCTAAGTTGATGTGTACATACCATATTTTAGATACTTAGAATATAACCGAGATATATATATTTGATGTGTCAAATACATATATTTAGCTCACAAATTTCTACAGAGAACGTGATATTGTAAACTAGCTCGAAAAATAGTAATTTGATCTTAAACTAGTAGGACTTGTATTGTTTATATATATATATTTTAAAAAATAAAAAAAATTAAAAAATCAAACTGCCTAATTAGACATACATTCATACCATATCTACTAATCCAATATATACTTTCAAACAATTACCTATTATCCCACTATTTATTTATTAATAATGTTCTATTTGGCGTCAAATACATCACTCCTCAAAAATAACATAAAAAAAAAAGTCATACCCACTTAGTTATCATCATTCACTCCATAGCAAATTATACAAATACTACTATAGATATAGTTATGAAATGTGATTGAACTGTAGCTATTTTGACTTATTAAGTTTCAATACTAAGTTATTTATGAAAATTTCTCTAAACTATAGTGGCATCAAGAAGGAATAATATTGCTAAAGGGAAAAGACTGCTTAATTACTGTTTGATATCATCAGAGTATATAAGTAATCAAAGTTTAGAGTTTAATAAATAAGATTGTAATTTTAATAACTTTCTCTTAATTATTTTTTATTTATTTCTTAAAAAAAAAAGTTCAATTCTATATGATACCAATAGGGTATCAATATACCGATAGAATTACACGGAGGATTGATCTCAATCCTATATGATATCGACATGCTATCACTATACCAGTAAAGTATCACAGACGTAAAATAAAAAAGAAAAAGTAGGGTACATGAATAAATAGTTTGAGCCGCTTGATCATTAAGCATGAATAGATAGGATTGTGTCCATTTTTAATAAATAGTTTCATAATTGAATGCTCAAACCCCTCTTCTGAGTATGTTATTGTTATACTTTCGCAATTGAATACTTTTTGCGTAGTTTTTCTTCTTTTTTTTTTCGTGACCAAAAGCCCATATAGATTATCTAATGAAAACTAAGCAACTTCAAAATAGAATCTAAAAAAGTTTTAAAGATTGGATACCACTTATATTGGTCACCAGAATTGGATTCTATAATGGGCCTTAAATTAGCATATCTTGTGGGGCTGTGGTCCAATTTTTATTTCTTATGTTGCTCCATCCCTCTTTATATTCGTTGTGGGCCGACTTCCTTGAAAGTATAAAGTAAGCATCAAATGTTTTATGTTTTAGTTTAAGGATATTGATAAACTAACATGTAAATTTGACTTTGGCTGAATTGTAAGTCCACCAACAATATTTTAAGGAAAAATTACGTGGATAAACAAACATATACTAGTTAATTAGCTAACATAGTTATAGTTTGAATTAATTACGGCTTGCGGTAAATATCTAACTGTAATTACAATTTGAGTTTTGTATAATTCGCGTGATTTAATACAAATATTATGTGCGGCTATACAAAAGTTGTGCACGAATCATATTGTATAGCGAAATATACAAACACTATGATTGTATAGCGAATTATACAAATGTTGTACATACAAACGCTATACAAAAACTGCGAATTGTATAGCGAATTATACAAACATATACAAATGTTGTATCAATTATACAAACATTGCTATAATTATAGTTATGAAATATAATTACCCAACTAATAATTATGAAATATAATTAAAATATTTTTAAATGATTATATAAAAAAAATCCTCTTGAAACAAATATAGTATTCATATGAAACAATTTTAAAGGTAAATATGATTTCTTTTTGTTATTATTTGCACTAAAAGCCACTCAAGATTTTGGGTGCACCAATTCGGCTTGCAAGCGACAGCCGTCCCAACAGGTGACAAAAAAGTTGTGAAGTTCGAGATTATAAATGTTAACTGAGCTCAAATTAAACGATATAATTATATATTATGAAAATTAACACTACCATGGGTACAAATGTAATGTTCAATATATTTTCACAAAATAACTAAGCTGCAAGACAAAAACAAAAAAAAATAAATTTTATAAATGACAAACATATAAAGTTTAATTATGTTGTATAGTTGTAGTTTGCTTAATTACACTTCATAATTATAATTATAGAAGAGTTTGTATAATTTCAATATTGTATATATTTGTATAATTCGTTATACAATTCATAATTTTTTGTAAAGAGTTTGTATATTTCACTATATAATTCGTGCATAACGTTTATATAATTCACTATGCAATTCACAGTATTTGTATATTTCACTATACAATTTGATTTGTATAATAGTTTTTGTATAGTCACAGCACAACGTTTGTATACATCGCACAAATTATACAAAATTCAAACTGTAATTACAATTACATGTTTGCTGCAAGCAGTAATTTATTCAAAGTATAACTTATGTTGGCTAATTAATCAATATATGTTTTAATTTTTCAAGTGTAAATTTCATAAATGACAAACATATAAAGCTTAATTATGTTCCATAACTATTTCGCTATATAACTCATGTACAATATTTGTATAATTTGTTATACAATTGACAGTATTTGTATATTTCGCTATATAATTTATTTTGCGCACAACTTTTATATAGTCGTGCACAACGTTTGTACAAATTGCGCGAATTATACAAAACTCAAACAGTAATTACAGCTAAATATTTGCCACGAACCATAATTAATTCAAACTATAGCTATATTAGTTAATCAACTAGTATATATTTACTTATCCGCTTAATTTTTCCAAAAAGAATTATGAAAACTCATGTTTAGCAAAGACCAACTCATAAACATATTTTGTCCAAATGTGAAAAATCAGTTTAAACAAATCAGATGCCTAGAAGAAGAATTCCAAATTAAGATCATTTGCACCAACTAAAAAATTAACTAAACATGCAAAATTTTTATAATAATAGTAAATAAAAACTCTTGTTTTTTTCATAGTCGCTTTCGTTACTGTATTATAAAATAATATAAATAAAGATCTACCAACAAGATCTTTACAAAAAAGATAGTGTACGTGTATTTTTCAACATTTGTAAAAGAAATGGCAGCCAATTATTGGTTCTATTTAACTTTTAGCTACAAAGTTGGGTCCGTCCACTATATGTGCCCATTTATGCAAAAATGTTTTTCACATTCACTATGTTGATTAATGATGATGACTACAATTGTCTAAAACGAAATCTAAGGCTATTTCTTTCAATATATTTCACTTAAATTTTTTTTAAAGTTTTGGGAGTAGAAATTTTAAAACTGACTTGAAAATATTTGAAGATCAGATTTTATGAAGTTTGATCAGATTTCATGATCAAATCAATATTTGAAAATAAATTTTTAAAAATTTGATCCAAAATTTATGGTCAAATGTTGTCACGCCTTTCACATACATATATATGTTTGATTTCTTTCTCAAACCCTTTTATGACTCTCCCTCACTCATGTAGGATTTTTTTTTGTTCCTTAAAAAAGCTCGAGTTTGTAATTATGATATACTCCTTTGTTTCATATTACGTAGCAGGATTTTATTCGAAATATAAGGGCTAAATTATTTAATTTTTTATGTCTTCGAATCGTCTGAAACAAAAGTTACACCTTTAGAAATTAGATATATTTTTAAAAAGAGAAAACTATTAAAAACACTCCTGAACTTGGCGCAATTTATTAGTTTCATCCCTGAACTATTGACAGTCTTAAAAACACTCCTTTAGTTGATTAACTAAACTAAAATACACACCAGAACTATCACAAGTGTTAAAAACACCCCTTAATTTGACAAGAATTTATGTGTGTATTTCATTCTTGTTATAAGATTTGGGGTGTATTTAAGTTCAGTTAATCACGTAAAGAAAAGTTTTTTTAACAAATTCAATAGTTTGAGAATGAAGCCAACAATTCATGCTAAATTTAGGAGTGTTTTTAATATTTTTCTCTTTTTAAAATGTAGTAAAATAAATGACATAAAGGGAATTAACAGTCTAGTACATAGAATGAAATAGAGCAGGTACATATTGTTTTTTTAAAATAACATGACTAGATGCTCACGAAATGTAAAATAAGTATATGCTTAGCGTGTTGAAGGGATTTAATTGAATCATCTATGCAAGAAGTTATTGTTATATGAGGAAAAAAAAACATGTAATATTTGAGTAGTGAAGAGTTGGTTTGTAATTTTGTAGTTGTAAAAGTGGCTAAAAGATAGCGTTAGATTTTATATATATATAATTCTTGTACTTTTCTTAATTTTCTTATTAAAATCACTGATTTTGTTAGTGATATTGTTAATACGATACTTATTAATAATAGAAATCCCTATGGACCTAAGTAACAAACATTCTACAAACTAGGATAACTGAAGTGATTTACCAAATCTTCATTCATTTCAAACTTTATTAGTTAAGGCAAAAATAAGAAACGAAATCAGAATTTAAAATTTAAATTTTTTTTTATAAAAAAACTAGTAACTTTTGTTGTTGATTAGAGTTAAATAGGAATAAAAGCATTTACACTTTATATTTTATTTGATCAAATTTTTGAGAGGTCAAAAAATATTTCATCTTTTCCTTCAAAAAGTGCTTGTTTTTAAAATTTGATGTGTTTTGAGAGAAAATAAATGCTTTGTAAAGTAAAGTTAGAAGAAAATAATTTTTCCGTAGAAGCATTTTAAAGAAAAATACTCTCAAAAGAACTTCAAAAAAATATGATCAAACACTAATAGTTGCTCAAAAGTTATTATAAAATTTATCTACCACACATAATTTTTGGTTGGAAAAGAACTATTCAAAAGAAACTGATTTAGAAGATCGATCAAACAAACTATTGATTTTGTAGGATATAATTATTTAATCTTTTACAAAATAAATAATATATTAATTTCTTTATAATTTATACATATATTTGTCATATATGGCTCATTAAAGAATAACCAAACACATCGATATGCCAAATTTTATACATAACAACTAAGTCCTATCATATGTGATGCTCATTATTAATACATAAATAATTCACTTTCTATCGATAAGCAAATAATTTTTAAATTAATATTATATATATATATATTAAATTAAAATTATTAAATTCGATCGACATGCTGTAAAACAAGGTTCCACATATAAAGGGAAAAAAGGTCCGACAAAATACAGTGGCTAATAGGGTCTCTAATTGAACCATGAAAAAGACCCCTAAATGAAACTCCAATAATATAATTTAGTTTAACTAATCTTTATAATTTAATTTAGTTTAATTAATTTTTGTTTCATAATCATGTATTCTTCTTCTTCCATCTGGTCATATACTGATGGACACTAATATACACAGAATATATAGTACCACGACACCAAAGACAATGACCACTCAACGGCTATACGATACATCATTTGTTGTCTTCTCTTCCTTGCTTTAATAGCACATAAATAATAAAATAGATTATGGTCTATTTTATTTGATGTAATATAATAACATAAGATTTTAAGAACAAAAACAAATTTGAACTTACAATTTTAGATAGAATTGTATTTGTCGTGGCAAGGTTAGAAAGATTGGACCAAAATCAATAGAAAATGATATCTCGAGGGCAAATCAAAAAATAAATAATTACGAGTTCACCTCATCATCCCACTTTGTATTTATCAATCCCAAGAAATCATACTATAAAAGATTTCTTATCAAACTTGGTGTGGGTTACCTCTCCTATCTGGTTTAGAAGTTATTGCATAGAAGGGGGGTTTACCCTGTGTGCACCCAAAGGTTAGCAGTTGCGGGCTCCCCTTGTCATTAAAAAAAGAAAGTATAATAATAAAATGTGTAATCTCGTAAGAAGGGTAGCAAGAGCTCTTATTCTAACAGAACTAGTACTATCAACTCCAATTGAAGCAGCGAGAATGTCTTTACCATTAAGAGCTTCTATTCCATCAACAGTAAGTGAAGAGCAGACTCGAAATTTGGGAGGATAGTATATACACATATCGTCTTTTATCTATTTTTATGGAAGTACTATATGATATTCAAAATAAAACAAAATTTTGCAAGTTGATGCAATGGTACACAAAATAGTACAATAGAGGAATAAAATATTGGTTATTAGGATTAATTAATTGTTGAATTATGTGTTATTAAATTTAAGAAATAGTGAATGGTTATAGTAGAAGAGTGGTAGCTGGAACTACTAATGTGACATGTCATTTGTCATGCGTTATTACTCATTAGTCTGAAATCCAACAGCAGATTCAATGCTCTGACTAAACAATGGCAATTCATCATCTCATTCTTCTATGTTATTTTTTAACCTACATCACAACTAATTATCCAATATTGAATGTTGGTACCTATTTCCAAAGTGAAAATTAAATGTACGCATGTGTAATGAGTTGATATGTTATTTTGGTAAAAATGAATCGGAGTTTGAAGCCAAAAGAAAAGAAAAAAATAAAATTTGATATTGTTACAAAGTGCAACGTGTTACTCCGTGAATATCATTAATGGCGCAAGAGCAAGGCGCCTAGATCCCTATGCCTTCACTCTTTTGGTTTCAATCTCCAATTTTATTGTCATTTTGAAATTTTTGATTACCCTTTTGACTTCAAACTCAAATGAATAGAGTTGATGGAGGAATGACAAATTTAAATTACTTTTTATATGGATGGATAGTATAACAATAAATGTATATATGGATCGATAATATAACGATAGATAATATGACATTATATATGACCCTATAATATAATAATAAGGATATATATATATATATATTTACCATTAATAAGTGAAGGTTTTGGTAGTATGAAGGGTATTTGCATCATTGTACTTCTAATCTATTCTATTAGCATACTCCAGCCATCTGCCACTTGATTTTTATGTATTCTGATCATAGGAACTACTAATGCACACGTGTCCTTTCTGTTTGCCACTACTATCGCAAAAGAAAAAGTGTCTTCCCAGTTCCTATTAGCAAATTAGCAAGGAGGAAAAATGACGCTCTTTTTTTCGTTTCTTGATCTCTTTTGCTTATTCATCTCCTCCTCTATTTTTTCTTATGCTACTACAACTCCTTTGGCTGATTTCAGGTAATAGTTTTATAGATTTTCTCATAATTTTTCGTTAATTCCTCATAGATTTGAGTCCATGTTATATTTCTTACTTTCCGTTTGATTATCTCTATTTTTCTGGGATTCTACAACGTTTCTTACATTTTCTGCCCTCATATTGATTGCTAAGTGCATAACCCTAGATTTGAATCTGTTATAGACTATTGTTATGATAAAAATTTCTCTCTTCATAAATAGACAACCAGTAAGTTCATGGTAAAAAAAAGTATTCTCAAAAAATTTGGTTATCACTTGAGAGTCGTTTTCTTATAGTGAACACAAACAATAACCTGAGCATACAAACTTAATGGTGCAAAAGTATATCAATCACCCTAGGTTCCCAGAGAAGCTAGACAGCTCACCACTTTTAACTCTAATATATTTCCTCAAATGACTGATTCTAATTTCTTCTCCCCTATTTGTTAGTTTAGTTAAAAGTAGGTATGATAAAGTCATATTAAAGATTTATAGTTTATGAATCGATATAACTATCCCAACTCAGTTAATGTGTTGTGGCAATTTGATTTGCAAGTACATATTTCTATTTATGTATATTTAATGTATTTGTTAACAAAAATGTTATGTCGAGGTAACAACTACCAATTCCTGAAAAGAGTACTTCAAAGATCTTGGGCTTTTAGGTTAAGAGAACTGTATATAATTTGTTATAAAAAATACGTGCACTTTACAACTTAAACTTTTTACAATAGAAGTATATTCAAATTAAAGTACAAATATATTATTGCTAGAACAGTATTCAAAGTATAGAATTATAGCATGTATAGCTATATTGGAAGTATAGAACTGTAGTATGTGGCATTGTATTCAAAGTATAAAATTGTACTACAGTAGATTATTATGTGGGAAAAAGATGTGGTCTTATGAAATGTCTTGTTTATGCACTAACATATTCATTTCTATTGTATAATAATGCTAGAGTATGTTAATAAAATAAATTAGAAGTAAAATGATGGAAGTACTCATCGCCTGCTTAGCTGCTTAGACTATCTGAATAGTTCCACAAGATGTTGTTGATTATCCCGTTTGCCTTAGTTTACTACTCAGACACTAGTTGCACTTATATTCTTCTGTTCCTAAAGCTTTTAACTTACATTGAGCTATTTATTTTTTGAGGTTACTTTTCACCGGGAAAAATGCTTGAACAGTTTCACATCTAACTATGTCGTGTCTTGGTTACTTTGGTTAACTTACTTAGTTACTCCGTAGTTGATTGACTCATTACTGCTTCGCTATTTCAGCTTACTACAAGTAGCTCTCGCGCTTCCTTACTAGCGTTAAAGCGTTAAAAATATTGAGATATCTAGGGTGTCCGAAGCTTGTTCATTGACACTTATCTTTGCCCAACTACTGCAATAATCTCGAGACACTTGTCATTGGTGGTTGCCGTAACATATCATATGAGTCAATGAAGTCACTGCCAGCTACTTGTAATAATATTCGGAGGAAACTGAGGATTGTTTGGTGCTTGAATATTATAGATACATCATTGGATTGCATTATTTCCAAATGCAGAAAGCTTGAGGTTCTTAACATTGGCTGTTGTGAGGAGGTAACTGATGCTACATTTCAATAATTAGAAAGTGAAAACTTTATATTGGGGATCAGATGAAGATTTTGAAGATCAGTAATCGTCCAAAGATCACCTTTGAAGGAATCAAGAAGCTTATGAAGTCATGTGAATATCTTGAATATCTAGACGTACGATCTTGTCCCCTTATCACTAGAGCAGGGTGTGAGGAGACTGGACTTCAGTTTCCTGAATCCTGCAACATTAACTTCACTGGAAGCTTAGCAGAACCGAATGTGTTACTTTGATGAACAAACTTTGCGTAATATTGTTGTCATAATCAATTTTTGCATGATTTAGTGATGTATTAAGGAATTTCTTTTTGTATAATATGTGAACCAAATTTTACTATTTGCGTATGTTTTTTCATTATATTAATTGATATATATCGAGCTCATAAAGCTCTATACTCTTTAAGTGCAATTGAGTGAGATACAATTGGCGTGGACTTCACATAAAGAGTAAGATTGCCAAGCTCTTATGTGTGGGAAAAAAAAAGTTCAAACATATGAAGTTTTAGTTGTGATATAATTGTGCTGGAGACATAATTAGCACTTATTTTTATAATGTGTTTCTGTTTTATGTGTTGGATGAGCAGACACGAATATCTCAGCAACAACGATAATTTCTGTATAATGGGAGGGAAATGAAGAATTTCGACAAACGAAGTGCCCTAGGCATTGGTGATGGAGATACTGTTGGACATACAAAGGGTGATATGAAGATTGTTGAACATATAGATGGTGCTATTAGGATATTAGGCTACTCATAACAAGAAGAGACTTGTTACAAGAATTTCAAGATATGTTTCTCTTTTTGTTCCAGCACGAGTCTTTTCATTTTTTCTCATATTTCTTATATTCTTACCATGTATGCATTTATTTATTCACATACCTGTATGAAAATACCAGCTTCTGATTTTGGTGGTGGTTCTCATATATTGTGCCTAATTCATTACCTATTTCAGTACTTACAGATGAATCAAGTTCCACATCAAGGTCACTTATTTTTTTTGGCTTGTACCTATATGTTTTCCTCACTTCTATACTTCTGGAACAAAGATAATTGAAATTATTCTTCTTTGTTGTATCTCCGCGTACGATTTTTGTACATCTTATTTTACTGATTCATTCATTTCCTCTTGATGTTTGAAAAATGACTTCACAACTTTTCTAACTTTGAACACTTTCTCCTCTTTTCCCTAGCTACGACCAACTAAAGCTGCATCAACTCACATTTTCAACTTTAGTCTTTTTGTCAAGCTATCAATGTAATAGTATAAGCTATGTAGAATGTTCATATTTCTAACAACCTTTATCAATGTATTAATATGAAATTTGTTCCATATAATGTTAACTTAGTTGTAGTGATTTCTTTATTATCGACAAATGCCCGTACTTTGCACGGGCACGGACCATCTAATATATATATATATATGGACCAATATAGTAGTATAATAAAGGGCAATATCAAACCTTTCTCAATAGTAAAGGATAACTATGACCTTTTTTTTTCAAACAAAATATCTCAAAATAAATATCACTTGCGAATTCAAGATTATAGTTGATAATTGCTTCTAGTCATATCCTTAACGTTAAAAAATATTTCTTTTAATTATTATTTAATTTATAATATATAGATTCTCTCATAAATGTTATATATATTGATTATACAAGTTTCAGAATTGCAATCAAGTATTGCATTGATTTTACACATGAATAATTTACCTACTAATCAATTACAATATAGTGTTATTTATATCAAATTTAATATATGCATAATTCACCTTCAAACGATTTAACAAATGCCCCTTTATATACAATAAAAAAAAGATTTTGAAAAATATTTTTAAATTTCTTCACGGTTATTAGTCAAAATTTTTAAAAGAAATTGATTTTTCCAATGAACATTGGGAAAAACAAATTTTGAAAATAACATTTCACATATGAACAACATCTCCACCCTCCAACACACCATCTTCACCCTAACTCCATAGCTTTCATCCCCACCACAGCAAAGCTTTGCCCCATCTTTATTCTTATTTCCTAATATTTATTTAACTTATCTACTATATTTTAGAATAATATTTATTTTTAGTTATATACCTAAAGAAAAATAAAAATTTGCTTATTTTTCTTTAAAAAATATTGATAAAAAAAGTACCACTTTTGGTGAGTAACGTCTTTTTTTATTATCTTTACGTGAAAAAGAAGTTATGATACTAATGCCCTTCAACAACAATCAATAACAGTAGTTATGCAATTTACGTTTACCTCGAATAGAAAACTCTTTAACTGCATTAGTAGGTATGTGGTTATATTTTATTGTGAAAATAAAAAATACTAATTTTTATTTTTAAAATTAAAAAAGTAATATTCTCATGGTTCATCTTATTATTCATTGTTTTGAAAATAAAATTTTCACGTTTATTTGTCATTTTTTACTTATCAGGAATAAATTATTTTTTTTATATTTTGTCTTTAGCATGATTACTTATTCTCACATCATTAAGATTTAATATTAAACATCGATTAATAAAGATAGTATGATAAAATAATCATGTTAATCATTTTTTTCTTAATTAGTGTGTCAAGTTCAAAGTTTACAAAAATGAATGGAGGAAGTTTTAAAGTTGTGTTTTGCCTATGAGATGTAAATTGAAGTTGTTTTTTTAAATTTTTTTTTTTTTGAGTAATTGTGGTGAAAAAAGTGAAATTCTTTATTTTTTAGATTTTTAAAATTTCTTTAAAAAAGCAAAAGCGGAAATTTCTCAAAACTATATGACCAAAAACATAGTTTTTAAAGTTCTAACAAAAGAGAAAATGAAAAAGATTTTATGGTCAACACTTCCAATGCCTCTCTTACCCATACATTTTGCCATTTTCTTCTACCAACTTTTGTAGTTGTTTGGCCATAGAATTTAGGAGTTTTTAATTTTAAATTAATGTTTGTCTATAAAAATTGCACAAAATTTTAAGTTCAATTTCACGTTATGATTTTAAATTTTTTAATTTTTTTAAAAAAATTAAATTTGAAATTTCAAATAGTGATTTCATTTTGTAAATATAAATTTATAACTCATAAGTTTATATTTTACTGAAAAAATTACCTATAATTTTAATTTTTGAAAAAAGATATGCTTGATATGAAGAAATTATTTGTTCCATGCTTGGAAATTTTATAAAAGAATAACTAGCTATTATTATCATTGATTTATCAGACTAGTAAGTTTTTGTAATATTATGTGTATTTATAATTTTGTAATAACATATAACTACAAATATTTATTTATTTATTTATAAAAGAAAATAGAGATATATTATATTAGTTTGACACCACACAATATTTTGATATCTTATTTATGAACTACTCTATTACATATTCATTTGATAAGATTATAATAGTCTAGAAAGTTCTAATAATTTTCACAAATTATGAGAGTTTTATGTTATAATTTTTTTAAATTATAAAATTTAAATATTCTGATATCTTATTTATGAACTAAATTTATTATGGTAGAATTTTTTTTTTCCATCCATCATCGTAAGATCATGAAAAAGGAACAGCTGGATATTTAAAGCAAAATATCAAATTGCAATGAATTCTCTACTGTCTTTTTCCAAATTTTGGTCTTGTTCTTCAAGGATAACGATTGCATCTTCAAGCTGATGACATCAATTTTTTTTAAAAAAAATAATTTCTATTGTGCTAATTTCCAAATTTTGTTGCAAAATTTTATGATGGAGAGTTTATTTGTGATAATGGTGATGAATTTGAAGAACACGGATGAAGAACAAGAAGAAGAAGACAATAAGAAGAGAATAGGGAGAAGAAGAGATCAACTCTTATTGATTGTAGAGTAATTCTCATTAAGTGCACATGCTATGATATGAATCAACTTATATAGAGTTGAAGTTACCAACTAACTTGTCAATCAACCACCTAACTAATCTTAACAATTTTACCTAACTCTCTAACTAAATTTTAGTTAGGATAAGCTAGAATTGTAGATGTTAAGTGAGCTCCTTGACACTCCCCCTCAAGCTAGGCACTTCAAAGATGTTTAGGATGCCTAGCTTGCAGC
>JAPFFP010000113.1:18994661-19013302 GCA_026153255.1 Solanum medicagineum | reverse complement strand
TGGTTCTTTCATGATACACTGGGTTGGCTGCTATCTGCATAGCAGCTTTGCTATCACTGAAGACACAGATAGGAAGAGCTGCTATAACACACAACTCCTTCATTAGGTTAACAATCCATACCAACTCTGCTACTACAGCTGTTAGACTTCTGTACTCAGCTTCAGCTGAGCTTCTTGAGACTATAGTCTGCTTCTTAGACTTCCAGATGATAAGTGAATCTCTAAGTTTTACTACATAACCAGTTACAAAACTTCTAGTATTAGGACAGGCAACCCAGTCTGCATCAGCATAGGCTGACATTTCAAGCTTGTTTTTGCTAGACAAGAGAACTCCTTGTCCTGGTTATCTTTTTAGGTACCTTACTATCTTGAGTGCAGCTTCCATGTGAGACTGTTTAGGGGCTTGCAAGAACTGGCTCAGAGTTTGTATGCAGTAGGAAGTATCTGGTCTTGTCATGGTTAGGTAGAGAAGCTTACCTATGAGTTTCTGATAACAACTTTGATCAGCCCAGGCTTCTGTTTGCTCATTCCCTTCTGATAGATGATCATCATACTCTCTTAATGTCAATTTTATAGTGGTATCCATAGGAGTCATGGCTGGTTTTGCAGCTCCAAGTCTTATTTCTGATATTAGTTGTAGTGTATACTTTCTTTGATGCATTATAATCCCTTTTTCAGATCTTGCAAACTCAATTCCTATGAAGTATTTTAACTTTCCCAAATCTTTCATCTTAAATGTTTCTTGTAATGCTGTCTTTGTGTCTTGAATCAGTTTGAGACTATCACCTGTTATAAGCATATCATCGACATATCCTTCTGTTTCTTTCTTGACAAACAACGAATGATCATGTTGCCTTTGTTGAAATCTAAAGCTTAGTAGTGCTTCAGTTAGTTTGGCATTCCATTGTCTTGAAGCCTGTTTGAGACCATACAAGGATTTTGTAAGTCTAGACACCATATTATCCCCCTGACTAAAAAAACCTTGAGGAAGTTGCATATAGATTTCATCAAACAAATCACCTTGCAAGAAGACAGTGCATACATCCATTTGATGTATATGCCAGCCTTTGATTGCTGCAATAGCAAGTACAGACCTGACTGTTTTCATCTTAACTACAGGTGAGAACGTTTCTTGGTAATCATTACCTTCTTGTTGACTGTACCCCTTTGCCACAAGCCTAGCTTTGAACCTTTCAACATCTCCATTTGCCTTATACTTCACTTTATATATCCATCTACAACTAATAGGTTTCTTTTCTGTAGGTAGTGGTACCAGATCCCATGTATGGTTATTTTGAAGTGCTTCTATTTCCAACTTCATAGCTTCCACCCATCTAGGATCCTGAACAACTTCATTATATGTGTTAGGTTCTGTTACTTTGGATATCTTGCTTAGATAGGCTTGATATTTAGGTGCTAGATGATCATAATTTATGTAATTGGCCATAGGATATGTAACTCCATCCTTGATACTTAATGACACAAAGTCTTTGAACCATAATGGAGGATTTCTACCTCTACTGGACCTTCTAACCTCAGTAACCATAGGTACCACTTCATTAGACACTATCTGAGTTATAAAAGTCTCAGGTGGATCCTTAGTTATCTCATTAGAAATATGTTCTTTATGACTGCTCTGTGGATGGTCTTGTATCACCCTCAGGTAGTTCAGTAGGTTGTATTACATGATCAATCATGTATCAAACAGACCATAAGTATTAACAGGAAATAACACACTTTTGTCACCACTTTTATTGACCTTGAAAGGAAACATATTTTCTCTAAACAAAACATCTCTAATGATGAACAACTTTCTTGTCTCTAAGCCATACAACACATATCCTTTTTGAGTCATTGAGTACCCCATATGAATTGATATTCTGGACCTAGACTTTAGTTTGTCCGGTTCCTGAACTGTCTTTATATAGCACAAACACCCAATTACTCTTAAATGTGTAGTACATGGTGGTTTGTTATAAAGATTCTCATAAGGTGCCTTGTGTTGTAACACTGAACTAGGCAACCTATTTATTAAATATACAACAACTAACTCACACAGACTCTAGAATTGAATAGGTAACTCAGTTTGAAACCTTAGAGCTCTGGTAACCTCTAGTATGTGTCTATGTTTCCTCTCAGCAACACCATTTTACTGGAGTGTGTAGGAACAACTTGTCTGATGCACTATTCCAAGACTATTGAATATGGTACTGCATACTGAATTGATAAATCCAGTACCATTATCAGACCTTACTACTTTGACTATTTTACCAAAATGAGTGTGCACATAATTAAGGAACTATTTGATAACCACACACACATCATACTTCAACTTTAGTAAGTAAACCCAAGTCATCCTTGAAAAATCATCCACTATAGTAATGAAGTACTTATTACCATCAAAAGTAGCATGCTTATATGAACCCCAAACATCCATATGTACTAATTCAAAGCAATCAGAGGTTTTGATACGACTTGTAGGAAACAAACTTCTAGCTTGTTTTGCACACGGACATACAGTACACTTATCTACTGTACTAGCTATAGTCTCAGACTTAGAACTCAACATTTTGTCTAACACTCCAACTGATGGATGTCCAAACCTCTTATGCCACAACTCCACTTCATTGAGACTCTTGAACTTGTCTTTATCTTTCACAGCAAGTAAACAATCATCAGTTGTATATCCACCTCTTGTCACTCCAGAGAATATATACAACCTATTTATCTCTTTACCAATCTCCCTCACCTTTTCATTTGAGAGATCCTGAAAGACACAGAAATCAGGAAAGAAATTTACTGAGCATCCCAACTCTCTTGTGACTTTCGAGATAGACATAAGGTTATATTTAAATTCAGGTAGATAGAGCACATTAGACAAAGTGCTCCTTGTAGAAATTGTACTAGAACCAACATGTGTAACTGTAGTTTCACCTCGTGTAGGTAAATGTACTTTCTTTATACTATCAGGCTTACTAATTGTTGCTTTATCTAGAAGTTCTACATCAGCTACCATGTGATTAGTAGCACCAGTGTCAATTATCCACTCTTGGATCTTTTTAGCTAAAAAAGCTCCATGAAACTTATTACCTGATACACTTATAGATGCTGCTATATCAGGCTTAACACCTACATTTCCTTCACCTTTCGGAAGTGCCAAGATCTGATTATATTGTTCCTTTGTGAAAGAAGAAGGCTCCATCTCATGATGTACTTGGCTAGTGCCTAGTTCACTATAATCAGATTCTAGCACACCTTTTGACCCCTTCTTAAGCTCTCGAAAGTGATTGTCTGCCACTACATTATGAGCACTTGCCCCTGAACCATATCCTGAATTAGGTCCCTTCTTTTTGAACTTGTAATCTGCAGGATAACCTATCAACTTATAGCACAAATCTTTAGTATGTCCTTTCATTTTACAGAAGTCACACTGCACACTACAGTTCTTTTTGAATCTTGAGGGTCCACCCTTAGCATACATAGCTATATCAATGCCTTGACTCTCAATTGCAGGACTTGAACCCAAGATCCCTGCATTAACAGAAATGGGCTTTTGTCATTCATCACTAACTACTATTTCATAGGCCTGATTAATAGAAGGCATAAGACTTATGAGTAAAATCTGACTTCTTGCCTGATTGTATGACTCATTGAGCCCCATTAGGAACTAGAACAACTTTAGTTTTTACAGATGAGACACAAATTCTCTTGTGACTTCTCACAACTACAACAAGGAGCAGACACTAAAGCATCAAATTCTTCCCAAAGATTCTTCAACTTTGAGTAGTAGACAGAAACAGAAGAGGTACCTTGTGTCAATGTAGCAATTTCTTTTTGGACATTGAAGACTCTTGATCCATCCACTTTATTAAATCTCTCATACAAATCATCCCAAACAATATGGGCATTAGATGCATACATAATGCCTCCCAAGAGCCCTTTTGCAACTGAGTTCATCAACCAAGACAATACTATATCATTGACTCTTTCTCACTTACTCCACAAACTCTCTGGAAACACTTCTTTCTTGCAGGTGCCATCGACTAGTCCTATTTTGTTCCTCCCACGCAATGCAACCGTCATGGATCTATTCCACATTGCATATTTTCCATTCCTGTCAATTGAAATGAGATGATTTGTGCACCACTAACATCAGCAGGAGGCAGAAACAATGGATGACTATAATCCACACTGGACCTTGCACCATTCCATTATTCGATCCTGGACCACCTCCATTACTTAGTCCATGTACAACATCATTCCCAGATCCAGAATTTGTGTTTTCCATTATGTGATTATCAGCCAAGAAATCTCACTCGAACAAAAACAAGACTAGACAGATGTGAAGCTATGCTTCTTCAGAAAATCAGAAAATTAACAGAATCAAGCTAGTAACACTAGCTGTAATAGCTCTGATACTATGTGATAATGGTGATGAATGGGAAGAACACGGATGAAAAATAAGAAGAAGACAGTAAGAAGAGAATGGGGAGAAGAAGAGATCAACTTTTATTGATTGTAGAGTAATTCTCATTAAGTGTACATGTTATGATATGAATCAACTTATATAGAGTTGAAGTTACTAACTAACTTATCAATCAACCACCTAACTAATCTTAACAACTTTACCTAACTCTCTAACTAACTTTTAGTTAGGATAAGCTAGAATTATAGATGTTAAGTGAGCTCCTTGACTATTAATGTTCTTTTACATTGTGAATTCCATTTATGTATTCTTACAATTTTATGACAAAGATTGCAATTAAGCAAATACCTTACAAATAGCATTTGCATATAGCTTGTAAATAACTTTATTTAAAAACTGTGAACAACTTTCTTAGGCTTGTACTTAAGCAAGTAGCTTGCGAGTAGATCAAATAGGCAGCTCGCAAGCAACTTCGAAAAAATAATGGAGCATAAAATTCTATAGTCTTGTAACATAATTCTTTTTCTTTTTTATTTTGTTTGTAATAGAAAGTTAAATCAATTCATTGCACATCAAGTTTCAAGATAAAATGGGAATGCACGAGAGATCAACTTTCAACTACTAAAATTAATTTTAATAACGGATAAACAGGACATATATAAAAATATCTTGGTGAATATTATTGACAGATGATATAACATTGATCGATGATAAACATAGTAAAGTTAACAATAAACTAGAATATGAAGACAAATCCTATAGTCTAAAGCCTTTTGAGTGAGCAGGACTAAATATAATACATAGAATGCAAGTTTAGAATCCCATCATAGACAAAAGATGGGAAAGTGAGGATTGATCAATAAGTCCTCCAAAAGAGAGGAAGTTTGAACTATCACATGTCTATAATCTAAAAGAATGATGAGATTAACAACACCAACAATATATCCGGTAGAATTTCACAAGTGAAAGTCTGCGGAGAGTAAAATGTACACAAAACTTATCACTACCTCATGAAGGTAGAGAGGCTATTTCCGAGAAACTCTCGTCTCAAAATCCATAAGGAAAATAAACTAGATATGGAAAAAAGGAAAATGAAAAGAAAAATAAGGAAGAATGACTAATAACGAAAGCATTGATAGAAAGTAAATATAATAAAATTAACAAATATAAGACGGATAATGACATCACAGGATATAAAGACCCGACTAATCTTAATAATTTATCTCTACTACCTATTAGCCTGCTATTCTAATACGCGACCTCAACTCCTTTCTATCTAAGGTCATATCCCCGATGAGATCAAGTGTCATCATATCATGTATGATCACCTTCCCACAATACTTCTTCAGTTTACCTTTACTTCTCCGAGTAGCCCCTAAATTCAATCTCTCGCACATCCTAAATGATGAGATCAATGAGGATGTAGTACATTATATTGTAATGATCCAGTGAATCAAATAAAGGCTTGCATCAATGCGATAAAAATGTATGAAGAACAAAGATATATTGGATAAGGTGGGAATAACCGCTATGGTAGATAAGATATGAGAAGAAAGGTTGAGATGATTCAGGCATCTGAAGAGGATGGGCAAAAATATCCTACTGAGTAGGTAAGAAAGATTGACAGTGATAGATTTAACAAGAGGTTATAATAGATTGAGAAAAAGTTGAGGAGATAGCAGTGATTATACATGAGATAGATTTTTTACTCACTAAGTACATGACCTAGATAAGAAAAAATATAGATGGAAGACTATGACAAATATTTAATAGGTAGTGAGTATTCGATACTGCATCTTTTCATGATACAAATACAAGTGCTAGGGATACTCAACAGACGATTCGTTAAAGATTTCGAGTATTTTCAGAGTCTTGGTAAGATCTCCTAGCATTCAAAAGATTATCTTTTTGTTTTGATTTATTTTCTTTTTATAGCTTTGAGGTAGTATTGGACTTGTCTTGGCACCTTCCTGATAGTTGATAGAAACTTCATAGACTGATTCAGATGATGTGAACTTTGAGTCGATTTTGATACTCATTCTTATTGATATAAATGTTATTGACTTATTTTATATTCTGAGTTACTTGCTATTAATTGATTGTGATGTTTAGGAGCCCACTTAAGTATTTCTTTGATTCTATTACATTTTTCATATAATTGAGCGACTGATGAGATTAAGTGATTCACAGGGGAGTCGTTAATGATTTTTGAGTGCCGGCTACATCTAAGGTACTCTTCTGGAACATGACATTATCTCTAGCATGATCGACTAACAATGTCATAGAAAAAGTGAGACCTTAAAAGCCTGAGAACTTGAGTTAGTAACGTAACTTTGGTGATAAAAAACAAATTAGATTCAGGTGAAGGAAAGGTGTATATGATTCATAGCTTATCTTTAGGAAATATATTGTGTGAATTTCTTCCCTTGTAAAAATGAACATTATCTATATGCTGAAATTGTTACGATAGCCTAACCTTAGAATAATAGTTATAAGAGAGCTTTTATTTATTCAAAAGACTCGCAAATTACACCTTAGAACTTATAGCTCTGAAGTTAAGGACACATCTTTTAAGGCCGTAGAACTTAAATGGATAATAATAACTTTTCCAGATGTAACATCAAACCTTATCCAATTTCAACGTTATTGAATTAAACTTGATTGACCTTAACTGTCACGTGTCACCCTCTGATACTCTAAGACGTCAAAGTCATGTTTTGATTAACTAAAATCAGGACTTCTAGCTTTTTAAAAAAAATAATTCTCTTCTAACACTTTGATTTATCATAATTTCACACCTACAATACGATGCATATATAGTTCTAAAAAGACATGCTCAGAGTATCTCAAACGATCTTTCTCATATTTTATCTTTAATGTGTGTTGCTTGTCCTTCTAGTGAGTATGATCATTTTAATTTAATCAAATTTTGGGTGACACCCATTCATATTAATAGCCGCATTTTTTCAACACTCATTTTGTAGATATGCTGGAGTTTAGCCATCAATATTCACTTTTATATATCATTGTCTCTCTAATAGCTATTATAAAAGAAATCACATAACTCCTTGATAAATATTATCCATTTCAATCATCCAATTTTAATCGTACGAATAACTCATTCATTTATCATATATTATTTGGAAATAATGAGCCTAAATATCATAATTATTTATAACAAAAACATATTTAGTAAAATTTCACAAGTAGAGCCCAAAGAGAATAAAAATATCCGTGAACTTTACAGCAACTTCATAAAGATAGAAAGTCTATTTTTTGAAAAATCCTCATCTCATAATTGTTTGTATTTTGAAAATGGACATTTTATAAATTGTTTAATTTGCATTATATAGTTTGAAGAATCTTTCATATTGGTTATAGGTTGATTAGTTTCACAAAATAACCAACCATATCTTTGGAGTTATAACAATTACTCTAAATTACGTAGGTACTTATTATATAGTGATTGATTGTTAGGTAACATGATTGTATATAATCACCCAAATTTTTGAATTTTTTTTTTATCAATACAACATCTAAATCAAATTAGTTTAGTAGTTAATAGAGAAAACTTAGAACCAATTTCTTTTCTTTCTTTCTTGAATAATGGAGTATATATTGTAGCCCAGAAGATTTGGGAAAAGGCCTGAAAAAACCTAAATTTCTCCCTTACCACTCTCCATTTCATTCTCTCTCTCTACTACAACTGTGTGACCTTCTCTCCCAAAGAGATAGAGAGAGAGAGGAGAGAGAAAGAGAAAAGAGTACTGCAACGCACGGCGCCATGGATTCTTCGCTCTCTACTGTTCCTCCAATTCAAGGTCGCTTCGTTTTCACGGCATACCATTAGAGGAAACAAGCAAAGAACCCATAGCCAGAGAGGGGTAAAGGCCAAAATCGGAAAAGCCCATCTTCCTAGATTGGAATTTTTAGCTGTGGCGGACCTTAGAAGAACCCTAGCATTCCTCTTTTCTTCAATTTCTTCGCCGTGGGTCAGTCGGTATAATCTCATATCAACGACGAAGAAGAGGAAAAGAGGATTTTACGCTGTAAAAATGTTCTGGGTCACAAAGTTCTCAGGATTTTTCGCTGCGGCAATGGTTATGATTGTTCTTTCTCCATCCTTACAATCGTTCCCACCTGCCGAAGCTATTAGATCGTCTCACCTTGAATCCTATCTCCGATTTCCCAGTCAAATCACCCCTACGGTTCCCCTTAATCGCTTCTCATTCCGTAAAGCTCCTGTATTCCGAAATGCCGGGGAATGCACCTCTAATGGCAGAAGGATATTGGGGAAACATGGGGTTTGCGATCCTTCGCTTGTTCATGTTGCAATTACTCTTGATGTTGAGTATCTCCGCGGCTCAATAGCCGCTGTGCATTCAATTTTGCACCATTTGAGATGTCCTGAGAGTGTATTCTTCCATTTCCTGGTATCCGAAACCAATCTCGAAACCCTAGTTCGATCCACCTTCCCTCAGTTGAAATTTAAGGTATATTACTTTGATCCTGAACGAGTTCGAAATATTATCTCCACTTCCGTTAGGCAAGCGCTTGAACAGCCCTTGAACTACGCCAGAAATTACTTGGCTGATCTTCTGGAACCCTGTGTTAGTAGAGTTATCTATCTGGATTCGGATCTTGTCGTTGTTGATGACATTTCTAAGCTATGGAGTACAAGTTTAGGTTCAAGGACCATTGGAGCTCCAGAGTATTGTCATGCCAATTTCTCGAAATATTTCACGACATCGTTTTGGTCGGAACCGAGATTTTCCGGCACGTTTTCCGGCAGGAAACCGTGTTACTTCAACACTGGGGTTATGGTCATAGATCTGAAGAAATGGAGACGGGTCGGGTACACGAAGCGGATAGAGAAATGGATGGATATCCAGAAGACGAATCGGATCTATGAACTGGGTTCCCTACCGCCTTACCTCTTGGTCTTCGCCGGACACGTGGCACCAATTGAGCACAGATGGAACCAGCACGGTTTAGGTGGTGATAATGTGAAGGGAAGTTGCCGTGATTTACATCCCGGCCCGGTGAGCCTCCTCCACTGGAGCGGCTCCGGCAAGCCGTGGCTTCGGCTCGACTCAAAAGAGCCGTGTCCGCTTGATTCTCTATGGGCACCTTACGATTTGTATGGATTCTCGTCATGAATTTCTCATTTCTCGCCGGTAAATTCCTCCCAGTAACTTCTTTTTTTTCTGTTCATTTTATTATTGGGGATTTTAACTTCTCTAATTTTTTTCTTCTTCTCAATTTATTTCGTTCAAATTTTGTTTCTTCTTTTTTTTTTTAATTATATTTCGATTTAACATATGAACATTATGATCACCAGAGACGATTTGTATTCTATTCTATTATTCGTGCAGCTTGCAATAAAAGGGAATTACAGATAATTATTGATTCAATTTGTTTGTAAATTGTAATCTATTTTCCTCAAAAATGTCTTGAAATGCATTTCATTTGATTGCCATCTCCAGCAAGTAGGGTATATATGTGTAATGTGAAGTCAGCGAGATAAATTGTAACCGACACTTAATGAGTGGCCTATAAATAATTGAATGATAGAAAAACTATTATTATAATTTGTGTAAGCGTTACACTTTTTATCTTCTACTTAAATTTGTGATTTATGATGCTAGTTCTTATCTAGAATATGCTTTCTTTTGAAGTATGCTAATAAATAATTATACCTATGAACCCTGAGATTAAATGAACGTTAGGTAGTAGCCCCATGTTAATATATTGTATTTGGATTGGGAGTAGGCATTTGGCTTGTTTCTAACTCTTAAAGTGTTGTAAATGAATTGTTCTAATTTATTTTGGGGCTATCTACTTGGAACATGGACATGTGCATGTAATTGGGATTAATGATTCCTGTTTTTATATTAGCAAAGACCAACATAACATGACTTTTTGTACAAGGAGAATGGTAGGAAAACGAGTTTTGAAGCAATATATGAAGGGGAAAAGGGAAGCAATATCACCCAAAAGTGGGATGTAGGTTAGATTAGCGTTCAATGAACAGAACAACATATCCGGTGGAATTTTATCAAGTGGGGTTTAGGAAGGATATAATATACGCAGATCTTACTACTACTTTACAAAGGTGGAGAGGTTGTTTCCTAAGAATCAATAAAGGGGGATTGTTCAGATGAGACCTTGAGCTTACAAATTCTCTGAATTATCGGAAAAGCAAAAAGGATGAGAGTTCCTACGACCTCAGCACCAAACACACCCTCATTAGGACTGTTGTGGCGTACGCAAGTTAATCTGAACTTTTTGGATTATTTGCAAACTTAGTGGAAATGACAATATGGTTAAAGATGGTGGCACATGGGGTTGCTAGCGACGGGAAATAATTCGTGCTGGTTGCCAGCGAGTTATGCGGTCCACTTTGTGGAATTGATTCTTAGAGAAAGAATATCTATGTATACATACAACATGAGAAAAGGAATAAACTAAAACATATTTAAGTTGTTGGATGGACAGTAGTGGAGTGCACCAAAAAAGAAAAGTGCAAAGTGTGGACATGTTCATTCAATTAAATAAAATAAATACAAGTAGAAAATGATGTGTTGTTTCCTTGCCAGGTTGTCCTTTCCCATCAAAATTGGGTGAGGACTAGGAAAGTACTGGTAAAAATGGCTGTCAATCACCTATAAATCCAAAGGAGATGCCTCTTCTGGCTTTGGCAGTTTTTTGCAGTCGTAGGGAGAATCCAAGGAAGCCGTGATGTTTGCTTAGTTGGTGCCAACTGCACGGACTTCTTTTGAAATAAAACATCTACACCCCCTTTTATTTCTTCTCATGTGAAAATCCCATCTTCCTCCTGCCGGATTAATGAGCAAAATAGTAAACAATAACATAGGAAATCTTAAAAACATTATTTTTTTAATTAATTTAATTAAAATATATAAATTATTTTTTTATAATATCAGTTAAGAATATATATTTACTAATTAATATATTTTTAAAGATAATATATATCTTAATATTTAATTTAATATTATTTATAAATATTCTTATTTGTCTAGTATACATTTTTAACTTCGATAATTATTTTAACCAAACAGATCACTCGTAATGACACTATAATTGCATTGAGGTAGATAAATAAGAAAATATAATTATTAAATTATATAATTACTATAATAATAATAATTATTACGATTCTAATAATAACACTGATGTTTGTTGTGTCTAGTGAATTGTAACATGAGACCTTAGCACACCTTTATTAACTAATGAGCAAAATTGTATGGAAGAACATATGTAATCTCAAAATAAAGTGGGAACACATCAATGGCCCTTTCAATTTGTCGGAATATCTAATTTCGACACAATAATATTAACATATTTAATGAAATTTCACAAATAATATTTAGAGAAGTAAGATATAAATAAATTTTATCATTATCTCATTGAGATTGAAAGATTATTCCGAAATATATTTTATTTAGATATTAAAATTATAATTTATTTTCAATTAAATATTTAAATACATTTTTACTATCACTTATTACGTAAATAAATTAATCACGTAATATCACATTTTTAATTGTAAACATCAATATCAAATGAAAGAACTTGTTCTCCAAATTATGGGAGACGTGATTGGATTTTCTGTTGACTGTATGTTTCTGATAATTGTAACTATATAATTTAGCATATATGATAGAACAAGTGGTTTGTCCAAAATACTTGAGAAATAGGAGCGATGACATTGATGTGGCATCTAACGAAACATTGTGCGTGTCAAGTGTCCAATATCTTTTTGCCCTGCCATCACACGTGGTCAGCTGCGTTGGCATCTTCAAACTAAATATGTTTATATAAATTTTAAAAATTAAATAATTGTAATAAATTTGTTTCTTCACATTTTTGACACTAATCAGAATTTTTGTGAAGAATAAGCCAACACAGGTTTGAGAAAATTAAACTCAATTCGTCTAATCTGTTTAACTCTTTAAAGTAATAATTCACTTATTTATTAGCTTAATTTATATCAACTCAACTCATTTTAATTTATTTAAAATTGGGTTAATATGCAACCCAATTAACTCAAGAGATATTTTGTCAAAATATTTTTAAAACACTTAATTTTTAAATTTGATATGTTTTAAAATATTGAAAAAAAAAATGAAATAAGTAAAACATAGTAAAAGTTGAGTCGACCCGTTCTATAACCCATTATCCAACTCATTTTGACCCAAGAAAAATTGAATTGAGTTGGGTTAAGTTTTGCTTTTAAATTTGATCCAGCCCGTCCAATTATCACCCCTAGGAACTAGGTTATATTTTTATTTGAAAAGTTTTATAAAATATATTTATATATTAAATTTAACATCTTAATATATAAAATAATTTATATTCGATTTAGTTTTTGAATTTTTTTTTTGAGTTTTTTTATAAACTAAAAAAATCATCCAAGTTATTCAAGACGGTTATGGGATGTTTTGTAGGAGGTATTAGAGATTTAATCCAAGGATTATAAAGATGATATTATTTAATGCTATGTTTGGTATGAATTTTGGATCTATGTATAACTAATTCATGGATTAGTTAATACAACCTACATAGTATTAGCTAATACCTTCCATTTAATACATGGGATTAGATAGGTCAAGACAAAAATATCCCTCTAACTTTTTTATTTTTTTGATTTTATGTTTCATATTTGGAATTTTGTACTAGTAAATGTATTAATAATTAGCTTATAAATTTTATTTATTTGTGGATTCGTAGTTACATAATATAAAAAATTAATAAATTTGTCATGTCAAATTTTTAAATTTTATTTATTTGTGGGTTCATATTTACATAATATACAAAAAGTATTATTTCATGTCACTTTTTTTATAATTTATTTACTTGAGTGATTTTATTGATACAAAATAAAGTCAAATAATGTTAAATATAATCTCAAAGTTGAGTGGTCTTGTAAGATATAAATACTATATTAAAACTACAACTTCCAAATTTTTATGCGTAAATATAGATTGTCTATTTTACAATTGTTTACCATCTTTTTTTATATTAATAATAGATGGTCTATCTTTATTAAATTAAAGATTGACATTTTATTAGCCATGAATTTATTAAGATTACAATTACTTATCCTCAAATAATTCAAGTGAGAAAATAACAAATATAATGACATAATTATTATTCTCCTAACCAGTTAAAAGTCAGAAAAAAATAACCTATTTTGATCTAATTATATAAAATAGAAAATTCAATAATAGTTCAAGGACATAATTGAAAAGAAACTTTTTAAAGAATTTTAAACGAAACACAAAATTAAATGAAAAACAATAAACTAAAAATGAAATAAAAAATAATCCCAACATTACTAATCCCTGCATAATTAATCTCTGCATTACTAATCCCTAAATTATTCATTTTTATACCAAATAAGACTTAAAATAAAAAGTTCATAATTTTATTTAAAAAAATCAATTCGATATAATTCGATTCAATCGATTTTTCATATTCTCCATGCTCCCTGACGATTAACATCCAAGATTATTTTTCATAAATATGGATTCTTCTGACTTGTTGCTGAATCCTTCTCTCTATTATTTGAAATTTGTTGGTTTGACGTAGCTCGGCTGTCCTTTATATTGAATAAAATAAATTTCTTTTCAACTTCTAAAAAAATAATACTATAATAATGTAAAAGGCAAAGTGATCAAAAGAGCCACACAATGACACTGTCAGTTGAATGAGTAAAGTAATCGTAATTAGTATAATAATTAAACTGAGTTTGACAGCATTATCTTTACTAATTATATACTACTAATCATCATGAGTAATATGGTATTACTACCTTTTTGAATTAGATTAATCCCAGATAATTAACAGATAAAACGTACTTGTAGTAGAAAACTACAACACTACCTATTTAGAGAAAGAACCTGGTTAGGTCATTCATGTTGGCTATACTCCAAACTTACTAAATTCATTTCCCCTTTTTATGGATTAAAAAATAAGGATAATTCCAGGTCTAAACTATTCGTGGTCATCTAATGTACAAGACATGGTGGTCAGGTGACGGCTCCCAGAATAACAAACACGTGGCCTAGTCGAGGTTAAGCTCTCTTCGACAAGACTACTGATTCGAACTCTCAAAATTCACTTTTTTATACTAAATATACTACCATAACATCAGTATATAGCTGGCGTAATGGTACTTCATTTCAAAATAAGTGCATGCCCCTTAAAAATACTACTTATTCCTAAAAATAAGATTTATTTTTGATTTTTCGCCAACCTACCCTTAGTATTTGTAGTTTCTTGGGCCTAACTTACACTCCAAAAGTTAGCTCAAAGAGAGGAGAATTGCCTAAGCTTTATAAGGAGTCCACCCATCTTATTAACCACCATTTATTCTGACAAGAAAGGGTCAAACAAGGCGACTTACTCCATTCATTTCCCCTTTTCATGGGTAAAAAAATGAGGACACTTCCCAGTCTAAACTATTCGGTTATCTAATTTACAAAATGTATAACAACACGTAGCCTAGTCGAGGTCAAACCCAGTTTACAGACTCAAACTGTCACTCCTCGCTCTTTTATACTTAATATACATGCATAACAACATCAATGTATGATGCTTTTTAACTCATTCCACGTGCAGGTGCGTGCCGAGAAATTAGTTTATGAACATTCTAAGAAAATGGAGAATTTATCTCTCTTACGTTTCAACTTGCTCTTTAACAATTCAATTGGTTATGCTCGTGCTTTCTTTCGACTTCAAACTCTTTACTTGTTAAAGAGAATTTTTTTCATGTAAGTTTAGTTATACAACTTCTAATAGAGGTACTATCTTTTCGTGTTTTCTTTTCACAAAACAAAATTAACTACAAAAAAGTGTACATATAATTTCTAGGAACTATCCAAATCAAATAATTCTTTTCAAAAAGTCAAAATTGTCAAAGACCGATGAAAATCAGCGGAAACCCAACATATCACAGTGTTTCCCTCGAAACTTAGATATGTTTAGAGTCAAGTTTTACTAAATTCCGTCAAGAATTGATCACTTTTTTTTTTTGTCCGGCTACATGATCGATTGAGTGCTTCTTATCGTATCTGTGGTGCGCCCTATCGATATTAACATCAAAGTTTTTAACAATTTACAAGAGCAACAACAGCCAAAATAGAAAGATTACCTCAAAATACCTGTCAAACCCCAAATTCAACTTCACCAAGGCATTCCTTGTGAAAATTCGGGTCACGTGGGACCTTTGAATCACTCAAATCAGATAAGAAATGCTCTCGAAATTGGCATGTAAAGTTGAAGTGGAAATTGAAAAAGTAGTTGTAAATTAGTGAAATTTCAAACGGTGATACCTTTCGCCTCGAATGTCCGTTTTAGGCGATTTTTTTTTATTTGGGATAGCTTTCGATCACGTACAAACAGCCATAGGCGGTTTGGCCGAGCCGATTTCCCAAAAAAACACTTTTATCCCATTCAATTTTAATTTTTCCCCAATTTCGAAGGAATTTTGGTTTTTTCTTTTTGGTAAATAACTGATGAAACGAAATAGTTTTTGAGTATGAAATGCTATGGCGATGTGGATGTGAATGTGAATTTTAACTTTGGAGAATCAATTGTACTAACCGTGGGCACATAACATATTACTTGTTATATAATTATTTAAAAGTGCTTTATATCAACATATGTGACCTTCTGGCCTATTGGTATAACTCAAACTCTTTTTGATCTCAACTACCTGGTTTCAAACCTAGACAAAAGCATTTGATTATGAATTTTTTATTAGGAGGTATGGCAACAAGAAATGACATTTTACGTTGTTATTTATGAAGCGTAGCCTCATGTTTACGCTCATGCTAAGCTACAACCACAAATTCAGCGCGCACCAATGCATTTTTTATGTCTAAAGCAACTTGAAAAATATTAGGACCCAACAAAAAAAGGTAAATAAAAGAAATATTATCTAGAAATTAGAAAAATAATATAAAATACTTCATGATCTGTGGTATAGCATTGAACCTAATGATCGGAAGTGTGGTACATGCTCTTTTGATATGTGCGGTATTGCATGTTGTCAACTCGTCAACCCGTATTTTTGCACATAGAGAATGGAGGAGTGATGTTATGGTGCACGCCACAAGGAACCCATGATGCGTCGGCGTCATGGTGCTTGGGGTGCAGGTGTTATGGTGCTCATGGTGTAATGACGCCATGGTGCCTATGGCACACAGCCGCCATGGTGCTTTATTGTGTAGAC
The DNA here is from genome assembly GCA_026153255.1 of Solanum medicagineum. Lineage (NCBI taxonomy): Eukaryota > Viridiplantae > Streptophyta > Magnoliopsida > Solanales > Solanaceae > Solanum > Solanum medicagineum. The sequence goes on along the minus strand of JAPFFP010000113.1, from coordinate 18,996,614 downwards.
GCCATGGTGCTCGACATGCATCGGCACATGGTGCTCAGGGTGTATGAACTCCATGGAGCCCAGGTGCATATATGCCAAGGTGCACCGGCGCCATACTGCCTATGGTCCATGACCACCATTATGCCCACTGTGCATAAGCGCCATGGTGCACAAGGTACATGAGCGTCATGGTGCACATGGTACATGAGCGCCATGGAATGCAGGTGCACAGGAACCATAGTGCCTAGGTGCACAAATGCTATGGTGCACAGGGTGAATGAGCACCATGGAACGTAGGTGCACAGGCGCCATGGTGCCCAGGGTGCATGAGCTGCATGGAACGCAGGTGGACAGACGCCATGGTGCCCAGGGTGCATGAGCGCCATAGAGCCCAGGTGCACAGGCGTCATGGTGCCCAAGGTGCATTAGCGTTATGGTGCTTAGCGTGCATGAGCGTCATGGTGCCCAGGGTACACGAGCGCCATGGAGCCCAGGTATATATATAAATAGAGAGAGAGAGAGAGAGAGAGAGAGAGAGAGAGATTACATATATAATTCACTTTTAATGCATAGTACAATTACTACAAATGATAAATATTTTCTAAATATCTTTACTAATATCTATGAACTATATCCTTTATTGGATCATCCGAAATTCCAAATCAAATTAAAAATAATAAGTTAAGAGGACGAATAATATATATATATATATATAAAGAGAGAGAGAGAGAGAGAGTTGATTTTTCAAAATCAAACCAACCCAAATATAGTTGGATTTTTTTCGTCAATACCAAATCAAGTCAAATCAAACCACTAGTTGGGTTTTTTTCTCGGGTTGACTTAGTTTGCACTTTGATTTTGTTCACCCCTACCGGGTGCACAGGCAGCATGGTGCCCACAATGCATGAGTGTCATGGTGCCCAGAGTGCATGAGCGCTAGGGTGCCCAGGGTGCATGAGCACCGTAGTGCTCAAGGTGCATGACCGCCATGGCTCCCATGGTGCATTACCGCCATGGTGCCTAGGGTGCATGAGCGCCATGGTGTTCAGGGTGTATGAGGTGCACAGGCGTCATGGTGGCCAGAGTGCATAAGCATCATCAAACGCAGGTGCACAAACGCCACGCTGCCCAGGGTGCATGGGCGCCATAGAGCCCAGTTGCATAGCCGACATGGTGCCCATAGTGCATGAGCGCCATGGAGTCCAGGTGCACAAGCGCCTTGGTGCTCACGATGCATGAGCGTCATGGATCCCAACTGCACAAGCGTCGCGCTCATGGTGCATGAGTGTCGTGCTCACGGTGCACAAGTGTCGTGCTCACGGTGCATGAGCGCCATGCAACACAAGTGCCAAGGTGCAATGGCGTCATGGTGCACAAGGTCTACGAGCACCACGAGGCAAAGGTGCCAATGTGCACCAGCGCCATGGTGCCCAGGGTGCACGAGCGCCATAGAGCACAGGTGCCAAGGTGCACCGGCGCCATGGTGCCCATGGTTCCTGAGCGCCATGGAGCCTTGGTACATAGGCGCCAAGATGGATCGGCACCATGATGCCAAGGGTTCACGAGCGCCACGGAGCCGAAGTGCACAAGCGCCAAGGTGCACGTTGTAAATGGTGTCATAGGTGGGTCCGCAACAAGCCCGGCAAGAGGCCCAGTGGCCCAGCGGCGTAGGCGGAGGCCTGGTAGGATTTTATGGGTCGAGGAACAGGGAACAGGCAATTTCGACCGTTTTCTATGGGTGTTAGCCCATGGATTTTGGGCTGTATGGGGGTCCGGCGTAAGATTACGAGAAAATCATATGGGTGGGTCCGCAACGAGCCTGACAAGAGGCTCAGGTGGCCCGACGACGTTGGCGGAGGCCTAGTAGGATTTTATGGGCCGAGGAACAGGGAATAGATGATTTCGATCGTTTTCTGAGGGTGTTAGCCCACGGAATTTGGGGCTGCATGGGGGTCCGGTGCAATATTCCAAAAA
>JAPFFP010000113.1:18972973-18994561 GCA_026153255.1 Solanum medicagineum | reverse complement strand
AATAGGCGATTTCAGTCATTTTTTGTAGGTGTTAGCCCATGGATTTTGGGGCTGCATGGGGGCCCGGCGCAAGATTCCCGAAAAATCATGCGGGTGGGTCCGCAACGACCAAGCAAGAGGCCAGGTGGCCTAGCGGTGTTGGCAGAGGCCTAGTAGGATTTTATGGGCCGAGGAACAGCAAAACAGGCGATTTTTGCCATTTTCTGTGGGTTTTGGCCCATGAATTTTGGGGCTGCATGTGGGTCCGCACAAGATTCCCAAAAAATCATACAGGTGGATCCGTAACGAGCCCAGCAAGAGGCCCTGGTGGCCCGACGGCGTTAGGGGAGGCCTGTTAGGATTTTATGGGCCGAAGAATAGGAAATAGGCGATTTCGACCATTTTCTGTGGATATTAGGCCACGGATTTTGGGGCTGCATGGGGGTCCGGCACAAGATTCCCGAAAAATCATACGGGTGGATCCGCAATGAGCCCAGCAAGAGTCTTAGGTGGCCTAGCGGTGCTAGTGAAAGCCTGGTAGGATTTTATGGCTCGAGTAACAGGAAACAAGCGATTTCGGTCGTTTTCTGTGGTTGTTAGCCCATGGATTTTGGGGCTGCATAGGGGCCCGACTCAAAATTCTCGAAAATCATATAGGTGGGTCCGTAACGAGATCTGCGAGAGGCCCAGGTGGCCTCACGATATTGGCGGAGCCCTGGTATGATTTTATGGGTCAAGGAACAGGAAACAGGCAAATTCGGCAATTTTCAGTGGGCGATACCCCACGGATTTTGGGGCTGCATGGGGGTCCGGCGTAAGATTCCCGAAAAATCATACGAGTGGGTTCCTAACGAGCCCGGCAAAAGGCCCAGGTTGCCCGGCGGCGTTGGCGGAGGCCTGGTAGGATTTTATGGGCCAAAGAATAGGAAACAAGCGATTTCGGCAGTTTTCTATGGGTGTTAGCCCATGGAATTTGGGCCTACGTGGGGGTCCGGCGCAAAATTCTCAAAAAATCATACGGGTGGTCCGTAACGATCCCGCTAAGAGGCCTAGGTGGCCGGCGTCATTGGCGGAGGATTTTATGAGCCAAGGAACAAGAAACAGGCGATGTCGGCAGTTTTCTGTGGGTGTTAGCCCACCAATTTTGGGACTGCATGGGGTCCAGCGTAAGATTCTCGAATATCATGCGGGTGGGTCCGCAACTAGCCCGACAAGAAGCCCAGGCCCGGCGACCTTGGCGGAGGCCTGGTAGGATCTTATGGGCCAACGAACAGGAAACAGGCGATTTCAGCAGTTTTCTACGGGTGTTAGCCCACGGATTTTGGGGCTGATGGGATCCGGTGCAAGATTCCCAAAAAATTATACGGGTGGGTCGGCAACAAGCTCAGCAAGAGGCCCAGGTGGCCCGACGGCTTTGGCGGAGGCCTGATAGGAATTTATGGGCCAAGGAACATGAAACAGGCAATTTCGGCAAGTTTCTATGAGTGTTAACCAACAGATTTTAGGGCTTCATGGGGGTCCGGTGTAAGATTCCCGAAAAATCATTAGGATCGATGGGCAACGAGCCCGGCAAGAGGCCCAGGTGGCCCGGTGGCATTGGCGGAGGCCTGGTAGGATTTTATGGGCCAAGGAACAGGAAATGGGCGATTTTGACAGTTTTCTGTGGGTTTAGCAAGATTCCCGAAAAATCATACGGGTGGGTACGTAACGAGCCCGGCAAGAGGCTCAAGTGGCCCGACGGCGTTGGTGGAGGCTTGGTAGGATTTTATGGGCCAAGGAAGAGGAAATAAGTGATTTCGACAGTTTTCTCCTTTTCTAAATAAATGGCGTTTTTATATGAGACACACCCTTAAAGAAACTACTTCTTTACTATTAATATTTATGTAGCTCTTTAGTAGTTTCTTGATTATGTGGAAACTCCAAGAATAAAATTGGAAGAACATCATCAATCTCTGGTTCAAAACTCGACTAGTATATATGAGTAACTTTCCAATAAAAATTCCAAATACCATTGGTGAATCAACTTTCACATGTTACATACACACTTCAACAGAAAAGAAAGAATAAAAGGAATACTACTAAACAGTGAGATGAAGTTGAGAACCTTCATACTCTTTTTTAACAATGTGTGAGCTTTTAACTGAGCTGCCGAGATGGACAGACGCCACGCGCAGCAACAACTCAAGGGAACTGAAAACTTGAGAAATCTTGATGTCCTGAAGGAGGGTATACGTAAACAGCGAGCAACGAGATGACAATGCAGATGAGAGCAGACCATAAGAAGACAATGGTGGGAATCTTTCCTCTTTTCCCCATTAGACCTTTCGCGAATGGATAGAGATGAGATAACACCCAAAAGCTGAAGAATACACCTCCAAGAAGCTTGCTCCATTGTGGAAAAGGACTATACACTGTCCTGAATGTCCCCACTGCAATTGCAATCATGTTGATCAATATGATTGTGATTGGTGGAATCATTAGGACTGTCCAACGGAACTCATATAGCTCTGCATATTCGTCTTCTCCATCATCAGGTGCAGCAGACTTTGATGTCAATGTGAATGAGATGTCAACACCTGCTATAACTTTCAATAGTCCCTGTACAACAGCAGCTGGATGTGCACTTGTTCCACCTATTAACCAGAATTGTTCATTCCTCCACCAATCATGAAGGGTGATTCCTGACCATTTGATTTCAAGGAGAGCAAGCATGCATAGAGTGGTTGTGATTGATAGCAAGAACACCAAGAATGTGACATTGAGGGATTGGACAATGAATTTTCCTGAGAAGAGTGAAAGTGCAGGCAAGAGACAATAGACAACAAGGAAAATGGAAGTAAACGGATACATCCCCACGTTGAAGTAAGCTACCCTCTGCAGGAACTTCATTCTTGGGCTTGCAAATAGTGCATTGTTGCGAGAGAAAAAGATTTCAACTGAACCTGTTGCCCATCTGAGAACTTGGATGAGCCTATCGGTTAGATTGATTGGAGCTGTCCCTCTAAATGCATCTCTTTTTGTGACACAGTAAATTGATCTCCAGCCCCTATTGTGCATCCTGTAACCTGTCACAACGTCTTCTGTGATCGAACCATATATCCATCCTACTCTTTTGCCCCATTCAGTTTTGTCCTCATAATAGCAACTTATGACGCCCACAGCCTCAGCAAGTGCTGAAGCATCCAATGGCTCTCGATTTACAGCAAGTGAACCTGCTGGCCTACCTTGGCAACCTTTGCCTCGCAACTCATGGAGCAGCCTCCCTCCAAATTCTGCTATAGCAATAGAATCAACCAATGGAATGGAGTTTCCAAACTGTTTAGTAAGCAAGGATCTGCTTACTTCCTCCTCCTCATCTTTATTCCCAATCATTGGTAAAAACATCTCATCATCCTCTTGATCCTTTTGTATATTACGTTTCCTCAAAAGCTTTCTAGTTTTCCTGCTACCAAACCATCCACGATGTTCAGTTGCTCTTGGTGGACTAAAACCATAAAGAGCAATTCTTCGAAAAATGCAGCCAGTTCCTACATACATTGGACCCTGCAAACCATCCAGAGCTCTCATGCTAACATCAAAGAAAACTGTATTGTGGTTTGCGTATCGATCATTTGGATCAATACCCTCGAACCTCTGAGGGAACTGAACATAACAGATCCTGTCACCCCCTTTGTCAAGCATAAAGCACATTCCCTCTCTCATAGCCAACGAGTTATAGATGTAATGGTCACAATCAAGATTGAGAATGAATGCGCCATTTGACATTATTGCACTGGCTCGAACTAAAGCATTCATTGCTCCAGCTTTCTTGTTGTGATCAAAACCAGGTCGCTTTTCTCTGGAAACATAAACCAGCATTGGCAATCTTACATCAACGTCTGTCGTGTCAATGATGTTCTTCTCGTCTGCTTCATTCCCATAAAGTGGCTCTGCATTTGGAGGAACCAACATGATCTGCAACAAATAAAGTTCAGGAACTTAGCAAACTAGTTTCGTACAAGATTGCATATTAAACAAGAGAAATCGAAGGACAAAGAACATTACCTGTATAATGCCCTCATGATCACCTCTTGCATGACCTTCCTCAGCTGATACCCAAGTACCATGCCAATGAGTTCCATCAGACATCCAAGTAGCTTTAGGGACTTTGATGGGTTCAGAGAGATCCTCTCCAAGTTCGACCTGTTTTTTTTTAGCCCTTAACTCCTGTTGGGTGTTATAAGCATCTGATCGTCGCCTTATTGATTCTGGCAAGGCATTTATCCTCACCTTGAATTCATCATATTCCCTCTTCACCCTTCTTCTGTCCCTGACAAAGTCAAGCCTCACTTTGTTTTTCAATGGATCGCGCTTTTGCCCAAAGTATGACTCAGGATTCCTGGGTTCTATCTTATGTTTTTTGCAAAAGGGAACCCATATTCTTGCAAAGCTAGCAGCTTCTGCAAGAGCTTCAAATGTCACTAGGGAACCCCCATCATCTGATAAGTAACATGCCACCTTTTCAACAGGATAATCAACAGCAAGAATGGAAAGGATTGTGTTTGCAGTTACAAGGGGTGGTTCTTTTTCTGCATCAGCTGTTGAAACAAACACATCAATGCCTGGCAAATCGGACAATCCCTTGGGGTTTTGAAGGTTTGGTCCTGAACTTTCAAATCTTTCTTTCAATACGGATAGGTCAGTGGTTCTTTTAACAGGGCAGAGCTTTGGCAACTGATCAAGAAGCCAAGATATTGCAAACCAAACCTCACACACTACAGACATTATCCATAACCACAGGGCATCATGATTTGGATGAGAAATCCTCCATGTCAAGAAACAAGCCAACGCACCAAGACGAAGAACCATAATCAACCTGCATATTTCATATTCACACATCACATTCAAACTTCTCTACTGATTTATATATTTTATCATTTGAAATCAAAGTAGTCAATCATCAAATGACTATCTTCTATAATCCTTCAATTGCCTCGACTAAAAGGTTAGGAGTATAATTCAATTTATGTCTAAACATGACTAGTAGCTGAGCCAGAAACTCATACATGGGAATTCAAAAATAAAGTAATCAATCGTCAAATGACTATCCTTTCTATTATCTTTCAGTATGTTCTTGTCTAAGCATACCTCAACTAAAAGGTTATTATAGGAGGATTTATTCAATTTATGTCTATACATGACTAGTAGCGGAGCCAGAAATTCACACATGGGAATTCAAAAGAATATTAAAGTGTCACACCTAAAAATTGAACTTGTGATCTAAGGCAATTTTTGAACTCCCTTATTGTTGTACTAGAATATTTCTTATGCCAAGGGGATTCAACTGTTCATATATAAAAGAGGGCAAAGCCCGGTGCACTAAAGCTCCCGCTATGTGCAGATTCCAAGGAAGGACACGACCACAAGGATTTACTTTGCATTTCTGCAAGAGGCTGTTTCCAAGGTTTGAACACGTAACCTCCTGGTAATGCACCTCTTCCAACTGTTCATATATAATAAACAATATTTGTTTTTACCCTATTTTCACAGTACAATTTTCCAAGGAAGAAGATTTAATTGAACCACCTTGGCTTCCTTTAGCTCCGCCAATGAACGGCAACACCTCAAGTGTGGATATGATACCTTTGTCTTAGCCAAGTAGGACCTGAAGTAAGGATATTTGCCTAGTTTGGTACTACTTTTTGAACTGTGTGGACTGTTTCAGCTAAAGTTAAGCTATTCGAGAAAGAACACTTCTATTGCTAGATCTTTTTCTATTGTTCCAACTATTCAACAAGAGGAATTATAAACTCATTCTTTAACTATGAACATAAACACATAAGAGTAACAAGACATGTACTTTAATGATTACCTGTATGGACTGATAATTGCAGCTGAGATTCCAACTTTCCTTGTCAGAGGCCTATTTCTTCTGTCACTAAAATCTGGAGGATTTTCAGATCTGTCAGTACCTCTCCCATCAGAAGGCCACAAAGCATTCCCATAACCATAAGTCCCTTTGGTCTCAAAAAGCCATCTTGTATGATCAAATTCTTGATTTGGATTCTTGAATGACTGCACAAGTGAAAAATTCTTCTCCATTCTCCCTCCTCTTCCTCCTCCTCCCCTCGGAGGCAATGGATTCGCTTGATCCTTAGCTTCCGATTTTGGTTCATCACTTTCATCATCACTAATCCCCTTATAAGGCTCTTTACAACCTGGACAATGCCCTCCATCAATTCCCACACAGTCCAAATAACATTCTCTACAAATTACATATCCACATTCACACTTGGCCTCAGTTTTTTTCTCGTCACAACCTTCCATTTGACACATTGTTTTACATTTCATCACCATAGGTTCATCCTCGGAGCTTTTCCTTACATGTGCTTTAGTCACAGAATTGAAACCCCCAGTAAAGATTGTATCTTTAATATACCCATCACTCGGATTTCCATACCCATAGCTTTTCCTAACAGGGCTGTTCTGAGAATCCGCCACGGTTCGATTATCTGGGGTTGGTGGAATTTGAACTGTATAAGCTACAAATTCATCAGTACTCTCTTTAGACATAGAAACATACCTTCCACCAGAAGAACCCCTGAACCCCTTTCCACTGAGAGGTGAATTCGGATTCGTCGATAACGAATGCCTTCGAATTGGACTAGTTAAGCCATGGCAGCCACCAGTTGGAGATGAAGTAACTGTAATTTTCACTGGAGATGAAGAAGAAGGAGAATCAATCATCCCCATTTTTCTTTGATTATCAAGATTCAAGCTTTTCTTCAGCTATGAGAGAAAATCAAGAAAAGTTTTGCAGAATTTAAGAAAATAAAAAGAAGCCCATTTTGGATTGGAAGAAGAGAAAATGAAAGACATCCTTAAATTTGAAAATTTGAGATTGATGAAAGGTGTAATGTGCAACGGTCGACAAATCCTGACCATTAGATTTGTGGTACTTGAGAACGGTCTGATTGATAGATACTTATTACACCCATTTTCTGATTTGGACGTGAAAGTCAAAAGGGGAAAAGTTTTTAATAGATTAAAAAACAGAAAAAGAAAGAAATTTATAAGTTTTCCCACTTTAAATACTCAACGGTCGATTTAATAAAGCCTCGATTTGGGGGGAAGAAATAAAAAAATAGAGAAAGGCAGTCTTTTCTCTCTTTTTTCATTTTTTAAAATTTAATTTTATGAAAAGTTGCATGAGGTGCGAGTGACAAATTCAGTAAAATTTCGCAAGTGAAATTTGAAAAGAGTTTCTAACTTTAGTAAAATATTTGAGTAATATGGTGTGAGTCTCTCTTGAGTTGAGGGTATTTTGATAATAATTTGTATTGTCCTCTCAAGATTTCTTTCACTTAATATATTGTTGTTATTGTTATTGTATGGCACATAAATAAACAATAGTTATTGTCAACTGAATAGAAATATAAAGATTTTGTACTCACATTAACATGAATACAACATTATTGAAGAAGAACAAAGTAAATTTTTGCAATATTTTATTGCTTCTTATATGACTTGATACGTATTTATGAGTTGGACTTCTCACTTCTTGTATATAAAAATGTGTATTTAAAGAATATTTTGATCTTGAAATATTAAGTTAGTGTACATATGAATATTTGTTAAATAAATATTTATATTCATGCATCCTCAAAATTTATTCTTTCATGTATCTCTTATTGTGATTTATAACTATAGTGTTACCAACTTAAGTTAAGCTGGAAAAATTATTTTGTTTGATGGAAGATTAATACATAGATGAGGTGAAAGTGAAAGAAGGGAACATGAAATGATTGAGACTTGTTGGGTATTGAAGTAGCAAGATCAAAGGCGGGAATATCACTTTATCAAAGGAACAATACACCTCTTAAAAATCGGACAATAATTACTAACCGATATTTTGTTGATTGATGATTCCAATAATTACCTCTTAGAAATTCGATTTATAGCCTAGAAATTGAAACTTATTAGGAGTACCATTTTGCAACTAGTAAGCACATGAGAGCTTTTATGGTGTGTTGGTAATGCTAAATTTCTAATGTAGAAAACAGGAGGGAGGCAATTATGATCATATGATTTTATATTAAGATTTTATAGAGCTTGGTACGTGGTAGCTCAAGTTGAAGGAAATTTAAATTAAAAAAATATAATGAGTTGTCATTATATTCTTTCTTCCCCAAATTTCTTTTCAAATTTTCAAAAGGCACGTCAAAAATCTTCATACCACGATCTAGATTATAGGGATAAATGGATAATATTTAACCCTAAAATATTTATGATTTTTAAATATTTTTTATTTATTATCTAAATATATCACATATTAGAAAATATTTATCATATATAGCAACTATACTATATAGTAAAAGTGAATTATATATGCACTATAAATGTATTAAAATGTATTACACTTATTTTGATTAAAAAAAATAAAATCATATATTAAAAACTAATTATGCATATAATATAGATGTATTACCAGCGAAGGAATGATTGTTATTCCACTTACGATTACAGACGTATAAAAGTAAAGTTTACATACAATATAAATATTTTATAAGCATCTTAAAATGTTTGAGGCCTGTTTTGACAAAAGGTCTACGTTATATGTTAAAATTATATAGATATAATAATAAATATTTTCTCAATATAATATATTTAGATTAGTTTCCCTTGATTTAACCCATCTTTGCTTCATCTCCTTAGTTCTAATAAGGAGTTCGACCTCAAAATTGATACTTTTGAGCATTATAGACTAAAAGAGATTTTCTCTAGAAGTACATATCAAAATGGGCATTTCATCCACAAATGGGTGAATTTGTCATAAATGAACATTAACTTTCTACTATTTCGCCCCAAAACAAATCACAAATAATTTAAGATGATTTTTTCGTAGAATTTTTGTAAAGTCTGGATATAAGAGTGTTTAATAAGTTATTGCCTAGTATATATAGCAAAATATGTATATCATATCTATGACTGCTAACGATTTTCTATTCAGATATTTTAGTTTAAAGTCAAGTTTGATAATTCACAATTTTAAATCCATATGTCTAAAGTATCAAATTTTGGATAAGTGTTTTTTTATTTTAATCTTTCAAGTCTAAACCTAATAGATTTGAAGAGTTATTCGATACTTATATTGTTATATAATGAAAGGTAGCACATAACTGTCTCAAATGTCACCCATATAAAACATATATACTATTAAAAGAATTTACTCTCTTCGTTTCAATTACACAACCTGTCTTGTTTCAAGTTTGTTTAAAAGAAAAATCCCTTTAAAATTAAAAATAATTTGAGTTAAACTTTTCATTTTACCTTTAATGAGATATTTTTATAGGCACACGAATATTATGACATACAACCAACAATAATAATAAATGCCTAATATAATCTCACAAATGCAATTCCAAGAAGGTGGAGAGTACACAACCCCTAACCCTAACTTTACGTAACGCATAGATGTTGTTTCCTGTAGAAACAAATGTTATGGCATGTATGCAATCGTAAGTTTCAATAGTTTTGATATACAAATGTTATATTCCCTCCATTCCATTTTATGTGGCAGCATTTGACTTGACATAATATTTGTTTAGAAAAAGACATTTAGAATTTGTGATTTAAAATAACTTTTTAAATATTTGTGTATAATTGTAACGCATTTCATTAAGGGTAAGAAGATGACTTCAAAGTCAAATTATTTCTAATTACAATAACGTGATATTACTTTTGGGACGAACTAAAAAAGAAAGATTGTCATATATAATAGGATAGAAGAAGTAACGTGTTTAAAATCACATCTTCCAAAAATCTTCCTTTGTTTTTAAAACTCTGCCCAATCAAATAGGTTCACACAAATGTATTAGATTTGCTTCCCTTTGACCACTCTGAACCTGTCAAACTCATTAACTAATACTTAAGACTACTAAAAGTAATTAAACAAGAAACTAAACTCAGTCCATGCAGTGCTTCTTGCTTGCTTCAATTAACTTGCACTAATCTAATATACTCGTACTGTAGTATATTAGAACCACTCAAAGCCGGCCAGCCACTGCCATGTAACTAAATCTTATTTGAGACAAGAAACAGTCTTTGTTTAAGACAAATTCAAATGGCTCTTTTTTTTTCTAACATAAGCCATGGTCATCTTAGTTTGTCATTCCAGAAACTCTATATTGCTCTGTTTTCCTACACCAAAGAGACCATAATACAATGGCCACTTTCTTAATCTTTGTCCCGCTCATCCTCCTCATTTTCATTCCTGTTTCAATTTCTCAAACTTCCTCCAACAACGCTAGGGACTGCAATGGCATATTCATAACTTACATCTACGATTCTGGTTTTCCTATTCCTCCGAATGTCTCCACATCCGACCCCAACAACCAAGCCTACAATTTCAGGTCTAACCTCACAATCCTCAATAATACTCCTGATGAGCTCAAATCTTGGAGGGTCTTTGTTGGTTTCCAGCATAGAGAATTACTGGTCTCTGCTTCACATGCTGTGCTTGCTGATGGAACCACTCTGCCTGGTGATGTTGGAAATGGAACTGTCTTTGCTGGTTTTCCTACCACTGACCTTAAGTCCGCGATTCAGACTGCTGGAGATGTCAATCAGATGCAGGCTCAGATTGAGCTGGTTGGTACACAGTATGGTGTTGCATCTCCTGCTGTTCCATTGCCTTCTTCCATCAGTCTGGCTAATGATGGTTTCTCATGTCCTCCTCCTACGTCTCAAGGTAGGCAATGTCTGTAACCCTTTGGCTTTCTTAACAACTACTCAAAGAACCAACTACGTAACATTTACATCAAGAATTCAAGTATTGTATACGTCATTAGTCCTGTCTTTGTGGGAACTACCCACAACAACAACTTGCAAAACGGACCTCTTTGGATGACTTCATAGTGTAAAAGTTTATTTACACAGCAGATATATATCATCAATATATATTCCCTAAAATGTTTCCAAGTATATTGATATTGAAGGACATCTGCAGCCATTACAAAATTTGTGGAATCCTACTATCATGGTTGCTCAAAACAAACTTATTGATGTCTCATATTTTATTGAACCTTGCAGGAGATCGAACCCAAGTTTGTTGTCTCAAAGATTCAAACGCCAAATCCAACACCACGATCTATGAGGAAATCCAACCTCAGCAAGAGGGTGATCTTACAATAATGTTTGATGTCACTAGCTCGTCCGAATCCAATTACTGGGCACAGGTCACAATCTCAAATAACCACCACACTAGTCGTCTTGATAACTGGAAATTAAGCTGGGAATGGATGAGGGACGAGTTCATCTATAGCATGAAGGGTGCTTATCCTACGGTGGTTGATACAGGGGACTGCATCTTCGGTAAGCAGGGTGCATATTACAAGGGCATGGATTTTTCAAAGGCCTTGAACTGTGAAAAGAGACCCACAATCATCGACCTTCCTTTGGAAAAGACAAATGATACAACCTTAGGAATGGTCCCTTTCTGTTGTCGAAATGGAACCATTTTGCCACCTTTCATGGATGCAAGCAAGTCCAAGTCAGCTTTCGTAATGCAAGTCTACAAGATGTCACCTGACCTTAACATTAGTGCTATCCACCCTCCACAGAACTGGAAAATAAATGGAACTTACAATCCTGTTTACGTATGTGGGCCGCCAGTACGAGTATCCCCTAGCCTCTTCCCTAATCCTGCAGGGCTATCTTCAGATACAGCTGCTGTTGCTAGTTGGCAAGTAGTCTGCAACATTAGCAGTTCAACCTTAAAGAAGCCCAAGTGTTGTGTATCATTCTCTGCATTCTTCAATGATTCTGTTGTTCCTTGTAACACCTGTGCCTGTGGCTGCAGCAACGCAAATCCCAGCAATATGTGCAGTGCCACAGAGCCAGCACTGCTTTTACCACCAGAGGCACTTCTGGTGCCCTTTGACAATCGAACTGAAATGGCAAAGGACTTTAATAAAGAAAAAGATTTGCCAAATCCCTTACCTTGCGGTGACAACTGTGGAGTCAGTATAAATTGGCATTTGCTTAGTGATTTCACAGGCGGATGGACAGCAAGAGTAACTCTGTTTAATTGGGGTGACAATAACATTGTTGACTGGTTCGCTGCTGTACAGTTGGATAAAGCCATCCAAGGTTTTGAAAAAGGGTATTCTTTCAACGCAACCATCATGCCTGATACTAATAACACAATATTTATACAGGGTTTTTCAGGCTTAAATTACCTTCTTGCAGAAAGAAGAGGAGACAATCCAAGGAAAGATCCTCCCGTTCCTGGTACCCAGCAATCACTAATATCTTTCACAAAGAAGACCACACCTGAGATTGATGTAGGAGCGGGTGATGGTTTTCCAAGTAAAGTATACTTCAATGGAGAGGAGTGCTCCCTTCCTGTAATACTTCCTTCTGGTAGTAATCGCAGAGTCCCTCTAGCCTCTAGGGCTTTTAGTCTTCTGATAACCATGCTAGTCCTCGTGGTTCTGCAACTATCTTTGTGTCTAGAAATATGATTTTCCCGTGTTCTTTTGTAATTTTTCTTCCCTTATGCTGATAGCAAGTGTATTCTTTCATTCTGTTGTACTAATAGCACCAACCAATTACAGTACAAATTTCAGTTATCTGATCTACAGTATTACGACGTATTCAGATATATACCTTGTGAACTGTAGCACTCATCATTCCTCAAATGCTAACATGGTAATCATACTCCCAGTGGAATGCACACAAGATTCAAGTGTGAATTTATTTTTTTTAATTTTTGAAGCAGCGTGTCTTTTCCTTGCGTTGCCTATGTAAATCACATGAATATGTAACTTTCATACTGCCCTAATAAAAAATATGTATCTTTCTCATAGCAGAATGCCACAACACCATTTATCATTTGGAAGTAGTTACCAGCATTTTTACAGGTACAAGTTGCAAACCAGCACATAAATTCAATTGTAATCAAATATATGCACATCAAACCGCTCCATCATGTTACCTCTGTAGTGAGCTGACAGGCTTCCTCCAGAAAACTCCCGAATAGGTGTAAGCAAACTACAATTTTCGCATCAACTACAGCCCTAGTAATAACCAAGAAAAATGGGGGTAAGTGGAAGAAAAATCATAGGAGAATCTGCTTAAGGACCAACAGGACTAGCATAATGAAGCACATGATAACAAGAACAGTCGCACATTTCACCATTCCCCCCTTCCTCTGAGACCTCTCTGCCTGCAGTTCCAAAAAGGGGCATACAGTTAGCCAAGTAATAAGGCAGAATGCTCGAAGGTGTCAACACAATCAATTTAACACAAACCACAAATCAGAAAATAGAAAAAAAAAAGGAACACATAAATTCACAGGGTGCCAGATCATACATGAAATGATAATAGGACGTTGAACATTGCAAGTATATTTATTAAGCTGTAATAAAGAGCAATGTATATGCAAGTATATTTACTAAGCTGTGAGGTGTGTGCTCACATGAGAGACAGACATAATGAAAGAGGAAGCAAGAGAGAGTGCGAGAGAGACCTTTTGTAGTTGTTTGAAGCCTTCCTCTACTGATGCAGATACACTTTGAACATTGTGGTCTATCCGGTCAACTATTGTCCCCTGCAAAAGATTTCAACTCGATGAGTCACAAAGTGCCGCAAAGAACTCTGGCTAACAAGTAAAGAGCGCACTCAAACCTGGTCAATCACTAGGACAGACAGATCCTTCATGATTTGGGCAAGCTCATTAACTGATTTGAGGACCTACAAAGACATTATGTCAGTAAAATAAAAAGAAAGCATGTTATTCTATATGCGAATAACATATAAAAGTGAAGAGAAGTCCTTCGGTGACCTGTCTAATCTCTCTTTCTGTCTCTGCCGTGAACTGCTCATCCCTCTGACCAGTGGCCATCTGCAGTTCAGTGAACCCCTGAAAGATAAAATGGCCACATGAAATATACTGTCTGTAATATCATCTAATATGGTAATGTGCATAAAACCTTTTCAAATGTAATTCACAAGTATGGAAAGATCCCATCCAAAATCCATGATGATCAATAGTTCAAGGTGTTTTCATGCAGTGTATCATCCTCTGTGTTCCTATTAAGACCTGTAAGGTCTCAAAACTCCACTAACTAATTTGCTTTTTAGTGATATTGTAAAAGCCGAAGACTTAAAAAACGAAACAAAAACAATCCAGAAACCAGCAAAAGAATAGGGATCCAGTATTATGCAAATATAAGCAGGAATCTACCACGTCACTAAAATCATCATCCCGGAAGTTAAGAATTAACTAATTTGCTTTTTAGTGATCTTGTAAAAGCCCAAAACTTAAAAACAAAACAAACAGAATCCAGAAACCAGCAGAAGATTAGGGATCCAGTTTATGCAAATATAAGCAGGAAACTACAAGAAACTATAAAGTTAGATAGTCTACCACGTCATTGAAATCATCATCCAGGAAGTTAAACTTCTTTTCATTCATCTCCAAATCAAGTCGGTCATGTCCCTGCGCTAGGAAATAGAATACAACATATATAAGCACAGGTCCAACAATCCGTCAGCTATCTAAAGATAGTGTGAAAAATAATAATTAAGAGGGTCTAATTAGGCACTGACTGCAGAATCCATCCATATCATTTGAGATTAGACCACTTCCTTAGTACACTATATTCGCATATTGGTTATCACTAGTATTAGCTCTCCATTTACTTGAACAGTAAAACAGGCTCCTAAGAGTATTTAACAAACCTCTGATTGCTGCCGTAACTGTTTAAGATACAACGATTGCATCCTCCGGAGCTCAACAGAAAGGTTTTGAAGGTCTGTAGCCAGAGAACGCTGGAAAAAGAAATACCGCTACATGAATATTCGTATACAACAGCTAAAACAACTTTAAAACAGCAGAGTTCAGTGAAAGGAAGTCCACCATAGTGAAAGGAAGTCTGCCATCGCGAAAGCAGTATCTGATGCTCCCAACCCTTGGTGGAATTAATGAAATATTCATAAATTATAAAATTATCAATGTGCCCAAAACCGTACTAACTAAGAACGAAGTAACTATATTTTTTTTAGAAGAAAAAGAAATGGCAAGTAAAACTAACTTAGTTAAGAGGATGCGGCATATGACCACAAATTTAGTCAAATAAATGGAAGTTGTGACAAGACAATGAACTTCTCACATAAGAAATTCATCAGATTTTTACCTGCACATTTTTTCTAACATTTGAATCCTCAGAAGAACCACTAGCTGAAAGCTTCTGTAATCTCTTCTCTGACTTCCTTAATATATCTGTAATCTCCATGGTCAGAACCTCTATCACATGTTGATCTTCTCTTCCATCACCAAAAGATGGAGTCAGAGCTTTAGCATGACATTTCTTTAGTTCTACCAATTTGACTTGAGCTTGATGTATGCTAGCTGCAACATCTTCAGAAACATCAACCCATGCTGGAGGTAAGCCCACTGTAAATGCATCTCTAAGGAAGAAAGAAAGATATCTAACATCAAGAGGCTTTTCCTCCTCACAACCTGAACTCGCTTAGATATCTAACATCAAGAAAGGAGCACATGGAGCACATTCCACTTCTACTCGCATCTTATGATGATCAGGCAAATGACCCTTTATCTACTAATAATATAACAAAGTAACTTTTCCAGAATAAGTCTAATTGCAATTTTTGACACTTTGTTAACAAAATAAACACTACTACACTACATAGGACGCCAGATATTGTGAGAGAAATATTGAGACTTGCCATCTGTTTGTTATGCAAAACCATTTCTACTCCTCCATAAAAGCAACAAAGAGAGTAAAGGGATCAGCCTTCTTCTGAATTTTGTATATGTCATCTTTTCTACTGATCAGCTTCAACATGGATCTCCTCATAGACAAAGAAGATAACAGAAATTTTGGAAAAAATACAAAAGATGTATCTTTACATTTTCTACCTATTCTAATGAAACAAAATCTTTAATCTCGTGCCCGTTCTAGTTTAATGTATTTTATATAACTTGGATATGATTACTGCGTATATGTGCAGATTTCCCATGGAAGGCAGCTCAGACTGACTGTAAGCATAGGCTAGCTAATCAGGTTGATCACATGGAAAAATGGAAAAATCGAGAAGCCAAATTCTGGATGTAAGGGAGAAACTGAGTAGTCAAGGCTAGCATCTACTCAAAGAAATCAAATGAAAGAAAACAAGAAAATAACTAGATTATAGTTGCAACCTGAATACACATAATTCAAAATGAACTGAAAGAAACATAATGCTTACTTTATTTCCCCTAAGAACTATTATAGGGTGAGAGACTAGTCAAAATTAGTATTTGCATGTTCAGAGGTATGGTTAGACCAAATGTGAGAAAATAACTTACTATCACTTTTTATTTTTCGATAACTTTGGTGTCCCAGCCAACTTATTCTCGCCTCAATTACCTGTCACCTCCCACCTGCAACATGCACTTCAACAAAACCTAGTGTTTTTGTCTATACTGAAATTTGAATCACTTCCGATCGTCAATCATTTCCTTTCCAAGTATTATAGGTAATATGATTACTATGAGGCATCTATTTTACCGAATAAATTCTGGAAATATATATTAAAAAAAAAAAAAAACCACTATTTTTATTGCATTTGAAGAAAAATCAAAATGAACCTAATTCCAGCAAATAATCTAGCCATATTACTGACCTCGATGTAGAAGGACCTAGATCCTCTTCGGTGCTGAGAGGAGCGTAAGAACGATTAGAATTGTTGAGAAAAGTAGTAGCCATTTCGATTACTGGACCACCGAAATCCTTTGAAGTGGTGAAGGGTATACGATTCTCGTTCAATGTATCTCTGTAACTTTTGAAAACCCTACTCCGATTTCTTGTCGCCATTGCTATACAACAATTGCAAGATGACGATCAAGTGATCAAATTACAAAGAAGAAGAAATTGAGGGGTTTTTTTGAATTTATCCTGATTTAAAACTGTTTTTTCACTTTAAATTCGAAGTAGTCCTCCTCCTTGTAAATAAAGCAATAATAATCCTGTTCTTCACTAAATTGGTGTAGTTTTAATCGAACTGAATATCCATCGGTTTGGTTGGATTTTGATGTTTATTCCTTATCTATTTGTGAATATGTTAAATTATTAGCTTATTAGTTATTTATTATTATCAGTTCGATTATTAGCTTAATCATTAATATTTAATTTAATATATTTTATTGAAAATTATTTAGAAACAAGGTAACAAATCAAATTAACTATATACATGAGTTGACAAATTGTATTTGCTCGAAAGCAAACACTATCACATTATAGAATAACTGAGAATTTGAGACAATCAAAAATAAAAGTACGAAACTAGCAAGGACTTCCTATACTAAAATGTACAAATATAATAATTTAATTTGTTATTGAATTATTAATTAAGCCGTTAAAAAAATCTAAAATCATTAAGAATCGAAAACTCAATAATAAAAAAAATCTAAACTATTATCAAAATTGATAAACTAATAACCTCTTATCAATAAACCATTAATTTTTTTCTGACTCAAATAATTATTTTGAAGAGTCTGGACCTAAATCAACTACAAAAGGTGAATAAAAACTAAAATTATTTAACATATGTATGAATAATTTTGTTTCTCCAAAATAAATACAGATTTTGTTTCTGATAACGATGCTTTTAATAAAAAAAAACCTTTTTATACTTAAAAATTAAAACAGAGAAATTTTGAATTATTTCATCGTAGCCCATACTGGTGAAGAAAACAACTAATCATTAAAGCATCAAATGGAAGTTGCAAGGCTGGCGATATACCTAATTCTTATATCTGATTACGTGCATTTACACTCAAATTAGTTGAGGTAAAAAAACAGGCCTCTCATGTTTCATTTTTTGAAGGAAAAAAAAAACAAATAAAAAGCAAAATTATTGAAATAAATTTTAAGAAAGAGTAACAAATGAAAAAAAAAATTATTTTCTTGCATCTCCAAACATATACTGTTCCAGGTTTTTGCAATAATAAATCAGGACAAAAAAAAAATACTAAAAAATATAATATATATAATATAGTATGATTAAGTGGCCTGCATAAGAAAAAACTAATATATAAAAAGTATATAACTTATTGAGAGGTTAATTTTTCCTTAAAAAAAAAATCCTAAACATAATATTAAATAAGATGTTATTGTGGTTCTGTGGTACATATATATGAAAGAAGAATCTTCAATTTATGGATATCTCAAAATATCTGCCAAGAAAGAAATAAAATAAAAAATTAAGGATAAATTTTAAAATCATGTAAAAAATTCTTAAATGTATAGTCTTCTATTATCGTTTTATTTACTTTTTTATTAATAGTATAATAGACGTTCATGAAAAAGAAAACTACAATATAACAAAGATAAAACTTGATATAAATTAATTTCCAAGACTAAAAAATTGTTACGAAATTAACTTCAGCGAAACTTTGAATAAAATTTAACGTAATCAAATACTCCTTTTTATTACATTTTATTTATGTGACAATATTATACTTGACAATTGGCACTAAGTTCACAAAATTAATTAACTTACAAATAAAATACACCATCAGAGATTATGGAGAGAAAGTGTAAAATACTTCCTCCGTTTAAAAAACAATGATCTAGTTTGACTTCATATGGAGTTTAAGAAAAGAAAGAAGACTTTTCAATCTTATAGTCCTAAATTAAAGTTACATTAAATGTACCAAACATGGACGGATCTACCCTTTGTTGAGGGGTGTCAGCGACACCCCTTCGTCGGAAAATTACACTATGTAAGATAAGTCAAATTTTGATTTTATACCTATATATATTAAATTTGATACCTCTTGATACAAGTTAAAGAGTTAACTCAATGGTTAAGGGGTGCAATATTCCTACTTAGCATTTACAGTTTGAACCCAGCCAAGGTCTTTTAATATTTTAGCATTTTTTTTCTCAAAAAAATTAATGCATTTTTCCTTTCTTTTTTAATTAGCATTTTTTTAAGAAAAAATAACTACTTCGTTTTTTTACTTTGGATTTTATCACCCCTTGATGTTAGGCTCTTTTGTGTGCTTAGTACTTTATATTTGACACCCTTTGGTGTAAATTCTGGTTCCGCCATTGATATCAAAATGTTTTTTAATCTTATTATTTTAAACATATCACATGGAAGTTGAAATTAAAGTTTTGTCAAAAAAGAAAATGTATTATTCTTTCTAAAACAAACCAAAAAGAAAAATAGATCATGCTTTTCAAAACAAAAAGAGTAACAATTAAAAACTAAAAGAAACATTGTATCAAAGTATATGAGTATTTTAGTAAATTTAAATTATTAAAAGTTGTTTAAAAGTTAGAAAATAAAATAATGCCATACATTTCAAACATTCCAAAATAGAAAAAGTGACATATAAATTGGAGAAAATAAGATTAATATGCTAATAAATACTCCCTCCGATCAATTTATTATGTCTTTTTGATTAATTTATTTATCATCTTTTACCAGATATAATTATCAATAATAAGTATTATTTTGAAAATTATATAAGTAGTTATTTCTTTCCATATTTTCGCTTGATCATAAATATACAAATATTAATATGGTACAAAAGAGAAAAATATTAAATTGAGAGAAGTAATAAATAAGAATATAGTATAGCGAAATTATCATCTAATTAATATATTTGATTGTGCAAAATAAAAATATGACAAGTAAAATAGATCGAAAGAAATTGTATATGAGTAGACTGATAGTATTATCATGAAAAATATATAATCAATCAAGTTACTGATAAATATTTCTTTTATTCATTTATTTAACTAATTTAATTTGACATAACAATTGATATAACGTATCAAAATATTTTTTAATTTTATAATCTTCACGCTAGAACTAGAGAATTATATTTTTTTTTAAGAGATAAAAAAAGTTTTGAAACTAGTCTATTAAAAAACTGTTAAATACCTACAAAATTATTTTTATATTTGTAAGTCTCAATTAAATAATCCTTAGGCTGGT
Source organism: Solanum medicagineum (assembly GCA_026153255.1). Lineage (NCBI taxonomy): Eukaryota > Viridiplantae > Streptophyta > Magnoliopsida > Solanales > Solanaceae > Solanum > Solanum medicagineum. Next base: position 18,974,584 of record JAPFFP010000113.1, on the reverse strand, counting down.
GGCATTATTTGGCTGCTAGAGTTGACCAGAAAACGCGGGTACCCGATTCGTGCCCGACCTGAATACCCATTTTCTTCGGGTTCAGTATTCTACTTCGTCTTCTTTGGTCTCAATAGACCAAAAGTTCTTGCTCGAAAGTGCCCTAAAACCCCTTTTTCTGTATTTATATTTTCTGGTATTTTCCAGTTATACAATTTTAGGCTTCTTGCACAGGGAAACAAACTCTCCATGGATGATCATGACGACGATTTGAGAATTTTGCTATCTGCTTTAAAGGGTACTGTTTTTCTTTAACCCTCTGTTTTGTTAATGGAAATCTAATTGGTTTGGTAATTTTTGATTGTTTAGTAGCTGAATCGAACAAGATTATTGTTTTCTTTGATTTGTGGATTGTGGAAAGTAGGAGAAGAGTAGTTTTTAGTTGTTCTAGCTCTTTTCAATACGTGAAAAATTATATTTTTTAGAATGTTGGTCAATTTTATTTTACTGAATCTTGGGAATATCAAGTGAAAACAGTTTAGGTCGAGGAAGTTGTATTTGTTGTTATTCTTTTTGGTTGTTGTGTGTGTGTTATTACCTGTATGCACTACGTGTATTTGCATAATCATGTTGAATCTTGAAATAGATGGTGGTGTGTATGTTGGAGAGGAGGAGGAGGAAGAGGAGGAAGAAGAAGAAGAGGAGGAGGATTACGATGATGAAGATGTTAATGACGATAATGTAAAGACGGATTTGGCATGCCCATTTTGTTTGGAAGACTTTGATATGCTTGGATTGTGCTGTCACATTGATAGTGAGCATCGGATAGAGGCTAAGACCGGGGTAAACTATACATATATTTTCTTTTGTGTTTATGTTTGGAAGTATTCTTGGCTTTGTCTTTCTGCTTGATAATTTAAAGAAGATATATTGCTCTTGAAGGGTTTGAAATAGGATACGGACTAACCTTCAGAGCCTGTTGTCACGTATTCTGTTGGAGGATGTCTTGAAGTTCATTAGTCTTCATTGTGTACACTTTTAGATTAACTAGTTGAATCAGGTGGAGGTCTTGAGTTTGAACCTCACCTACCTATCAGAAAAAAGCTACTTCCAGGTTTTGTGGAAAAAGAAATCAGCTGCAATCGAGAGAGTGTAGTGCAGACCTAAATAATTAAAGTAATATGTTCCCCGTAAGCTTTTTAAAGACAGTGTATGGAACGCTATGCACTTGTCAAGCAAAAGAGAGGGCTTTGGGAGAAAGGTGCTTTTATTGAAGGAAAAATTACCTAAATACTCATCTTATTTACCATAATCTCTAAGATTTCCTACCATTTAATAAAATTCAAAAATCCCCTTTCGGATACATCACTCCTCTCTCTCTATCCCCCTCTCTCATACAACCCCCCCCCCCGCCCCCCCTTGACATATCCCTCCCCTATGTATCCAGATGTCTTGTTTCCTCTATGATACATCTCTATCTCCTCTCGGATACATCCCTCCTCTATGTATCTGGATTGTTGCTGATGCATCCGAAACTCATGTGTTTGAAGGGACTTTTGTAATTTGAAAAAGAGTAGGAAATAATGTAATTACTTTTAACTCGATGGGATTTATGTAAATTATACATTATTT
>JAPFFP010000113.1:18950797-18967754 GCA_026153255.1 Solanum medicagineum | reverse complement strand
CCACTATACATCTATTTAGAATACCATTCTTTCCCATTGTCGTTGACTGTGTAACCCTTTTCTCCTTGGTATCTTCCGTCCATCTGCTACTTCACACTGTCTCTTTGTAGGACATGTGGGCATTCCTCTCCTTTAGCTCTTGATTCACTGTCACCCTGCGGAACTTGTGCACATAGCTGGCTATTTTATGAGCAATGTTGCTCCATCCCACCTCATCTGAGAATTCCGATGTGATGATGATCGATCTCTTTCCCCCCTGTATAGCGATGAAGCTGACATATCTATCATGTTCGTTGAACTTAAGAGTTCCATAGAACTCCTCGAAGTGGTCTCTTAAGCTCCACGTTTTAATGACATTCCCCCTGATCTTAGAGGCTTCAATAAATACTGAGACCAACCATTTCAGAACTTTAATGCTAATCTTTACTTTCCTCATTAAATATCTACTATATTCTGTCCACTCAAACCAAGATTCCTCGCCTGCTAATCTGGTAATCTTGTAAGATTTGTGACCCGCATTGATGTAAATACTATCACTACCATTTTCTGTAGCCAAAGTACCGGCCATGGTTGCCGGAATCAAGACTAAAAAAAAATAGTAGATTCAAATTTCTGATGGAAAAGTCAAACCTCAAAAAGTGTGCCTGAGAGCATTTTCTCTCTAAAGGCAAAGCATTTTACAATGTCTGATCCCTAAGTTTTTGGATTTGCTTTTCCCTTGCTGTGGAAAATGCTCTAGATCCATTTGGTAAAAGGTAAAATGCCTCAGTCAGAAGGTTTTTAACATAGAGCCAACTTCGAGGAGTGATAGAACCTCTTTTGCTGTGATTTCTCCCAGATTTATAACTTTCTTATCACAGATAAAAAGTAGGGGTATCTAAAGATGATTTTTGTGTTTTCTCTTTAAATTTGTCAGAGAGACACCATTTAAGCTTATCCTCTCCAATATGTTTAGCACCATGAAACGTTGAACCTGATACCTGATGCGATTCATCCAGCAGTTTACTCCTCCTTTTCTTCCTTCTTTTGTGCTAGATTTCTTCTCGACATTTATCATCCTTCTTCAGTTTGTCCTTTCATCAGTTTAACGCCTTCTGCTTTTCTAATTTTTCTACTCATTTGCATGATAATTCACTAGCCCTATGGCAAACACCCTCCTGAACTAAACCTTTACCACAAAGAAACTGGTTTATTTTTAATTCTGGTGCTCTTTTCCTTCAATTAGCAAGATCAGTATTTTTCTTTCATGAATAACTTGAAATGAAAGTATAGATACTATCTATAATGAAAGTGTAGATAGAAATAATGATGATTTGAAATGAACATAGCACGTAGCAAATCTTGTGATGATAATGTAGTACATTAGAGATAATTGATCTTTCTCCAAAATGTTTTAGCTTGAAAAGCTGGAAAAAGTTTTGGTTCAAGTGTCCATGGGGCTGAATTTGGAATCTGAGTGTTTTGAGAAATATTAGCTGTTGTCTTTTCCTCACTGGATGATTGCTACATGCTATCCCAAGTAGCACATATTATCTTTTTGATTTCCTGCTAGCTCCTAACTTTAATGTGCCTGGATTGAAAAAAGCTGACTCTTTTTTATTTCACTCGAATCCTTGTCAAAGAAGCTCCCAAGCATTTCCTTCAATGGACAAGGATCAGGAAGAGAAGGTCCAGAGATCCGAATTCGTGAAAGGATTATTGTTCTCCACCATACTTGAAGACTATTTATGAGACTGAACCAGGTTGCTGCTTTTTCGTTCTATGGCTAACTAGCACAGAAGCTCTTTGAAGATGCTCCCCGATACACACTGATAAATTTACTTGCGGCTAGAGGCTGTTGGATGGAGTTAAAGCTGTCCTCATCTCCTATTGACCTGCTCCCAGTTGGATGACATGGCTGCTTATGTGAAGATATGTCCAGTTTATATGCTTTAACACAAAAACTTGTTTCAATTGGCGTGACTTTGGCATGCTATTTCTATTTCCCCTTTATCCGCTAACTGATGTAGCTTATACTACAGCTTCTTGTGACTATCTCCGTCTGAAAAGCAGAAGTAGTTCATTCTTATAGTCAGATCCAAAATGATTTGGTTATGAAGTAGCATATTTACAGTCATTGTCACAGTCTGCAAAAGAAATTAGATGTGATTCATTTGATTCATTGCGATGACTATCAGGTGCAAGTTTCTTCAGCTTTATTGTTGTGTAAACATGCTACTCCTACTTTATTCCCTTGCTTCATGCTGTTTTATCTCTGTGTTGGTCTCAAAGTAGAGTGGATAGAGGTTCATTGGAGTTATGACTTGAATGTCGTTTGAAAATTATCTAGCGTGAGTTTTATTAGTTGGGACAGGAAAGACTTAAGAGGTGTTTTAGTCGCAAGGGTGGCGGAATTGATTGAGCATGTGATCTCCCAAATGGGAGGTCTCAGGCTCGAAAGTTGAAACCCCTAACGGATGTTCTTGGTCGTGCTTGTTGCATAGGGCTTGTCTAGTGCAGTTTATTTCTTCAGTGTAGGTTAGTGATTTGTAGACTATGGAGCACATCGGAAAGAAAGGTAGCGGTTGTGGGTTCTTTTGTCGACAATAAGAGTTATAAGACTTGGCAGATGTTTGCAGAATGACTGTTTCCTTTTTCCGGTCATCATTAGTACTCACTCTCTACTTGATCAAGATTATCAACTTTTTGGCAGAAGCTTTTCTACTTTACGACACCATTTTTGTTGAGCGCAGAGCTTAAAATGTTGCATTTATTTTATCTTATCATTAGAAGAACAAAACTAGTCATGGTAAAAAGAGGATATTTTGAAAAGTCACTTGGAGAAGAATCACTTCAATTTGATTCCAGTAGTTCATGAAGTTTTCAGGTTTGTATACGTTGCAAAGAAGCATGGTTTACCAAAACGGTGTTGAACATTTTATGATAAAAATTGTGGGATGCTACCTTGAAAGGTGTTACAGGATGCACTTTCTTTAACCGAAATAAATATTTTTTCATGACCATTTACAAATTGAATGGAAGAAAATAATCTTTTCAAATCTTTTAGACTTAAAATGAATGGAAGAAAACGCTCAAAATTTGATCATAAACTATCAAATAGCAGCACATTTGCCTTGAGCACAAACTCCAAAAATCATTCAGCTGCATATGCAGCTCTTGGCAATGAACATCTATAGAAGTTCGAAGATATTTGGTACCATAGACCAAAATCGAGAAGTTCGAAAATAGAGTTACTGCACAACATTCTGAGGACCCTCAAGGCCTATGGAATCTCAAGGTGCTATTTAAGATACAAGAATACGGCATATTGGTTGTATGCATTTGACAAGCTATAAGAAGTATATCTATCAGTTTGTATGTGCATCCAAAATACAGGCTCCAAATTTTTCATCACTATCACTTGTCAAGAAATGCTGCTCTTGACTGAACAAAGACATCATCCCTATCTATCAGAACATAATAATATTTTAGCCACCCTAGCAAGGCAAAACAGGCAGGGTAACAAGGGATTAGAATTCCTGCCACATTTCAGGAAACAATCATAAAGTACAACGAAGCAACTTTTTCCACTGTGAGAGTCAAATAGACTCACTCTTTGAGAGTTCTCAGGCCTGTCCGAGCTTTTCCTCCTTCAGTTCAAAACAAAAACCTTCCACATCACTAGAATGGAAGGCTTAAAGGAGATGTGGATCTTTGACCAAGCTTTAATTGGTTCAGAGTCTGGGGTATTAGATCTCAAAACTGTTCAACCGAATTGACAATCTAAACTTCTCCCCACCGATCAGCAGTATATTAGGAGTATCAACGCCTATGTCATTTCCATGGAGAATAGTGCAGACGAAAAAACTGGTAATCAGGAAGGATTACGTGCAAGCGCCGTAGCCAACTGTCTGCAGCTTGCAATAGAGAATTTTCTTGCTCCGATTCATGAGGTCCACATGGACTCAAGATTGAGCTTTTCAGTTTGTATGTTGCAAGACCAAAGACTGGTAAAGAAATTCTTGAACATGCATTTACATTTCCAAGAACTTTCTTACCAGTTGCACCATGGTAGCGTGGCTGCCCTGTGCTCAAAGCTGGGAAAATGACAAAAAGATTACTTCAGAATATGCACCGGGAAGTAGAAATACACATGCACAAAACAAATACGTATGTTGTGCACACAGAGACTGGACAGGACATACCTCTTGATTGTGTGGACAAAGCATGAAAAGTTAGAAAAGAAGCATCCAGATCCCGCAATGTGGGACCCATGGGTATTCTATATATCGGATACCTATAATAGATTGTGTCAGTTGCAAACTAAAATGAAAATAAGAGCTTCAAATATCCTCATCATGTTGCAGATTACTCTCGACTCCTACAGAATTTTCAACATACCAAGCTACAGAAATCCAACTAGAAGGCAGCAAATCAGAGCTCCGGCACTTCTTCAGCTCTGGAAATTGAGATGCCAACACTGCTATCTGATAAAGAAGAGAAGAATGCAGAACATAATACCCATTTAGGATAAAGATGTGGATTTTTTTCAAACACTAACAAGTGGTGTACCTTGTCCGCCAGAGGTCTTCGATGATGTGGTTGCTCATGCTCCAAATACTCAAACATGAGTTGCCCAAGAGACTTGGAAATTTCAGATTCATCGCTTAATGAACCCATAACAGCCTTGTCGCTCAATGATAGTCGATTTAGTCGTTCGGCATTCAGATTTACAAGACTATGCTGGTTCCGCAGCCCATCAGAAGAGGATATGGACCGCCTCTCCACTTCACAGTCACTGCTTCCACCACTGCTGGTCTCCCTTGATGACTCAGCGTCACCCTCTCCACCAAGCCTGCTGGAAAAAACAAAAGGAGCACAAGATACAAGGTAGGATAGATGTTAAATACCCAGCCGCACCACATTCAAGTTATCTTTAGGTGAAAGAAAGAAATATTACCTAAAATATCCAATTAGATTTCACAATTACAAACAATCAAACAAGTAAAACAGACTGTTAACATGTAGCAATCAGCTAATCTGCTTGAACCAACCAATTTAGCAATATTTCTTTAGTGTGAGATGAGTAAAATACATTATATGTTAACAAGGCTGCTTCCTCGATTTCCGGTTTTATTCCTGGAGAACATGTCCAACTAAGAACTAAAGAACAAGTCTATCCATCATACATGGAAGATGTACCAACTACCAAGTGCTATGTTACTTTAGCCACTAAAGTAGCTAAAATGGATTTCTAAAATTCTGAAGTTTACCCTGTTTCTCACTGAACCATTTTCAAGTCCAGTTCCAGGTTCCAATCTCCCAAGTATCACAATAACATAAACTCCAGAACATTGGTCACAGGTATCACGATAAAATAAAACCCAGAACATTGGAATCCTGCTAATCTGGCATGCGTGTTTCATGTACCATGAAATGGTAAAGATCATGAAACAGATAATGAATCTCTAACATCAACTGTTGCACTAGCCTATGGAAAGTGCCGAACAGACAAGAAGTCTGAAGTTGTTTATACAAAATTTTGCCTTGAAACCGAAAAGTTTATTTTCATGAAAAGGATTAGCAGAACCAACATGAGTTGCAGAAGTTAGTTCAGAAACTTGTGAACTGCTGGGTGCCCTAAAAAAGTACATCCACCATTTACGAAGCAAGGGAAATCACTGAATAATAACCCATTCAGGTAAGCCTGTAGGGTGAATTCCACCCCCATAACACACCTATTAGGTTGTGCAGCCTGATGTAATATTTAATATATTGTTAAATACTCTATATTCATTTAATATATATATTGCAACATGGAAGTTGCCCAAGTAATTGGGTGTTACCACGTTAAAATATTTGGTCTTCCCATTTTTAGAGAGAGAAGCTCTCACTTCTCTCTACTTCATCTTCTTCAAACAAGATTTTCATCTTCTTCTTCCTTTGATATGTTCCCGATATAGAATTATCAGATATCAGAGAAGTATCATACTTCAATTTGAATTTTGAATTGAATAGAAAATGGAAATTCTGTTTTCGGAGAGCACAACCTGTTCTCAATAGATCTGATGTAGATCCTAACAACACCTTTCACAGAGCAGAAAGATATTAATAGTAAAATAAGGAGAGAGAACCATGCATTTACTTTCAGGAAAAAATGTTAATCCCATAGAGTAATAAATGTTTTAAATAATAAGCGAGATGGCGTGGAATATACGGAAATACTACTATTAGTTCAATAATAATGAAGCTTAGAAGGGCACCTAGACTAGAATCTCAAAAATCCTCAAGCAAGTCACAACAAATGCGATTAAAGAAACTTGTGGTTGTTGCAACAAAAACATATTTATCATTTCATTATAAATTTTTAAAGATTAAAAAGTATCAGCAGGAAAACAGAAATTACAAGCAACATACACAGCTGACCTTGAATTTATTCAAAGATCAAATGGAACTTTGATTTGTTCATGTAATGAGTCAGCTAAACACATAAATCACTGCTGCTTAGGTACTTATAACTCTGCAAGAATTTTTTCCACAAAGCAAGCTATGAGCAGATTTTAATCATCACGCACATGTAGAACCTGCTGTTGTTACAACACAACAGCCTCAACTAGTGCAATATATTATATTACCTACTATCTATTTATTTTTAAATCATATTACCAGATATTTATTTCATTAACAGCACAAGATTGAGTTTGTGGTGAGTATGATCAAGAGCAAGAGTGAAACACTGCTATTTGCTAGTTTGACTTCTAAGAGATCTTTTCACACAGACAAGGTTTCCTTTTGGGATAATTGAGGACTGGCAAATGCAAGTACTGAACAGCACTGCAAGTAAAACATGAAGGTCTGCTGATGGAATATTAGTATATTAACTAGTATTTTACTTTTTTATTAGTACTAGTTTCTATATATGTGCAAAGCACATATATCTTCAATTAATTATTTATAAACAAGCTGGAACAATATACCCATTGTAATCCCACAAAGCGAGGTCTGGAGAGGAGAGAGTATACGCAAATCTTTCCACTACCTTAGAGGATTTATGAACAAGCAATAAATTATATTTATAAAAAGTTAATATATAAATAAAAATTATATATAAGAAGAAAGTTCTTCTACAATAATGATAAAGGTTATATGCACCAGATATTTAGACCAAATCAATTCAACAACCATAACATGCAGGCCCAAGATATGACTATCACAGATGCATCATTGCATCTTGACATAAATCTATCGTTGGTCATAAGAAGATAATAGCAATTACATAATCAATTGAGGTATGTGGTTAATTTAAATAGTGATATTTTTTCATTTATAAATTTGTCAAACAACCAGCTACTCGAAGTTGGTCTTTTTCTTTTAAAGCAAAAAAGTTTATTTTATAAAGTTTTTTCCCCTCATTTTGACTCTATTGAATAATATTAGAAGAAAATGGTAAGGGAATTATTTAATTATTTAAAGAGTTCATATCAATAAGATACATTGGCATAGAAGCACAGGTTATTTCAATGTTCTTTTTGTCTGATTGAATAGTTAAGGTACTTTATTAATTAGTTAAGGAATTGAAATTCAGAAGAGGAATTTGTTCAGAATATATTTTCAATGTGATTTTTTGTTATTCACCAAATCAGTCAATAGAAGTACAATAGAATTAGAGTAAAAGGATATAAAAATCAATCAATATTTCAAGGCTATGTTATTCGCTCAACATTACTGTTCATGCTTATTTATAACAGTATAGATATTAGCTCATATGATTATATTAATGTTTTACTTGAGATATGAGCTCCCATTTTACAGAAAACCAGGAACCAATCTAAGAGCCTTTTTTTTTTTTTTTGAGGCTGGTAACTTTAGTCTACAAATATCCACAAGTATATTACAACCAAAAGTGTAGTTCCCCTACAAAAGAGTATTACATTTGACTGAAGCTTAGAGCTTAATCATACTGATGCCTATAGACAATCTAGTACATCAAAGATGTCTTCTGTTCTAGCCAAAATATCTTGTTTACACCAAAAATAGAAAAGGGCTAAGCACTTCATTCTAATCTTCTGAAGGCTATTTGCACATTCTCAAAGCTCCTATTGTTCCTTTCTTTCCAAATTGTCCACCAAATGCATGATAGGACAATCTTCCATCTCTCCTCCTTTGAAACATTATCGTCCCTATTCCAACTACTTAGAACTCCTTTTATGCTTCCTAGTTTCACCCACCTAATTCTCTTCCAGCAAATGAACATTCTCCATAATCTAAGAGCATGGTTGGAAGGCTGACAACTGGATTTGGGCATAATTACAGAATTTTGTCATATTTGTTTGACCAAGTAATTACTTTGGTCAACATATAATCGAAGGGGAGCAGTTACACTATTCAATTTTTAAGGGAGAGGACAGAATTGTCTGTTAAACAACATTACCCACGAGGCAGGTGTGAAAGTGAGGATTGATACTCAAGTCATCATTAGGAGAGAAACTTTCAAGTATCTCGGGTCTATAATTCAAGAAACTAGTGAGATAGACAAGGATGTCACACATCGTATTAGCGCGAGATGGATGAAATAGAGGGCCCCATCCGATATCTTTGTGTGATAAAAATGTGTCACCAAGTCTTGAAGGTAAATTTTATAAAGTGGCAATTATATTGTATAGGGCAGAGTGTTGGTCGGCCAAGAACTCGCACGTCACGTTCAGAAGATGAAAATAGCAAAGATGAAGATGTTAAGATGGAGGTGCGAGCATACTATGTGAGCAAGGATTACAAACAAAGATATTTGAGACAAAGGTGGGAATGACCTTTGTGGTGGACAAGATGTGGGAAGCAAGACTAAGATAGTTTGAATATGTGAAAATGAGAAGTGAGAGGTGGCTATGGGTGGATTCAAGGAGAGGTAGAGGTAGGTTGAAGAAGTATTGGAGAGAGATGATTAGACAAGTTTTCAAAAACATTAGCTTACCAAGAACATGACTCTATATAGGAAGTCAGTAGGTCAAGTTTTAGAGTACGAGGTTAGTAGGTAGCCGCACTATTTAGTTTTCCTTGTCAGCTTTTTTCCCTACTTTCTTATACTTCGATTTTATTGTTACACATTGTTTCATTTTGCTCAAGTTATCATATTGTTGGTGCTATTAGTATTCTCTATTACATTCTCTTTTCCTTCTTTTTTTAGTTTTACTTGAACCGAGGGTCTAGAAAACCTCTCTATCGTCAAACTATAAGGGTGAGGCTACGTACACACCACCCTCCTCAGACCCCACTTGTGGGATTTCTTTAGGTATTTCACTGGGTAACTTAGTTTTTCCCTCCACATGTGCTTATTGTGCTTTCCATCCAATGTGATACCATTTGAACATCCTCATTTATACGCTTCTGGTAACTAAAGGAAAATTATTTAATTTAGCATCACCGATTTGACTATATTAAAGGTTTAGTGCATCCACAACTTCTAGAAATGAAAAACTAGCCAAATGATCATCATCAAATGCAATCAAATATAGAATCTACGCTTTGAAGTTTTCTTCAACAAGCAATATAAGATTTTCTACAAACACGTCGCACTTCCTCAACACGCATGAGAGTATCCACCCAAGAGTTAAAAGACCATAGAAAGATGATATGGACATAATAATAGACTACAATATAAAGCATTACATTCTATCTAGTAAACCATCTTAAGTTATCAAAAGGAATACATCGCTATCCACGCAAATTTATGATATAACTATCGTGGCTTCTATTTTAAGACATCATTGGTTGTACTGTTGACATTCTCATAGATGACTATCAAAGGGTAGCTATTGCCTTCAACTAAACTTCAAGTTTATAAAATCCATGATCCAAGTTTCTCTCAAGCTTCTCTTTGGACCTAATCATCTCAACACCCAATTTTTGGCATGCATAGTTATTAAATTCTCTATCCTACTTTGATTGCACTTTTTGAGTCAAGCGTCTATCAAAATCACTCTTTATCCACAAAGGTAGGAGTAAGGTTTGCGTACATCCTAGCCCCCCAAAACCCCACTTGTGTGATTACATGAGGTATCTTGTTGTATAGTTATTGAAGTCTCTTGAAAAGGGGGTAAATTCTACAAGAAAAGAAAATAAACAAAAAAGAAAGGTAGTTGCTGTACTTTTGGAGTGATTTCATTGCTGTGATTCATTTCTGTGTATAATGTAGCAATGAAACAATCGTAAAATGTAGCTAAAGGTGCGATTCTGACTGTTGAAAACTTGAGGAAATGAGGATTAGTGGATTACATAGGTTACTTGGTGTTTCATGTGTAAACACTCAGAGAGGATGTGGATCATTTCTTAAGACAGTTCAGGATACAATAGACCATGTCGGCAATTATGAATAAAACATTATCGAGCCTTGAGAGAACAAAAGAAAAGACATTGGGCTCTTGATGTTGCTCCATTAGCACACTGTTGACAGTAAGGAGGGGGGAAATAAGAGAATATTTAAGAAAAATCTTGACTTTGAACATCTGAGTAGCCTCCTATTTTTAATTTCTTCTTTGGTACACCCACGAGGTTCCATTTAAATAGGAGATTGAATCTGAACTTTCCCTGTTACTTATAAAATTAGATTTTATGTGATAAAAATAAGGGAGAAAAATAAATTAGCCACATGAAACAACTAACTTAATCCATTCCAAGTTAAAGCTCGTGATTCTATGTTGTAATCCACTCAAACACGACATCTTTTCTTCTTTTAATTTAATCTACTCAAACTGAACTAAGCAATTGAAAAATTAAGAAGGATAGCTGAAGCGGACACCAATTTAGATGACATTTGGCAAGCAGAATACGCATCAAGAGAAGACAAATTACAACAAATAAAGAAAAAGTGCATCAGAAGTTGGCTTACCTAATGCGTGAAGACGGCTTTGATGGATCTACATACAATTGGATGCCGGATAAGAAAGGTACGTAATATTGTATAATTGAATCTTTCCCATTCAACAATATTGGTACCCCCACACCATAGACGCTCCACTCGCTAAAAGCTTCCCAAAGATCCCCAAGGCAATAATATTGATTTGGCTCTGCTTCCCTGGTTCTACGGCCTCTTACATTCACCTGTCCATCAAAAGTATGATAAAACGACAAATATTCTTTACTTATGATATACGACAAGCATTCATTACTTATGATAAAACGACAAATATTCTTTACTTATGATATACGACAAACATTCATTACTTATGATAAAACGACAAATATTTTTTATTTATGATATACAAAAACATTCATTACTTGTGATATACAACAAAAACATTCATTACTTATGATAAAACGATAAATATTCTTTACTTATGATATACGACAAACATTCATTACTTATGATAAAACGACAAATATTCTTTACTAATGATATACGACAAACATTCATTACTTGTGATAAAACGACAAATATTCTTGACTAATGATATACGACAAACATTCATTACTTATGATAAAACATACGATAATCTAGATGAAATAAATCACACAACTGCCGGGTGCCATTTTTCGTACAATAAATAAATCGCACAACTGTCGCCTGCCATTTAAAAGTCAAATTACATCCTAAATGTGAGAAAGATAAAGGAAAAATAAAATCTTGAAATCAAACGGAGAAATTCTAGAATCTTTTCAACAAAGCAAACAGCATTTGCTTCCTACATATGAGACTACAACCACTGCCCTTCAATCTAGAACTACTTCAATTTGGTTGTATGAATCCTCAATCTCCATTATGCAAATAAGAACTAGAAATGCATAAGAAGCTCTCTCATTTGCTAATTGTTTACACAGAAATGTTGCTGCTATTTTTAAAATAATAGCTGTTCTAATGTAGAATCAAATGACAAAAAAAAAAAAAAACTTTTCTACCTCAGAAAAATGCTGGGCGGGCACGAAGGGAGTAACAGATTCCATCAAACGATCCAAATTGGTAACATTTATGGGAGGCCTTGGTGGTGACGCCGAGCATACAGAGGGCGTTTTCGACAATGTAGCAGTATTAGTCGAATCGTCCGAGTCCGTCCGGTTCCCCACCTCAGCTACAGCTGCCGCCGCCTCAACTTTAGCTGCTCTCTGCGACGGCTGCTTCTGCTGCTGCTGCTGTTGCTGTTGCTGTCTCTGCAACTGCTGTTGCTGCTGCTGCTGCTGTCGGCGGATAGCCGGAGGGTTATAAAATCGGTCATCGCCGTGGCTCCGCGACACCGCGAAGCTTCCAGAACCAGACATTATTCTACTTCCAATTTGTGCTAAGCTTAAACTAAAAATCTGCAAAATTGGTGAAATTCAACAACTGAAAATGCAGAGATTTGTGAAATGAGAATAGAATTGAAGTACCAAAAAATCAAAATCTGCGACTTCACTGATTAGGGTTTTTGAGGTTTTGGGAGGTTTACATCAATGACTCTGTTGATTTTTCGGAGCTTCTGAAGGCGGAAAAATAAATAAAGGAATATAACAAAATATATTTATTATTTATCTTTAAAAGAAAATAAAAATAGAAGAAGGGGTTTGAGCTTTCACTTTACTTTCACGTGCAGTCATTTTGTGACACGTGTATGCTTCAGCCAATCAGAGACACTCACCCATATTACCTACCCCCTCGGTACTTGAATATTCCCATTTGCTCTTTTGGTTCTTGGTTTTTTTCCACAATTTTTCCTTTTTTGCAAAAAAAATTTAAAAAAAATCTTAATACAAGAATAAATATTTAGCTTGCATTTAAATATGAAATATGAAGTCAATTTCAAATTCAAGTGGTTTTAAACTTCTCTAAGAACAAGCAAATGTAAATTTACATTTGAAACTCTTATTGATAAACAAAATGATGTTGGTGAGTTTTATAGTTTTTCTTTTATGGTAATGATTTTGTTCATTTCATTATTTATTACTGAAATTTTTGATAAAATTATGTGTTATCTTACAAATCATAAGTATGAAATGAGATTTGATTATCATCTGGCCAAATAATTCGTTGTAATGTCGTGAGTACAATTTATTTTTTATCGTTTTCAAAATTTCTTATAGGATTTTGTTATCGTTTAAAGTTAAAATAGATATAAATAATTTCTTAGAAAATGCATTTTAAATATCTTACAAGCTAACACTATTTTTTCTAAAAGATTAACTTATATTTATGATGCTTGCAGAGTGCATAATTTAACATCAAAATAGTTGATCATATATTTTTTAGGTGTCAAAAGCTCGATTAGTTAGGAACTACCCTGTCAACTGAATTGCTTTAGACAACATTATTGATTTCTCATATCTGTGTCATACTTCTTTTGACAATACTTATCGATACTCTAATTTCACAAGCTTATGAAATTAAGTGTGTTTTTTATGAAAATTGTGAAAAGCTATATATATTATTTTAATGATAATGTATATGAACCTAATGAAATAGTCCCTTCGTCCCATTATTTTGACTTGGCATGGTGTTTAACAAAAAAAGTAAGATTTTTTAAACTTGTGGTGTAAAATCATTCTGGAATAATTTCATTAAGGGTAAAGGGGAAATTTTAAGGTTAAATTGTTTTCAATTAGAGTAAGGTGACATTCTTTTTGGGACGGACCAAAAAGGAAAGAGTGTCACCGTAAAATGAGACAGAAGGAGTAATAAATAAGGCTTTGTTTGATTTTTTATGAATATAACAATGCTTTGCTAATTTTATGAGTTTTGACTTGCATGCCTAGCTAAGAATGAAAATATTACTATGGCACCACATGAGATTGTTGTTTTTATAGATGTAGATTTGTGCATGAGAGAAAAAGGGGTAACAATTGAAATGGTGGCAGATAGTTATGGTCATTTGTTTCATGTCCTTGGTACTTTTATTTAATTTGTGAGGAAGACATCACAATTAAAATATTTAGTAATTCAACAAGCATTTAAAAGAACATTAAGGAATGGCAAGTCAAACATGATATACAAAAAATACTGTACAAACATTACAGAAAAAATGACATTACGAAGTAGATACTACTTGTAAGAATATAACGAAACTGATGGATTCTTTTGAAGTGATCAACTTTGTACGTGTCTCTAGGATATGAAATTTACTTGAATTCTCTTTTTTTTTTTTCACATATTGTGTATTAAAAGTATACGATAAGTTATAATAGTTAATTCTGCAATTTGACTTCTTACATATTAAGATTGAGTGTTATTTAAAAAAATCAATAAAAAATCAACCAGCACAGCAATAACACGTTCAGTGAAATTTCACAAATGGAGCGTGAGGAGGATATAATGCATGTATATCTTATTACTGCCTCATGGAGGTAAATAGATTATTTTTTAAAGCCTCCGATGACCAAGTGTAGCAGGTTCAAATTAAAAAAAAAAGGGCGATGAATAAAATATAGAAAATCACAAGTAAATAATATAAAGTCTACCAGAAGAGAAGAGAGCAATAACGATAGCAACAAAATAGTGCAATAATCGAAATACAATAAACTACATAATATGATAGATTGTTGAAAACAATAACTAACAATAATGAATATTAATAAGTACTACAATAATAGAACTAATATGATGACAAAAACACCAACTATTCTAAGACAACATTGCACTATTGACTAACCTTTTACCTTAAATACGTGTCCTCCCCATTCTACTATTTAAGATCTCACGTTTATGATAGCCTGAAGTTGCATTATATATTGTCTTCTCACTTCTCCTCAATCCTTTTCGGCCTATCTCCGCTTCTTCTCGTACCCTCTATAACCAACCTCTTGCACATCCTCATTAGTGCATCCATACATATATTCTCTTCATATGTTCAAAACATTTCAGTCGCTTCTCTTATCTTTATCTACCATGAACATCATTCCCATCTCAATAAATCAAAAGGAACAATACTAAGAATTAATAATAATTTACACAATAATATAAAGTTATTATTTATTACTTTTTTTTTCATTCTAAAAGAAGTGTCATATTTACAAAAACTCTTGTAATATTAAGTGTGTATTTCCTAAACAATAAAACTTGTTGCGAACAAACGACACTAGATTGATTCAACAAATTTTAAAATAGGTTATTGCTTTAATTACCTATTTATAGCATATTCTTATTTGATACTGATAAGATCATATCAGTCACATAACTAATAAATAATTTTGTTCTTTCAATGATTTTATTATTTTCCTCGTGCCCAATATAATTGTATATTTTTAAATATCATGTTCCCTATATTACTAACTATACGTAATAGCAAATTTTAATAAAATTTGATCAATGTGAATTAATAATTTATTTATTTTGTAACATGATCATCTTTTTATTTGTCCATGATTTTACTGAAATTACTATTTTTTTTTCATTTATTGACAAAGCTTTTTAGTTCCATCATGACATACAGATTTAGTTGATAATTTTAAAAAAGCAATCAAGTGTTAACCGTGCATTGAATCGTCACAATGAATCTGAATTCATTTTAATGCTTAGTATAATTATGAAACAATATTAAATTGACAAAAAAGATAATCAAATATAACAAGCGAGGATAGAGAAATAAATATATAATGCTATATTTGTGTTCACATTCATGATCGATTCTAATACATCACATATATTAATGTTATTTTTATTTTTTCCTTGAATAAGATAATCTTTTATTTATATTTTTGTGTATGTGACACAAATGCCTCAAAAACATCCATTTTTGCATGCATTTATGCACATGTCTGCCTAGAGGTATCTATTTTTTTAAACAATATGTATATTTAACTTTTGTCATTTTTTATGATAGTCCAATTAGATATATTTGATTCACTTGTTGATCTTACATGATCGTATTCATATGTTTTTTTATGGAATTTCACATAGTATTAGGCTAAGCTTATGCCAATATTTTGTTTAGTAAAATGGATTATTCTTTTTTTCGTAATTATTCATCCAAGTTTGCCATAAGATAAAAAAACTATAAAATGGAGAAAGAAGAAATCAAAATAATTTTCATAACTAAGATACTTAGTGATAAATAATATTTTTGTACAAATAATAAAACTAAGCGTGTCATAATTTTTTACTATATAAGAAGCGTCAATAAAGCAACTCCAAGCAGACACTCTCCGTCAACATGTCTACTTGAGATGCCTGCTTCTGCGCCGTTATTATATGGGACCCGTAAAAATAATTTGCGGGTTTATTAATTTAATATTTTCAAAACAACTTAATTATATTTCTTCAGCTGTTACAATTATGATTTTGCTTTATTGCTTCAATTATGATTTTACAATATTAGCCACGATAGATTATTGCGGTGAGTTTCTTAATTTAATATTTCCAAAGCAGCTTCATTATTTATTTTTTGTGAGTTTCTTAATTTAATATTTCCAAATCAGCTTGAATATATTTCTTCGGTTGCTTCAATATGAAATCTGCAAAAAAAACTTGCGGAGTTCGTAATTTAATATTTCCAAAACAGTTTGATTATATTTCTTCGGCTGCTTTTAGGTCTAATAATTAATAACTTAAAATTTTGAAAATGCATATAAAAAATTTATTCGCATCACAAAAATTGAAATTAAAAAATATTTATTGGGTCCATGCGAATATGGGCGCTCGTGATTAGTTTATATACATACATAAAACTTCAATATTTGAAATATTAAAATTAAAAAAAAAATTAAAGTACATTTGAAGTGAAATATGATATGCACTAGTTAAAAGTTAACCTTTTTTTCCGACTAAATTTTTATGATGACATAATATTGAAATATCTTTATCAATTTTAACTTCTAACAATCTTTTATTTTCAATTATAACCAAATATTTGTCGAAGTGACTACTAAAAACTATATCCAAGGATCTTGTAGTGAAAATAACAAAAAGTCCATTATTTTTTTTTAGTAGATTTAAAATAACCCTTTGAAGAACAATTAAGCAATTTTATCTTTTAGAATTTATCGCAGATAAATCTTTTTAATCTCCATCAAATATCTGTCAAAA
>JAPFFP010000113.1:18937384-18950697 GCA_026153255.1 Solanum medicagineum | reverse complement strand
AGAACAATTAAGCAATTTTATCTTTTAGAATTTATCGCAGATAAATCTTTTTAATCTCCATCAAATATCTGTCAAAAATTCTATATTAGGAATTATAACATATATATTTGTTCAAATGATTACTAAAAATTATATCCAGACTCTTGATATAGATCATCACCATCACTACCACTAACACCACCAACATATCCATGATAAATCCCGCAAGTAGAGTTTGGAAATGGTAAAATGTACCTAGATAATACTACTGAGAAAGAAATGTTGTTTTCAAAAGACCCTCAACTCAAATATCTTACCCTCAAAAGTAGAAAAATACTAGATATAGACGAACGATTATAATGAAAAACAATTGATAATTTTATAAATACACTAAAAGTAGCAAAATAAATGACAGATACTAGCAACACGATATATGAAGATGTGACTAATCCTACTAATCTGCCATCACAAGACAAAACTATTTCCTGCCCTTATTAGCCTATTAACCTTTTATCCTAATACATGACTTCTGTTCCTTTCTATCTAAAGTTATGTCTTTGGTGACATGAAGTTGTGTCATATTCTGTCTAATCACTTCTCCCAATATTTTTTCGGTCTACATCTACCCCATCATGTAACTCGTAAGTCCAACCTCTCGTACCTCCTTACAAGAGCGTTGACACTCCTCTACACATGTTTAAACTATCTCAATCTCGCTTCTTTCATGTTGTTTGTTACAGAAGCCATTCTTAATCTCTTCCAAAATCACAAAAGAATAGATCACAAAATTTGTGCGTCTAAATATAAGTTCTCATTTAGTATTTCTCTACTTAAATTTAACAATTGACTCAAATAAAATTTTTTTATAATAGAGCTAAAAGATACTGATCCAACAAACCTAGAGGATCAAAATTGGTCAAATTAATAAGAAAATAATATTTTAAACCTACTATTATAATACAATTAAGAGACCATTTTTATTGTTATCTCAGATCAGGTAATTAAGAAAAGATTTGGCTAACATTTAAAATTATAATGAAATCAAAAGTCACATGGTTGGCAAAAGCAAGCAGCCAGACAACAAAGTGCAAAAATAATACGTATAATTTTGGGGAAAAAAAGAAAATGTGTGTCTTTTCTTATCCCAATGAAGTGAACTTTGGAGGACCCATCTGAGCAATTTTCTGTGGTCGATGACACTGAAAGCGTGCGTGGGAGGTGGTACTATTTGAAGTCTCGATTTCTGACCTTATCCCTCTTTCAACAGCTGCCAAATTTTCGATTCTTGATCTGATCGACACCCAAAAACCCCTTTTTGAAGAAAAAATCGAATCTTGAATTGCCCCTTGAAGGAAAATCTGGTGGAGGGGCAATTCAATCTTGAAATATTGGGTGAGTGGGTTGTTGAATTTGGTTATTTGGAGTTATACCCACTGGCCATGCGACTGTGGTTTTATGCGATCGCCCTCTCAAGAGAGGACCTCAAGAATCTAGTTCGACTCTTTGATATCTCTGCAGCTGTTTTCTTTAGATTTAGCAATGGCTGCTGATGCTACTCATGGCCCTACTCCCAAAGGGGTACTTTGCAATGCTGGTGCTGGTGCAGCTGCTGGTAAGATTTTGAGAAATAAGTAGGGTTTATCTTTTTTTGATTCCTAAGGAAGAAATAGGTTCTTTGTTACCTCTTATTGATATGCTTGAGTATATATGGATATGATTGATTTTTTGACACATGATCCAAGGGTTTGCTCTGATTTGCGGAATTAATATGTTGCAGGAGTAATTGCTGCTACATTTGTGTGTCCTTTAGATGTTATTAAGACTAGGTTGCAGGTTCATGGGCTGCCAAAGCTAGGAAATGCTAGCGTTAGAGGTAACGCCTTATTCTATTCTTATTGATTCATTAGAATGATCCTTGATGTAGTTGAGGTTCTTAAATCTCCCTCTAAGCTGCTTGCTGTTTGATTGTGTTGTCCACTTGCCACACACTATTCAGATTTTCAACCCACTGCTGTGTGGCAATAGGGGTAGATTCAGCCTAAGTGTATATTTTACCAAATGGTTCAGGCAATATGTAGTTTGGACGGAAAGCAGTCGTTGCTGACATTGTAAATCCACAACTGACACTTACTCATGCATGCTTATATTGGGACAGATAATTATCTATTAAAAGTTAAACATATGAAAAAAATGATTCGAGAAAAAAAACTTTACATGGTGAATGTATCAGCGGTAGCTGACTTTGTTTCTTCTTCTAAACAGGTAGTCTTATAGTTGGGAGCTTGGAGCATATATTTCAAAAGGAGGGGTTGCGTGGAATGTACAGAGGGCTTTCCCCAACAGTGCTAGCATTACTTCCAAACTGGGCGGTGAGTCAGATTATTTTATAATTCTAACTTTAGCATAACACTAACTTCTGTTATGTATAGATCAAAGGCTGTTTACTATGCAGTTTGTTCTAAAGAGTCTGGTTGTTATGGATAGCTATGAGGATAACCTTTATCTTATCAGAAAAAAATAGTGGATAGCTACAAGGATGGGCAGTTTGGAAAGATAAATATAGAACCTAATGGATATTACTAGCTTTTGTTCCATCTCCTTGTTGCTGATATTAGTCTAACTTTTCTCTTAACTTCTGCATGTATAACTTGGTGTTATTTCTTTTGGTAATTGGTTGATAAGGGAGTTGAAGCGTACTGGACTCTGATTATTATGTTCTTAGATCAAAGCTCATAATCGTCTTGTTCCAAGGTTATGCTTGGTGTGCTTGCCTGTTTTTGCCAACATGTTTAAATGTCATTCTGCAATAATCCCCACTTCCCATTAAAAATAAAAAAGGAAAAGAAAAAAGA
Organism: Solanum medicagineum; assembly: GCA_026153255.1. NCBI lineage: Eukaryota > Viridiplantae > Streptophyta > Magnoliopsida > Solanales > Solanaceae > Solanum > Solanum medicagineum. Next base: position 18,947,866 of record JAPFFP010000113.1, on the reverse strand, counting down.
AAGATGCTTACATGTAATTGATAAGTTAATAATTTATCTATGTGCACTCAGGGCATGGGCATGGCTATATACCCAGTCTATTGTCTTTAGAGTTTACCTTCTTTTTACTGTCCGTATTTGGTGTCAACAAGTAAGAAAGCTGATTTGAGCATCGTTGGTTGTAGTGAATGATTGAAATCGGGATGCAGATCTCCGCCATATCTTGTTCTTTTGTGTCACTTATTTAGTTTAATCCATGGACTTGTTCTCCTTTTCTTCTTGTTGAAGTCCAACCTCCTGAATGTTGTCAAAAAGTCTGTTTTTGATTTGATGACTTGTTTGCTTTTTCTCAGATGAAGCCTTTCATCTAATTCTAGTGGCATCCTCTATTTTCGGGACCTTAAAAATAAGTGAATGGATATGGTGATTCATATAGCCAAGCATACTAATTTCTGATTGAGGTGTAGTTGATTGATTGTGTGATCAAACATTTCACTTGCCATTTTCACCTTTGCATTGTGTTCTGTAATCTCTCCTCCTTCCTTCCGGCACAGAACCTATAATTATTCATGAATCACAGTTAACCTGTTTAACCTATACCAAATTCTCTTGTCATCCCAGGTAACTTGTGATGGTTTTTCCAAATCCCTTCCACTGGCTATATGCATGCTGGTGGTGGGATGTTTGTTCATAGAGTATTTGCTGTGTAATCTAGAACCAGATTATTGCACACTTTAGGTGGGATCAAGCTAAACTAAATCCATGAGTAGTAGCATCGAGCTCAGTTTTACCTTATATCTGCGCCCAGAAAGGAAGCAGACCTATACTGGGTAGGTACCACCAACGTGGTGCTCAGTAAGCCTCAGTGACTACCCCAAGAAGGCGGAGTAACACTTAATTGAGGAAAAACTGTAGTGCAAAAAAGATAATAATGTGCAGATCATAGCTTAATATTGAATTGTTACAGTAACTGAAAAGCTGTTAAACTAGTAAGCTGACCAACTGATTAACTAGTAAATTGACAGTCTAAACATATATAAATATTTGAATCCACTTTGAAAACTGATTTAACCGATAGTTTTTTTTTTTTAAAGAAAAAGTTTCTAGCAATGGTGCTGTGTGTACGGAACTGTCATTGTACACGGTGAGTCCATATTTGAAGGACATTATACCTAAGTCATACAATTAGGACCTCGATGTGATTTTTTTCTGCTTATCATCTCAGAGGTTATGTTCTCTTTTGCTCTTTTTGGCTACTTCTCATTCTCTTTTGGAACCTATGGTAAAGATTGTCCTATCTTCCTCCAAAAAAGCTAGCAATGGCATGCGTGTATGAAACTATCATAATACACAGGGGAAGGGCATGTCAGGTTATTTCCCACCACAAACAATGTTGGCCTCATGATACTCATGCTCGGGGAGGTCGGCTAGCTCTCCTGCCCTAGTTTGATCTACAAGCTACGGTAAATTGAGTGAATTTCGTTATAATCATGCTCCCTGCGTGTTTGATAAAAGGTTTAAAGGATTATTTTGAGGTTAAGTGCTTGTGGTGTCAAGTTTGTGCTGACTCTCCATACTAAAAAGAAAATTAATTAAACTTAGATGTGTCTTTAAGATTTCTAAATGCCATATGTACATACATATGCTACTTAATTTATATTTCAGATTTTAAATAAGCAAATAAACCTCATAATATGTTTGATGTGAACAACTAGGATAGCTTTATATAACTCCAGGCAATTTTGACATTTATTAAAACCTATACAAATTGGAAAATATAATTTCAAAGTCCAGAGACAATGTTAAGGTCAATGTGAGGAATGGTTTGAGATTGATCTAGAAGAGTGTGAAGTATCAAAAGAGAGCTAACATTAAACTTGATAGACAAGAATCAAGATAACTATAAAGGTAAAGCATCCGTACCTCTCGTCACGATTATGGCTCATTTATTGTTCAAGGTTGAATGCTATTTTAAGTGGAAGAGAATATAAGAACACAATTTTTTTTGTGAGGCCTTTTTTGGACACAAAAAAATGAAATTGAATGATAAAGAGTTAAAAGAAGATAATTAGGTCCAAAAAATTAGGGGTAAAAGAAGTACAAGACGCAATGGGCTGAATCCCATCAATTGCACTGCCTATATGCTTCAAAAGAAGCTTTATGAAACACAACAAATAGTTTCAAGTGAAGCCAGCGAACATAGTATGGAACTGAGTAAATTAGGAAACAAAAGAAAATGAAAGAAAAATTTTAACCCAATCACCGAGCACCTCGTTGTCACTATTTATGGTTATTCATGAGTTGCTTTTGACACTTTACTCTAATGCTACTTGTATCAAGAGGTCACAAGTCCAAGCCTTGAAAATAGACTCTGGCAGAACTGCAAGGTACGGTTGTGTACGATAGACCCTTCCCGGACCCTGCGCATAGCGGGAGCTTTAGTGCACCGGGCTTCCTCTTTTTTAGTATCATGGCGGGCGTCCAGCCGAGTTTCCTCTAGCTTCACCTCGCTCAGGCATATTTACTTATATATAAAGTGAAGTTCTCTAGAACATTCATATTGTCAATCCTAACTAGCTTGGGTTGATTGATTGATTGATTTACTTACAAAAGCACAGACTATACTAACATCTAGTGTAAATTAAGTGCATTCTACTTCTTGTGTTATAGTGTATCTAAAAGTACATTGTTTTCCTGTAAAAGATTACTGTTAATGCTACTTATACTAAAGTTCAGAAATTAGGCTTAAGTTGCAAAAACAGTGGGGAGCAGTAGAAGTAGGAGGGGGATGCGGAAGTAGGAAAAAAAGGATCAAACTGTTTTCACGAAAGGTATCTACTAAGAAATGATGGTAGTTGTCATTTCTTATTCTTTTTCTTGTAGTCATAATCTGTGTCCCATTCATTTTTGTTTGGACGGGAAAATGGATTGGGTAAAGCTAATTCGACCACTCTCCCTATGTGTCTGAATCACTTGAGTTCTATTTAGTTCCAAAGATGAGATCTTTCTGAAAGTTGTACTGTATTCCTTGCATATCAGTATATGATTTAGTCAATTCGAAGTGTTGGCTGTTCATGGTGACAAAGGAGGCTCATTGTTTCTCTTCCACTAATTAAAATTGAAGCTGTGTGCTTCAATTCTTATTACGTTGTCATGTTTATGCACTTAGGTTTTGATTTGGTCATGACTTCCTCAATTTCATAGAGAAGTATCTAAGTTTATATAAACAGTGATCTCCAACATATTTTCCTTTTCTGCAGGTATATTTTACTATGTATGATCAGATGAAAAGCTTTCTTGGCTCTGATGGTCAGTAGATATCCTTTCCTCAAAGATGTTATGCCATTGACTGATTAGCTTTTCAAATTAATTTTTGATAAACTACATTTAATTTAGTGGTAAATACTTCCATTTGGTGGTGGTTGTAGATGGAAGTCAACTTTCGATAGGTGCAAACATGTTAGCTGCTTCTGGTGCTGGAGCTGCAACCACAATTGCAACAAATCCTCTCTGGGTTGTGAAGACACGTCTTCAGGTGTGTTTTATGAATCCAAATTTTAATATTTAGCTTGATTTGTAACCGATCCTGTAAGATCCCATTCTTTTCCATTTAAATAGCTTGGTTTTATTTTTTCTGTGGCTTGGGGAAGAGCTAAAGATGTTGCTAATAATCCTTTTAAACCAAAGCTGGGGCTGATATTAAAGCGACTTTATTTAAGTGTTTGGTATTGACTTTGTGGGTTGGAGTGGAACAATATTTTGTCAAAAACTACAAATAATAAAGCGGCTGGAAGGGCCTTCTGGTTTCTTCCAATAACTATAGAATTTGCAATAAGGGGAGGAATTTTGGAGATAGACATGTCCCAATGCGACTTTCACTTATCCTGCATGAGGAAAACAGAAAGTTGAAGAGTTCTCTCACAAAAAAATGTGAGTGCATTCTGCATCTCCTTGTTTAGTAATTAATTGAAAGAGAGGGAGTGTGATTTTAGTATTTTATGGCACACTTTCGTAACTATGTGATCTGACAAAGTGATTAGGTGCCAGTCCTACAGCAAACTGCGTCAAGGTTGTACTGCTATATAATTTACCCTAAGAGTTGTACGCCTAATAATGCCATTGTGCGTTCGCGTCTTGGGGCTGGCTTTTGCTCACTTGTCGCTGGCTAACAGCAGAGATAGATGGATACAATACAACATTGTTCTATCTCAGTTGGGATCTAATTGCTTTAGGTCCATTCCAGTTCTGTGTTCTACTTTGGGGCATTCCTTAGAATTTGATCTCCTGGTCTATATTTTCTTGTTCTTGCTTCTGAATGGTTGTGGTCCACTTATTTTGTTTTGTTTTGTTTTTTACTATTAAAATTTCCGAAGTTTGAATTTTGTGCATGATGTATGTGTACTTTGATTTTTGTAAGATTTGTTAATTGAGACCTAAGTCAGCCTAATTGTCACTGTTCATTTGTGGTTTAGTAGGTGTTTGGACAATATCTGAGTTGACGTTGAAATTGGTTAACAAATGCGAGATTTGAACTTCATTCAAAAAGGATTTTGTGAAAGTTAGGTGCCGTTTGGCCACAAATATATTTAGAAAAAAACTGAAAAATAGTGTTTGGGCATACAAGTTGCCATTACTTGGCAAATATATTTAGCAAATATCCAAGTTCCCAAATACTAGAAAAAGCTAGTATTTGGGATTTTTTTAAAAAATTTAAAAATTACCCCAAATTTTTATATATTTTATAAAAGCACCCATCAGTTTTGGCATAAATTTTAGTCCTACTTTGTTGTACAAAATTTATACGGGTATACTTGCTTTATACAATTTTTATCCGAGCTTGCTCTTCAAAGTTACTTCCAATTAGAGGTAGTAATAGTTGTTTTCGTATACAATTGAATGGCATTTTCCTTCTATTTTCTTCCTCTTTTTGCAGATTCGTATTAATTGTATTCTTTGTCTTGGTTTTTCATGGAACATGTTCATTGTCAAGTGATAATACAATAATATTTAGAACTTATAAGGTATACATCATATCTTTTTAAGTTGAGCATTTCTCCCAAAATCTGTGGTCAAATGTATGGTGAAACTTTACCAAAAATTGACTTGCCAAAAATATTTGGGAATTTGGGCCAAACGCCAGCTTAGAGATCTGTGAGTGAAATATTTTACTTGAGAACACATTTAAACCAAATACTTGAAGTTCAAATAGTGAAAATATTACTTCATGCCCCATATGGGTCTTTTTAGTTCTAAGCAGGCTACTTTTGCTTAAAAGTAAGAAATTGTGAGTGTGTGGATGGTGGTGGTGGGGGATTCAGGGTGTTCACAGGAGGGCATGTTAGACATTCAGCCAAGGACTATTGATAACCAACTTCTCACCTGTTTGGCTCGGCTGCATTTTCATGCCAAAGTTGGAGAACTTATATCAACAAGTACAACATTCCATGTTTAGTGTTTCTATTGTTTAGTGGGGAATATGTAGCCAATGTAGTGTCGAGAATTGTTACACCATGTAGTTGATTAATTAATGTTTATGTATTTCTGGTGTAAAAAAATATGGTGAAAAAGATCTTTTTAGCTGGACCAGTATTGTCAAATGTCTATTAGTTATGCCATTTAATAATGATTGAGGACGTGTCTACCAAAGATATGTTTCTAAATGCACTCCACTAAACAATGCATTAATCACATTCTCACCCTTATTCATTTGTATTAACCTTCTGTAGACTCAAGGAATGAGAACAGGCTTTGAGCCTTACAGGGGCACATTATCTGCTTTAAGGAGGATAGCATATGAAGAGGGCATTCGTGGGTTGTACAGGTCAATGTTTGCTTTTTCTTGAAATTTGTCGCTCTGAATGTTTCAAATTGCTTGTCTACCTCCGTTTTTGCTGACTTTATAATGCGTTGTGGTGGACAGCGGTCTGGTGCCTGCTTTGGCTGGCGTTAGTCATGTAGCTATCCAGTTTCCAACTTATGAGAAAATTAAGAGTTACTTGGCCAAGCGAGGTGATTACTCACTTTTCGTCATAACGTTTCCTTTTCACTTCCAGTTAGTTCAGTATCTTTAGTTTTGTTTTCCCATCTCTTGGAAAGGATGGCATCGTGTCTGAATGTGTTGGCTTGTTTTATGATGTCAGGTAACACTTCAACGGATAAACTTGGGGCTCCTCATGTTGCCGTTGCATCATCAGTTTCCAAAATATTTGCTTCTACATTGACATATCCACACGAGGTATGTTTTTACGTTGGTTGCATTGTTAATCTACTTTAAACAGTAAGTGAAACATAAACTGGTCTACCATATGATGTCTTGGTCCACAATTTTACAGAAATATCATAAGTCAACTTTTTCCTGCCTCCTTTTGTTGGGATATTTAGCGCACCTGCGTCTCTTATCTGTTGTCCTTCTCGGGCTGTCTTTTTGGTCAATTTATGGTTGAAATGCACCGCTATATTTTGCATGCGTTCGGAAAAGCTTAGGAATAGTGTGTTTGGCAAAAGCATATGTTCACAAAACCATTCTTTGGAATTTTCGTTGTAGGTTGTTCGTTCAAGGCTTCAAGAACAGGGACGCCATTCTGAAAAACGATACTCTGGTGTAGTTGACTGCATTAAGAAAGTCTTTCATCAAGATGGCATTACAGGCTTTTACCGAGGTTGTGCAACCAACCTAATCCGGACTACCCCTGCAGCTGTTATCACATTCACCAGTTTTGAGATGATTCACCGCTTCCTTGTGACCGTGTTCCCCCCTGATCCTCATCCTCACACATTATAGGATGTCATGCTGACTTGGGGATTGGTTCACTATAGTAGAGGCAGTTTAGTTCATACAAGTCCTCGAACATGGCGACTGATTCGTCTGCAGCAATCTGCTCATCAGTTGTGTATCTCATTTCTTGTTAGCTGTCATAGCAACATAGAAAAGCCATTTTGAAACAAATTTGCTATAATATTTTTATCCTGAAATTGATGATTAAAGGAGCTGAAATGTAGGAAGACTAGAAATTATACTGAGCTTTGAGAAATTAAATATTAGTCAAAACTTTTTGAGGCATTTTCTCTTTTGGCTTTCCAGCTTATATATCATAGTAGTAAGTATTCCTTCATCTTGACTAATTTCAGGGGTCGAAGACAACGAGATAATAAGAACATAATTAAAAATAATAAACTGAAAAGACAATGTAAAGAAGAAATTATTATCTGCAGATTTTTAACTTCAAATTATATGTATTGTCAGTATTGTTACAGCTGATGACTAGTTTCATTTTATTAAGTGCTGGCCTGAGAAATTGTTACAGGACTTTCTAAAAGCAAATGGAATCTACCTTTATGAAAAAGGAAATGTTATATCTCAAGGAACAAATATCTCTGATATTTAAGCAAGTGTTAGCATCAAAAGAACCCCAATAGATGATTGGCTGCCAGATGCAGAGTCACATTATTCTTGAAATATCTTGCAACTTTCTATGAAATGTCAGTTTATTTGCATTTGAAAAAGGAGAATTTAGAAATCAATTTTACTGGTGAAATGAAATTTTAAAAAATACATATTAGAAACTGTTAAGTACATAGAAGGGTCTGAATGGTGAAGATTAGGGTATAAGGTTAATAAGTATTCGAGTGTTATTTGATTTTTTTTTATCACTATGAACCTAGCCAAGAGGGTATGGGGAGCGAGGAATAGAGTAGAAGGTTAATAGGTATTTGCGCGTTGTCTAACTTTTCTACAACTAGGATATGACTATGGGAGGATATGAAGGTCGAACAATAGAGCAGAAGGTTAATGTACATATGAGCATTAATGTCTAATTTTTCTAATACTAGGACGTGATCCTAGATGAGTGACTCTGAAGTATAATAAATATAATAGAAGGTTATAGGTATTTGAGCATCGTCTGGTTTTTCTACTACTAGGACATGATCCTAGAGATTGGAGAGTTTAATGGGTATTTGAGCATTTTCTACTTTTTTTCTACTACTATCTTATTCTCTTATTTTGTTACCGAATGTTTTGTAGTTTTGCTATTGTTCACTTTTTTAATATTTTGCATGATTTATTCATTAGTATATTTTCTTTTCATACTTGAATTTTAAGTTTGTTATATTTTACTTGAGTCAGTAACAGACCCCATCAGTTGATTACACTAAATTTGTTAATGTTGTATTTATTAGAAACTACTTATCTACAATATAAAATTAAGTAGGATTATTCTTGCTTTCTTCTAAAGTTGGGTATCCTAGAATAGAGTCATCCTTTTTTTTCAACTTCACCAAATTGTAGTTGAGATAGTTCATCTTTTGCTTTAAGTCTTATTATCCAACCTTCTTCATTTTTGCCCCTAACAAAACACCCTTTGTTAGTCAAACAACTTTTTCATTTCTTCCAAGAAAATAATCCCTTGATGGATCCAAGAGATTATGATTCAAAAAAAGAGACCTTTAGTACTATTTCTAATTACATTAACATTACTTTCTCTCATTTCATCACCATGTAATAAAGCATATCAAAGGCAAGTTGACTCATAAATCTTCAACTTTCTCAACCTCTTTCTAAAAAACAATTGTAATTGAATATTTATAATGTAGGACACACACTCACTCACACATTATATATTGAAATAATTGTTATATTTATGTAATTTCTATACACTGTTGTTTGAGGAATTTTCGCATATAGCCACTCAAAAATACTTTAATTATGTTGCATAGTTATAGTTTGGATAATTACATTTCGTAACTATAGTTATAGCAACGTTTGTATAATTCGCGCAACATTTGTATAATTTGCTATACAATTCACATTTTTTGTATAACATTTGTCTATTTCGTTGTACAATTCATGCACAATATTTGTTTAATTCGCTATACAATTCATGATATTTATATATTTTGCTATACAATTTGATTCGTGCACAGCTTTTGCATAGTCACGCACAACATTTGCATAAATTGCGCGAATTATACAAAACTCAAACTATAATTATAGCTAGATGTTTGTCGCGAGCCGTAATTAATTTAAACTATAGCTATATTAGTTAACTAACTAGTATATGTTTACTTATCCGCGAGATTTTTTCTTATTTTAGTACTCATTTCCAATAACTATATAAGATTATAACTATATCATGAAGGTTTTGGATTGTTTCAATAATTACTAGTACTATTTTTGGCCATGATAAGTCAATGTAATACCTCTGTAATTTAAAGGAAAAGAAGGGAGAATGTAGGGAATTGCTTTCATGAAGTCTAGTCTGTGGGCAAATTAAAGTAAGAAACAGTAACAAAAGTGAGGTGGAAAAATGTTAGGAGTGCTATGGCTTTCATGATGTTATTAGAAATGGACCACTTTACCCTTTCTAATTTTTTTTAATAACTATACAATAACATAGTTAATTAAGGAAGTTCCATTAGGCAGTAATGACTACAAAATAAATAAAACTTTGATTAGTGATTAGTGATGCAATAAACATACCCACTGAAAATCCCACAAGTAGAGCATGGGAAGGGAAAAATATACACAGACCTTACTACTACCTTATAAAGATAGAGAGGTTGTTTCCGAAAGACCCTCGTCTCAAAAAAATCATCCCCAAAAGTAGAAAATATTAGATATGAAACGACTAGAATGGACCATAAATGAAATTATATAGCAACAATAAAAGTAACAAAATAAATGACGGATAATAACAACACAATATATAAAGACACGACTACTAACCTACTATAACACAAAGCTTCTACCTTCTACCGTAATACCTGATCTCCACTCTTTTCTATCTAAAGTCATGTCCTCGGTGATATAAAGTTGCGGCATATCATGTCTAATCACTCTCCCCCAATACTTTTCGGTCTACCTCTGTCCCACCGGATAGCCTCTAAATCCATTCTCTCGCACCTCCTAACAGGAACTTCAACACTTCTTCTCTGCACATGCCTACACACAAAAAGAAAAAAAAGATGATGTATTGAAATTATTAGAGAATATTATAGTACTAGTTAATCTTGATTATAACTTAGTTTAATAAGATTTTCACTGCTAATCACATTTTCACTTTTTCTGTCTCTAACTTTTGCCCTGGCATTCCCATATGTTGGGCCAATTCCAAATCAAAGCTTTACCTTGATGGGAAAGCTCTATATTACTAACACTTCCTTTTGTCCCGCCCCTCTTAAGGTTTGTGAATAATATTTTTTCTTTATTTTTTTCCTTCCACTTAATTGCTACAACTTGTGACACAATTTGGATGACTTAATAGCTTTTTCTATAAATCTTCTTTTAACACAAATATTAAACGATTTCTTTTCATTTATCTAAGTTTGATGGGCAATGTTATAATCAAATAGAGATATTGAGACAGTAGATATCTCATGAAATTAGTTAAGGTGCACAAGCTGACCCAACTATAATGACTTCTTGTGACTTACTGCCACTCTACAGAACCGTACATGAGATTTTCACCTCATACGGCTCCTCGTTCAATTCTTTCGAATTCATTG
>JAPFFP010000113.1:18919953-18933925 GCA_026153255.1 Solanum medicagineum | reverse complement strand
TTTTTTTTTGTAGGTGTTTTTTTTTTTGTATTGTGTGGTGGAGGTGGTGCGGGGACCGAGAGAGAATAATTGTCAACTACTAGAGTTGTATATATTTAGATCTTTTGTGGGCAAATAAACAGTGATATTAAGTTGTTTTGAAGGTGACATATTTATCGTTTTCTGCTGGCCAATTTTTTAAAATTCAAATAGCAAATATTCATTACTCTGTTTATAATATTAATAACATGCATGTAGCTTCAAAAGATAAGACTTGTTTTTTTGTTAGAATTGAATTGAATAGTTATTGAGAAATAAAGGGATAAAACAGTAACACTTTTCAAAATACATATAACTGTTGTGTAACAAATTTTATTTCGAAGTTCTTTGGAATTTTATTCGAGTTCGTTTTCAAAATACATTATGTTTAGTTCTTTAAAAAAGACTTCTTTTTTGGGAATGGAGAAAATAAGTTTCGTAAGTGATTTTTATGTTGATTGTCTTTCTTATCTTTGACACTCCACTGAGAGCGGAGACATATGGGAGCAAGAGCCTGAGATTTACCCAAATTCTCTTCGATGAAAAATTACATAGTAATGTATATTAAAAATATTTTTTATATATATATAATAAATGTTGAATTATTTTTGCTTCTTTACATGTTTACTCTACCTTACCGAACCCTCATCCCGCTCCATCTCTATCAACCGAAACCCTAGCCCCGTGCTATGTTTTGATTATATATAAATGTTAGTAGTAAATAATATTTTATGCTTATTTATCAAATTATATGTACGAAAATAAGTAAAAAGACTATTTATTTTTCAGATTTTTATATAAAAGATATTTTTTAAAGTTTATTTTCTCTTCCTCATTTACCGAACCCCTTACTTTTGACTATTCCAAATTTCCAACTGTACCACCTTCGAACCCACTTTCCATTTCATTCCACTTCTATAATATTTTACTAGATTACGTGTAAGTATTTTTTTGAGATAATATTTTATTAATTATTTAATAAATATTAAAAAATTAATAAAAACTCAATTTATTTTTTTATAAAATATTTTGCTTCGTACCAAACACACCTTATAGTCTTTTTAATTTCTTTTGCCTCCTGTATTGCCACATTGGATTCTTTACATTGTGTTACGAATCTAATGAAAAAAAGGAGGAGGCCAACAAATCACCATCTCTACTCAAGAAACATTTCTTTCCCTTAAATAACTTTTTACATCACATGATGCACCTTTATTTGTTGTCATACCAAATTTAATTTATTTATTTGTGCAAAAACAAGCAAGATTATTATTTTTATTAAATTAAAGTACTTACACAAAACTAAACTTGTAATCTCCAATGCTAAGTTTCTTGAAATTATTATAGTAGCAACTTTTTAAATTAAACTTGTGAAAATATACACTCTTTTTATTTTAATTTATTTGTCTAGCTCTAATTTTTTTTTATAGAATTTAAAAAGTAATGACAACTTTTGAAATTTATAGTCTTAAATTAAAGATATATGCAATATATCCAATTACCTTTTAATTTTTAAATCTAAAACATATCATATAAAATAAAATAAGACAGATTATTGACAAATCAGATAAGAGCAAATGCGACATTAATACGCAAAGTTAATAAAAACATAATAACTTTCACCCAAATCTTATATATGTAATAGATATGTAGGAGTACTAAATATTTGTACCTCCACGAGGCAAAGATAAGATCGTTGGACACTTTATCTTCCTCATAACCCACCTGTGAAATTTCACCTATATATGCCTCCACGAGAGAGTGGTAAAATCGATGTATATTCTATCCTCATCAAATTTCATATGTGAAATTTCACTTGTATGTTGTCACTATTGATGTTGTACTAAATATTTATTCCTCCTTAATGCAGAGGTATGATCGATATGCACTCTATCTTTCTCATATCTCATTTATGAAATTTCACTGATATACTGTTATTACAGAAGCAATACAAAATATTTAATCAGCTATTTAGTTACTATTTATATATTAACTTGAAATTATAATAGAAATTCATAAATTTCAAATCTTGAATTCATCCCCGGGACTATTATATGAATCAATAACCCTCAATGCTTTCAACTTAATTTTTATGTATAAATTATATTTAAAATTCTACTTCCTAATCTCTTTACTAATTGATTCAAATATTTAACCACCTGCTCGACAAAAGAGTCCTACAACGCGCTGAGAGAGATTGGGTTCATGAGGTTCGGTATTAGGCTCGGAACTACGTAGTGCTAAAATTCTACAAATTCAATTTCAAAGCAGCAGTTTTTTTCCCTTTCTTGTTGTTTGTATAAAGCATATTAAAGCGCTTTTCTTGCGTTTCGTGGGGAGAGAGGTGAGAGTTCAGTTGAGTTGAGGGGTGGGTGGAGAAAAAGCAGAAAAAAGGGAATCAAGCAAGCCAAAATTGAAGTCTTTAACACATTACTACTACTTTGTAGTTGGTGAATGAGTATAGTAGTCTATACTAGAAGAAGATTACAGGGAAAAGATTGAATCTTTATTTACTTGGGTGTCCTCTCTAAGCTTTATTTTTGATTTTTTCAAACAGTGTAGATCTTGTTCTGAACTCTGAATCCTCAATCTTGGGTTTTTCAGGAAATTTACTACTTGGAGTTTTGTTGGTTGTTGGGAATTTGATGTTTGGCCCCTCATTCTTGGGTTTTTTCAGGCAATTTACTACTTGGGGTTTTGTTGGTTTTGGGGGATTTGTTGTCTGACCTCTCATTTTTGGTACTTCAACACAATTTACTGATTGGGGTTTTTGTTGGTTTTTTGGGAACTTTGAGAACCTTGATGTTTAGGAATCCATTATTATCAATATAAGGTGTTTATTTTAGCTGTTTGAACTCAAAAATGGCGTCCAATGGAGCATTGTCGTTCTCGGTGACGTCTGTGGTAGAGGATGTTCTTCAGCAGCATGGCAACAATAGCCGATCAAGAAATCTTGATTTGGATGCCCGTAAAGCAGAAGAAGCTGGTAATGTGCTCATGATTTTTACTTTTTCCCATAGTTTTGTGATCTTTTACTTTGAAGCTGATCATTAGTGATTAGGCTGTGGATTCAATGTTTCTAGCATATTCATGTAAGTTTAAGAAATTTGAATTATCATTTCCAAATCAGTGAGTTGAGTGATCTGATGATCCTATATTTGAATTGTAGCAAGAAGGCGGTATGAAGCAGCAGCATGGATAAGAAAGATAGTTGGAATTGTGGGAGCTAAAAGTTTGCCGGCTGAACCATCTGAAGAAGAGTTCAGGCTTGCTTTAAGGAGTGGAATGATCCTTTGCAATGTACTCAATAAAATTCAACCTGGAGCTGTGCCCAAGGTAATTTCAATCCAACCCCTTCCACCTCACAATCGTAATAAAGGAAATCAACCAATCAAAAACTATCCCTCGATCCAATACTAGTAGAGATTACAACATACTGTTTCCTAGGAACCCTCGTCTCAAAACCCATAAGAGAAAAAAACTAAATATGACAAAAAGGAAAGGAAAGGGAAAACTAACGCATATACGATAGATAATGACAACACATGATAAAAAAACACGCCTATTCCTGCCACCCTACTATTCCCAAAGGCCAGACATCCACCTAACCCTACCAACCAATTAGTCTGCTGTTCTAATTCGCGACCTTCACTCCTTTCTAAGGTATGTCCTCGGTGAGACAATACTAGTAGAGATTGATCATTCGAAAAGGAAATTGCAAGTTAAAGAAGATTCTTGATAATGTACCTATTTGTTGATGCCTTTGAATTGGTGTTTTTCACTTCAGAGATTAACCTTTATCATTTATCAACTACTTCAGGTTGTTGAGAGCCAATGTGACTCTGCAATTATCTCAGATGGACCTGCCTTGTCTGCATACCAGTATTTTGAGAATGTCAGAAATTTTTTAGTTGCTGTGCAAGAATTGGGGATTCCTTTGTTTGAGGCATCTGATCTGGAGCAGGTAAGTATCAAGTGCATTTGATGGAGGTCCTAAGTAGTCTATAATTATAATGGGACTCTTAGTAAATTGAGTCTTAGTGTTGTTATATAGGCATTTTCATGATTGTTGTTGGAATTTCTATAAAAGTGTGGAGTCATTGAATGATAGAGCTGCTTTCTTGACCATTATCAGGGTGGAAAATCATCAAGGATTGTGAATTGTGTTTTGGGACTTAAATCCTACAGTGATTGGAAGCAAGAAGGTGTTACTGGAGTCTGGAAATTTGGTGGAAATATAAAATCGAATACATCAGTGAAACAAGTTGTGTGGAAAAATTCTGAGCCATTCACAAATTCTTTGTCAAGGAATATATACGAGAAACCTGTAACTGGTGCAAGCATTGAAGCTGAAAAACACAAAACGGTAGGTAACCTCTGCCTGACTGAGGAGAGCATTTACACTCATTGAGAATAATGAATTCAATAGACTTCACTAATCAACTCTTCTCTTTACAGTCCAGCTCTTCCTTGAGCATGCTTGTGCGTGCAATCTTAACTGATAAGAAGCCTGAAGAGGTTCCTAATGTAAGTAGAAATTCATTAAGTGTGATGAACTTTCCTCTTACATTTTGTTGTGAACTGTGGAAGCAATTCCACTCGAGTCTCAATCTTCTTGCTCCTGCATTTTTCTTCAAATTACTTTCGCTTATTCAGCTGAAGTAGGGAGTGTCAAGCAGGGATCAAATGAACTGACTTGTAGAAAATCAATCCAGTGAACTATGAGTAGTTGGATATTGTTTAGCGTTGTACTAGCCTAAATTTTATTTATCATGAAATGTTATTTCCTGACATTGAACTTTCTTTTTTAGTTGATTATGGAAAATTATTTTCTGTCAGGGAAATTGGAAATGGGAAGTTAATTTACTATGAAGTGTATAAATGACCTTGTTGTCTGGTAGAAATTGGAACCCCATCCTTGTCACTCAGTCTTTTCTTTGTTAGCTTGACATCTGAAAAATATTGAGTTTCTTCATTCTTGATTTTATTGTAAATCATGTGTATTTTATTAATTCACAAGTCCAATATCGTTCCGAAAATATAACCTCTCTATCTCTATGAGGTAGTGGTAAAGTCTGCATACATTTTACCCTCTCCAAAATCCACTTGTGGGATTTCACTGGGTATGTTGTTTGCAAGTTCAGTATCGTTTGGTTCCTCGTCACCAGAAATATTAACCTTCCTCCAGTTAAACTAATGTACAAGATTAGCTCTTCAGATATGATTGATGTCCTCACTAATTACTTCAAAATTATTTTTATCTGGTATTTGTCATAACAACTCATGACCGTCAAGTCCTACATCAGAACTTTTTCCGCACATGTGTTGACTAGACATTATCTTAACTAGAAAAACATTTTCCATAATCATGTACTTTAAAGATATGAAATCTTTGTTTGACCTAATCTATGATATGCATGTGGTGTTAGAACTTCCTGCAAACCTTGCAGTTCAACACCTGTAAACTGCTGGAGAGTTATTAGCTATTATCTATGATTTTATTTGGTATCTAGTGCCATTTGTTCTAAACTTCAGCAATGTTCTGCATGCTACAGCTTGTGGAGTCGGTGTTAAATAAGGTTGTTCAGGAATTTGAGCATCGCGTTGCAAGCAAAATTGAACTGGTAGGTTTCGCAATATTCATAAATCTGCTCAATTACAAGATTATTCATTATTGACTAACTTCCTTAGTAGTCACTATTGATTCAGTGCTCTCTGTTTACTCTTTCCATTTTATGCTTGTATAAACTCCTTTTATTGACTCCGTCCTTTGATTCCTTCTTACAATATCTACTTCTACACAAACCAAAAAAATTATAGACCAGTTAGTCTACTTTTTTAATGTTATTTACATGTGTTATCTTATGCTCTGACATACCATGTAACATCCTTCTATCAGAGTAAAGCAACTACAGATGATTCAACTGGTTCTGGTGGTAACAAATCCCCCGTGAGACATACTTCCGATAGTGCAAAGGTGAGGTATCTAATTTATAATATCCACCTGTTTTAATTAGAGAGTATAATTTCATGTCAAAAGACATGATCCCTCATACTTGCAATTTTTTCTTCCTTCTCAATCAGGTTAACCAAAGGAACATGAACCTAGAGAAGAAAGTGGACTCCTTGCCGGATGAAGAACTTGAAAGAAGATGCATGAAGCAATACATCATTGTTGACCAACAGCAAAGAGACATTATGGTAAGCATTGAAGATTGCCAGGCTTGATTAGACCCTTAAACATGAAGAATTCAATTTCTTCCCTATATTCTTATGAGCCTTACTGTCCTATTATAGAACCTGAAGCAAACTCTTTTGACTACGAAAGCGGGTATGCAGTTCATGCAGAGGAAGTTTCATGAGGAAATGCATAATATTGGTAGGAATATTGTACAATTTTTTATTTTTTTGGCTGTGTGGTATGGGGATCTCATGGGTTTATGTGGATTCCTTGATTGAGTGTTTCCACCTAATTATATCTTGCATTATAGGCATGCACATAAATGGCCTAGCTCATGCAGCTTCTGGTTATCATAGAGTTCTTGAAGAAAATCGTAAACTTTATAATCAAGTTCAGGACCTTAAAGGTGACATCCTTATGTGTTGGACCACATCGTGTCTTTCTTCATCTCTTATTCAAGCTTTGAACTGAAGGTTGTCTGTTTTTGCTCGATTAGGAAGCATAAGGGTTTACTGTCGAGTAAGACCCTTTTTGCCTGGGCAATCTAATTGTGCTAGTTCTGTGGATCACATAGATGATGGTACTATTACAATTAGTATTCCATCGAAGAATGGCAGAGGGCGAAAGTCGTTCAACTTCAATAAAGTATTTGGATCTTGCGCAACTCAAGGTAAGTATCAAAATAAAAGAGCATATAATATTATATCTGAAGTTACTGTTGAAATGGTATTTATGTTTACCTTTTATAAAGATTGGAATCTTTACTTTTAATTCTGTTATCCTTCAGCTTTCTTCAGTGGTCTCGCTTCTTACTTTTTTGGCAGGCGAGGTATTTTCTGATACACAGCCACTAATAAGATCAGTTCTTGATGGCTATAATGTCTGCATATTTGCTTATGGCCAGACAGGATCAGGAAAAACCTACACAATGGTTAGTTAAAGAAAAATATTTCCATCACAATTAAAATTTTATTCTCTTTATTATATGTGCTAAGAAGCACTTTTGCTGTATTCAGACGGGACCTAGCAATCTCACAGAACAAAGTCAAGGAGTAAACTACAGGGCTTTAGGTGATCTATTCCTTCTTGCAGAACAAAGAAAGGATACCGTCCACTATGATGTGTCTGTACAGATGATTGAGATATACAATGAGCAAGTTAGGGATCTCCTAGCTTCTGATGGTGTGAACAAAAGATATCCTTCTGAATATCTTGTCACTTAAGTTTTAATGATCTTTACTATTCTTCTTCTAGACATGTTGTATGTTTGGCAACAAACATTCTTTTGTTTAAAATTTTTTAAGTAACTTTAAGCTATGTATCTTATACAACATGTTCATTTTCAACTCTCGTGCTTAAGCTTCCTGCATTCCTTAACCTAAAATTACATTAGAAATACGTAGTGCTTCTCAAGGACTAACTGTACCAGATGCAAGCTTGGTTCGTGTGGCTTCAACTTGTGATGTTATTGATCTGATGAATCTAGGGCAAAAAAATCGTTCAGTGGGTGCAACAGCACTCAACGACCGCAGTAGTCGCTCCCACAGGTTTCAATGCAGAATCATTTGTCTCTCTTAATTTACTTTCTAGTGCTTCATAAGAAACATATAGCGGAAATGCTAACTCTGTGTGGTCTTTAATGTGCAGTTGCCTAACAGTTCATGTTCAGGGAAGAGAATTGGCTTCTGGAGCTATTCTTCGTGGCTGTATGCATTTGGTTGATCTTGCAGGAAGTGAGAGAGTGAACAAATCTGAAGTAACAGGAGACAGACTTAAAGAAGCTCAGCACATTAACAAGTCTCTTTCAGCTTTGGGTGATGTTATCTCTGCTCTTGCCCAAAAGAATGTACATGTCCCATACCGTAACAGCAAGCTTACACAGCTTCTGCAAGACTCACTAGGTAGAATATAAGCTAAATGATGAAGTTCAATTGTTCTTGCGACTCTTTTCTCGGTGTAGTAAAGATTGGTTTTTGGGATGTGACTTTCTTGTAGGGGGGCAAGCCAAAACGTTGATGTTCGTTCATATAAGCCCTGAACCTGAAGCAGTAGGAGAAACAATTAGCACACTTAAATTTGCAGAACGTGTTTCTACTGTTGAACTAGGCGCTGCACGAGTAAATAAAGACTCTACAGATGTCAAAGAGCTCAAAGAACAGGTTTTTCTTTTTTCTTTTTTAATTATTTTTCTTTCTAGTATAAAAAAATAGTCCTAGTATAGATTGATTTGGGTCTCAAGGACAATATTTTTGTTTTATCAGATTGCAACTCTGAAAGCAGCACTAGCAAAAAAGGAGGAGGAGTCAGTCCCCATGCAGCATAAGGTAATGAGCAGTCCATGTGGCGTGCAGCCACCACCCGTTCAATCTAACCCACAGAAAAGAGAAATTCTAGCCAATTCAAATGTCCAGAGGAGACCAATGGATGACGTAGGCAACATAGAGGTAATGTCTCTAGACTTGGTTATCTCTCTAAGTGCAGTTATTTATAGCACAATGCAAATTCTTAAATAGAATTATCGAGGTCTTTAAGTGTTAAGTGGTGTTCTAACTAAAAAGATAAATAGATGTCGGAAATATTTGGAAGAGCATGAGACTTGAATAAGCTTATACCAAAATTAGAGCATAAGATACCATGATTGAATCCTTTCTATGATCATCCATTTTGTTGTGGTTGTAATATGCAAAAACCTGGCTTGACATCTACTAATGTGCAGATATCTGGTAATTCAGCATTCAGACAGAAGAGGCCAAGCTATGATCTTGATGAGTTATTAGGAAATTCCCCTCCGTGGCCACCAGTCAATAGTCCCTGCGAAAACTATGTGGGATACGATAAAGACATGGGCACAGGTGAGTGGGTAGACAAAGTCATGGTGAACAAACAGGACTCTATCCCTGGTGTGGGGAAGCCCTTTGGATATTGGGAATCTGAAAATGTCATGTCTGATGCCTTTGCTCAGAAATATCTTTCGGAATCATCTAAATTATGCCAAGAAAAATCAAGTAACCTTTTCCCATTGAGTGACCACTTCGACATCACTCCTGCTGATGAGCTAGAAGAATTTGATGCAACGACCAGTGATACGTCTGAGCCAGATTTGCTTTGGCAATTCAATAATTCAAAACTAAACAGTTTGACCAACGGTATTGAGTCAAAAATCCAGAGACCAAATCCAAAACACGCGAAGAGCCCAGAAACAAGGTAGTCTCTCATTTGCTCACCTATTTATATTGCTCTTGACGAGTAACATAATAGTTGATCATCAATCAACAACATTTCATTCTCCAAACTAAGAATCAGTTGTAAGAATCGTCTTTAACATTTCATTTAACTGATTGTGGCAGGAACATGCCTTACAAAGTAGGGCCTTCACCATCACGAAAGACAAATGGAATTGGTCACACCCCTCAGCGGACTGGGAGGCACGCCATGCCAACTGAAATGAAGCGAAAGGCAGGAAACAGGAAGTAGTAGGGGGGATGTCTTGCGGCCAAGCTGTTTCGATTCTTTTATTTTTTCTTTTGTTATTATTTCAGGGGGGTGTATGAGAGAGTTGTTTCTGCTTTACTAACAGAGCCTCTGTCCGGCCTATTTGATTTTTCCCTTCAAAATGTGTATGTTGATTTATCTGAAAAGGCAATAATTCTGTTGCGTGTAATCTTTACATTATTAGATTTGTAGAGTTCAAGTTCTTTGGTAGAGAACAGTGTGAAGATCTTCAAAGGTTGTACTTCCATATAACATTTTGCGTCACAGTGGAGGATTTGACATGTACATTTTGCACATATTCAGTTTGATTTGGTTGTGTTTTACTGTAAAAATTTGAAGTGGATTATGAAACCATTAGTTTTCTCTTATTCTTACTTTTATTGATGTCCTGGTTGCACAGATTATGATTACTTAGTGGGAAACAATTTTGTCCAAGGTATGTTCAATGATGATAACTATGAAGAAAAAGGGGTATACTAAATAGAGATGATTAGAAGTTGAGATCCCAACTTTCTAAATGGCAATAAAAATTTGAGCCACACCCAAGGTAAACAATGAAGTGAGTTGAAACTGCTCAAGTAATAAATAGAGTATGTAGATGGTTTTTCACGAGGTCTCAATTCAAATTCTAGCGAAAACAAAATACCAGGTGTTTTTTTTTCATTTATTCAATTTTTATCGATAGAGTAATTCAATATTTGTGTTGGTGAAAGATGACCAAAAAAATATAACCAAGTATAATGTCACAAGTTGAATTGGGGATGATATGTATGCAACTTTACCCTATTTTGTGAAGGCAAAAAAGATGTATTTGATAGACTCTCGATTCAAGTAAAGTATATAAAAAATAAGTATGTCAAACTAATACAATAACAAAGAAATCATGCTGAAAACAATGAAGAAAAGAACAGTCCCAATGCTAGAAAGAAAAAAAAAAAGATTACTGAAGCAAATGAAACATCAAGTAACACTACAACTGAAGAATAAGATAGTAAAACGTAATAATAACAAAACTAAAAATGAAACTAAACAACGCTCGACCTACTAACTTTTACCCTAATCCTCGACCTACATATTTTTTCTATATAAAGTCATGTCATCGGTAAGCTATATGTGAGTCAAGTAAGTCTGATCATATTTTCGCAAGATTTTTACGATATACCTCTACCTCTTCTCAGCCAACCTCTTTCTTATTGAACATCTATATATCTTTTTTTTATATGTCTGAATCATTTGATGAAAAATAACAATTACCCTACAAAATTTAAGATATAATAGAAAATGACACAAACACCATAATTATTGGAAAAAAAAAGAGAATGCATTTAGTAATTCTAATGGTAATAATAGAACATGAACAGGTAAACTTAGGAGCTAGGGAATGGTTTATTGTTGGCAAATTTTGAGCTTTAAAATTAGATTATAAACAAAAAAAGGTTTTTTTTTATGTAAACATAAGGTGGCGGGAGGGGGAAGGGGTTGAGGAAGAATTTATCAATAAGATAAAAATTTAAATTCTCAATCAACTAATTACGAGTTTTAAAGATATTGTAACCTTATTAATGATTGTTCAAAAAATTGTTAATAGATCGGCAAATAATTAAATCTCAAATCCTAAATTAGTTAGAAATTTGATTATATGAGTCCTATTTAGCCATTTTGGCTTTTTAAACTGTCTGCGCTTTTTTCAATTATGAAATAGCAGTCAGTCAATGTAACTTTCGATGTTCATCATGGGTCATCTGGAAACAGTCGCCCTATGTTTTTAAACATAGGGGTCAGGCTGCGTACATCCGACCCCCCCTTACCCCGCAATGGGCTGGAGTCTTTGAGGCATCGGGGTAATGTTGTTGTTTGGTTAGATCAAAGCTTTTCAATCACCTACTTCAACCATAAATAAATATCTGGATCATGTGGTAAGCATATAAGAATAATATTGAAGAAAATATATTAATCATATTTATATCAATAATATTAGTATTAGTTATATTTGAAATAGTTATACTAAAATTATTTTTTATATAATGTTATTTGATATATTAAAAAGTGATATGCATTGTACAATTTTTTTAAAAAAATATTTATTTATAAAAATACCCTCTATAAATATAATGAAAAAGATTTTGAGAGACAATGAAATTTTTAACCAAGCTAATGCATGGATTAAAGTTGCTTGCATTGCTAATACTATGATTTCGTATGTAATTAGTTATACATAGTACCAAATAGAGTATATAATCAATGCCAGTACATAAATTGAAATAAAGTAACAAATAAACTATTGTTTGATAAAGTTGTGTATTATTAGTATCTTTTTTGGTACACTTTTTTTTTTAGTATGTGTATAACTAAATCTATTGTGTATTGAGGTGTATATACAATCACCATAAATTTTTATTTAAATTAAATTGATATACAAAGAGTTTCAACGTATAAATTAAATTGATTAATGCCAAAATTATCCCTCAAATCCCTTTCAAAACATTCCCATTTTCAAACCTAAAGAATGTGGTGGGTATTTTTATGGACACACATTTTCTTTTATAGAAGTTATACAAATTTTATTATTTCTAATACATCAAATCAAACAATCAGTATTACTAATGAAAGCATTATTAATACACTCTGTTTAATATTTATACATTAAATTCTATTTTACGTGGCACACTTTCTTTTTTGGTCCGTCCCTAATAGAATGATACTTTACTCTAATTGGAAATAATTTAATTTTTAAATTACTTTTTTACCCTTAATGAAATGATTCCCAACCACACAAATATATAAGAATGATTTTAGATCACAAGTTTCAAAAGTCTTCATTTTTTTTCTTAAACATCATGCCAAATCAAAAGATATTACATAAAATAGGACGGAGGGAGTATATATTTTACAAAATATAACACATACATTTTTTTTAATTCATCCACCCAAACACCTAAATACAAACCCTAACCAACCACAAGAAAGGTTATAAGATGCAAGAAACTTCTAGAAGGAAGACTCTGACCACATAGGAAAACCACACACATTTTCCTCTTCAACAATTTGTGGTTACCACATTACTTCAAGAAATCCAAACAGTTTCTAAAAGTAGTAAGTAATAGTAAAGATCTAGAACCTTCTTATGAATAAATTAATCTTTCTTCTAGGCTCTGATTTTTGTGATCATTATTAAATTCATTTCTTGCACCCACCAAAACATAAACAAAGGAACAACCTTTTTTCCTTGTACACTAAAACCAAGTGAATAATATATTACTTAGTGAAAATTGTCCTTTTTTCTGTTCAAGAAAATGGAAATTGTGTCCAACAATAATGGAGGCTCCTGCTACTATGATGTTCTTGGAATATGTAAACAAGCCTCAGATTCTGAAATTAGATGTGCTTACAAAATGCTTGCTCTGGTAGTCTTTTCCCCCTAATTTAACCGTCTTATTTTTCTTTTTAATCTATTTTTTTAAAAAATAGATTTATCTAGAAATGAATTCATGATTTGAAGTTTATAATTATTTTCTATAATGATATCAGAATATATATTTATGAATATTTCGTTCATGTTTGATCATAGATTTCAAAAGTAAAAATTGAAAACTAAGTCATTTTTTGGGTAAATTGCAATTTTTGTTCACGTTTCAATTAAATCTATAATTAAATGCTAGCTCAGTAGATTCTTACAAACTTTAGGATCAAATGTCTAGATCTAATCACCATGTCTCTCTATATTTGATAACTCGTCAATTCTAATATTTTACTTACTTATTTAAGACCACAAGAATTAATGTGTTTCGTTTTTTGTGTTCATGTACTATATCATACTTTATTTTTTTATTTATGATTTATTTTTTTGTTGATTGAAGAAATGGCACCCTGATAGATGGATGAAGAAGGATCCTTGCATTAGGGGAGAAGCTAAACATAGATTTCAACAAGTTCAAGAAGCTTATTCTGGTATGTGAATTTACCTTCTTAACCTCCTCCCCACCAAATTAATGCACTTTACATGTCACATGCCAAGCCCATAGTATGTGTTTATCGTTCGTGATCTTACAAATTTATTTTTCGGACACATAAACTTAAAAGCATAGTCCACATGTACTTGTATTTTATGTTTTATATAATATTTTGCTTTTTCTGTTATTGTCAAATGTAAGATTTAGCCTGTTCTTTTGGTTCCCATTGAGTGTTCTGTCTTCTGTAAGACTAGTCTCTCTCTGTAGTGGATTGAGTGTGCATCTTATTATCAGTATTATTCTTCAGTGATGTCATCTCTTTGTATCTCTC
>JAPFFP010000113.1:18874198-18906573 GCA_026153255.1 Solanum medicagineum | reverse complement strand
ATCAACACTGATTACACGCCTACGTTGATTTACGTTGTCCCCTTGTCTTTGCAAAAAAAATAAAATTAATATATATATATATATATATATATATATAGTATATGTTAGCTAGGAACTTTGTTATATTATATGTTAGCTAGGAACTTTGTTGTCTAACTCGAACATGATAATTAAGATTAAAGGTTCTTGTAATTGCTTCCCTAATGGCCGTCAATTCACATGCCAAATCAAGGGACGATTTCTTTGTTTTTAAGCACAAAGCATAATATAAAACATGGTTAAGCATTTAAGCGATGAAATTAATTTAAACAATATTGCATTAGAGCAAGTAAAAGTATAATTTGTGTATATTTTATATTTTTTCAAATTCAACTTCTAAAATTACGTTGGTCTGAATATGACACCATCGTACTATAACTTCTTCTTCTTTCGAAAAAAGATCAAGTTTTTTAACTTGCTCTATACCAATTGCCAAATTTTGCCTTCCAGTACAATTTTTTGGTCCAATTATGCTTTGTTATTAGCAGATCATTTCATATTATCCTAATTATTGACGGAGTTTTAATGCCAAAAGGGGTGAATCCCCTACCTCAATTCCTTAATATAAAAAATCATCTAAATTTATTCAATATTTTTATTAGTTATGACTTAATTTTCGTTCGATTGGAATTGATCAGTTACAATGTCAAAATTTTTGCTAAAGTAATTCAAAATATATATATAATAAAAAAATAGACACACAAAGTAACCAATGAGAATCAAAGCCTGTTTGGATTGACTTTTAGCTTATTACTTTAGGACTTATAAGTCATAAGCCAATAGCCATAAGTTAGGATTTGTAACTTATATTTTTTGTTTATTTTTGTTGTTTTGCCTTAAAAACAAGTGTTTATAAAAGACTTTTTAATTTTACCTACATACTTCAAAACTACTTAAAAGTAATGTTGGCTTAAATAACGACAACATACCCAATGCTGAAAGGTTAAATGTACAAGATATGAAACAATACTAGTGTGGACATTAAAATGAAAATTTATAAAGACAATAAAAGTAACAAAATAGATGACAGACAATAACAATGTAAATTGACTCCAATATCTCTACTAACCTAACTATATCACAAAGTCCGACATCATCCCACTCCTACTAGCCATCCAACCTTCTACTATATGTTATAAAAATTAACCTTAAATATACAATATAATTCAACGAAGATGATATAAACGAACTTTTTTACACCCTAGACTTTTGGCAGCGCCAATAATTGGAAACGTCAATAGAAGTCAAGGATAATAGACGAGATTTTTCCCTAAATGTAAGGTAGTATTTATTTTATATAGCATAAGATGAAAGGTCTAAATATGTTGACCATCCTATAAGTACGTAGAAAGTTTTGTTTTAGGGTTGAGAAGTATGTTTACAATTGAATTATGTCCTCCATTAGCGCCATTTGAAGAGAGTTTTACCTACCATATATGTCCACATACACATGCATGCACCTCTTTTTTCCACATGATTTAATTCCACAAAATTCCATCCCATGTTCTTTTGTCCGTTGTGAACTCGTGATACAGCCGGCATCAAAATTGTTTTTGCGGGGTTGGATATTTATTTTGATATTTAATTAATTTTATTTCACATTATGAAGTTTTATTTTGAGATGCATAAGATATTTTTTATTAGAAGTGACTCTACATTCTGAGCTTGAACTCAAAATCTATTAAGAATAAAATAGTACTTTACCAAGAAACTTGGATGGGCATCAAAACTATTTTCTTTTTCTTGTTTGATATCCGATATTCGTTTCACGTTCGACTAATTCAATTTTTCATTGAAAAGTTTTTATTTTGGAAAGGTAAATAGTACAAAATATCAAATAGAATTTTATTTTTAAATCTTGAATTCAAGACCTATAATTAAGGATAAAGGAGTACACTACTATATGTTGCGAAACTCGTAACCCAAATTGGAATATGTAATGATATTATTTTGGAAATGATCATTTATAGGGCAAATTTGGTTAGAAAAATAGGGAGAATCTTGAGACATATTAGAAGGATATCTTATTTCGTCCGAAATATTATTTAATGTATAATTAGGCATGGATTAATTATTATCTTAAGAAATCATTAATACAGTAATAAACTTTATCATTTATCTTTTATTTATATCAACGTACATTAAAAATTAAGTTAGAAAAAATATACATAAAATATAGGATTAGTTTATTCTTTGAATGTGAAAGTAATTAATCAATCTCTTGAAATTTTCAAATATTATATTAATGGTAGGGGTAGAATGGGAAATATTTTAATTCTATCTTAATTTAGTACGTATCCATATGATATGAGATAAATATTTATAGAAAGATGCTCATATAATATGGGACAGAGGGAGTAATAAATAAGTAATATTAAAAATTTATAATTAGAATAATTCTCTGATAAACCATATTTGCTAATTTGGTACTTAATTATTTTTAAGAATCAACTTATTTTGCCTTGCAATGTCATCCAAGAAATCTTTCTTGTACGTGTAAGTTCAATCTCTTTAAATGAAAAAATAAATAAAATCTTTTTAATCCAAATTCTTTTCCTACTATTCTCTTTCAAATTTAAGTTTATCTATTACTATTATTATTAAAAAGAGTCCTACCACCACCATGTTAGTAGTACTCAATTAAATGTTGAAAGTTGTGTCTAAAATAGTTCAAAGGGCCTTTGATTATCGAAAGTATTTGAAAGTTTAACAATCATTTGCTTACTTGGCAGTTGACAAGAGAGGCATATATGATAATTAAATAGGAGGTAACGAATATTTTAACTGTTTACTGATTAGTTGAAGATATATAAAAGTTAGAAATTGACAGATAATAGATAGTAAAATAAAGAAGAAAATGTACACTAGATGATTAAAATCATTTGAAAGTAGAGTCGTCTATATGAGCTAGGCTCGTTGGATCGATCTAATCTAATTCATGATTTAGTAGGGTTGATTTAAGGTTTTTAGAGCCCGTTTTTAAAATGAGCTTTTTAGTCCAATTCGAATAAGTCTACTAATTTGTGGGGTTTAAATCAGTTGAAAGTAGTATCGTCAATATGTGCTAGGTCTGTTGGGCCGGCCAAGCCTAATTCGTGATTTAGCAGGCTTGGGTTAAGATTTTTAAAGTCCATTTTTAAAATGGGCTTTTAGCCCGACCCGAATAAGTATACTAATTTGTGGAGTTTTTCAATATGAATTGGGCCGGCCCGTGGGTCGAATTAAAAAATAATTAGAAATAAAAATAAAATAGTGTATAAAAATAACAATAGTCCAAACTCCAAATTTATTCAAAAATTTTAAATATTAAAATTTAGATACAAATTATGTTTTTATAATATGTGACACTAACATTAATACTATATAATATTGTCATGTTGCTATTTGTTTTAATATTTTAAAGTTATAATTTAATTTAAAATTTTATTTAAAGATATATTTGTAACAATGTGAGCTGGCCCGACAAGACCCATAACCCACGTATAGATAGGTTGGGCTTGCTAATTTTTCGCCCAGAATAAAAATGGGTCAACCCGGCCTGGCCAGTGAAATTTCAAAGCTTGCATGGGCTAGCTCGTATTGACAGCTTTAATTAAAAGGAACAACTTAAAATTAATTTAAATATAGTCATTACTAATTACAAATATAATTAAAAAATATTTCAAATATTTTATGTGTTTTATCAGAATTATATATTTTAAAAATAAAAAAACAATTTATATAATCAATGTATATTGAAGTTGAATTAAAGTAAATTAAATTCTAATTTAGAAATAAAAATTTAGAGTAATAATTAGCATTTTATAATATATAACAGTCTAAGGGCATTATAGATATCTTGATTTAAAAAAAAAGTTGCTTTACTGCATTTATGTACCAAAGACATTAACAATTTTTTTCAGCTTAAACATTTTTAATCAAATACGTAACTATTTATTATAAAATAAGTTTAAGCACTTTAAAAAGCGCTTTTGAAGTAATTTTTTAAAAGTCATTTTTTCCGATCAATCCAAACGGGCTCTAATTTTAGTTAAGCGATCTTGTCCAAGACATGTGTTCAGTATAGAATGGTTATCTTTTTTAAAAAAAAAAAAATTGGTTGGTCAAAAATTTTGAAAATTTTTTTTTCTAGAAAGCAAGGTTTTTTTTTTTTTTCCAAAATGGGGAAAATGAAGTTTTAAATAAGAGAAAAAGAGTTCCACAAATAATATTTCATATTGATTGTGTCACTACTGGAAACAAAGATTTTTTTCACCGTGAATTAGTGGGAAATTTATATCATAATTTTTTTTCACCTATATAACTCCTACCAAACTAGCTCATTGCAAAAACGCATGATGAAAAACATATTCTTATTGAAATAGTGAGAAACTTCTTTAGTTTATAAAAAAAAAAAAATTATACAAATCAAAAATTGAGAAATAATAGTAATTCTCAAATAAAAATCTAAAGAAAAACTTGAACAAGTACTAAAGAGGAAAAGGACCAGATGGCGTGGTGGGAAAAAATTAAATGGAAATTTTAAACGAAAGAAAAAAATAAAATAAAAACAAAGAACAACACAGATAAGTTAACTAATATGGCCCAGGAAATGTACATTCTCATAGCCAATGGGCCTTACACCACTAACCCAATATGTAATGAATGATTTACTAAAATGACAAATATTAGATATGTTATTGTGAGTTGTAATTGTAAATTCTAGTAATTATGAAATTTTTACAATTTAATTATAAGTTATAACAGATATATACATTATACCCATTCCATACCAATTACATACTCAAATCTGTTAGGATATATGTTTGAGGATGTAATTGTTATGAATTAGGTGTGATGTATATATCTGTTATAACTTTGTAATTAAATTGTTAAAATTCGTAATTTATATTGTGTAATGTTACAACCCGTAATAACATATCTAATATTTGTCATTTTAGCAAATCTTATATATCTCATCGAATCCACGTAGGATCAGACATACATAGTTATATTATATTTTAAAAAAATTATTATTTATCGTAATAATATTTTTTTTACTGAATATATACAATATATTTATAATACAATTTTAATACATATTACAGAAAATTATTTATAAAACATATATAATACAAGTTTGATAGGTAATACACTTATCATACACTTTAAAAGATATTGCGTCATTTTCTTACCAAACAAGTGCAGTATAATTTTTGAAAAAGAGTTGAAAATGCCCTTGTACTACTGAAAATGGTACAGAAATACTCTTCATTCACTTATTGGGCCTAAGATGTCATTGTCATCCATCTATTAAGTCTAAAATACCTTTGTCATCCACTTTTGAGTCCAACATTAATCTTTTGACATTTATCGGACATGACACAAAACAAAATTCAATTATGGAAGAATGTAGTGATTCATAAGATTAAATTTCTAGATATTCAACTGAATCTCCATAAAAAAATTGAAGTGTGAAGGAGGGGATTTTTTTTTCTATTGACAAAAGAGCGTAAATGCGTGATAACAATCAAACTCATCTGTCTTTTTATCTTTTGATCGTTATGTGTATACAAATGAAATAACAAAACTTTACGTTTGTCCAAAGGACTCCCTTTGTAGTTGAAGGCTAAGTTTTATGCTAAAAGATGGTAAGGAAGAGGGAAAAAAGGTGTTGTCATCAAACCCAGACTACCTCATAGATTAGAGAATCACTCTCGCTCTTTCAAAATAAAAAAAAAGGTAAATAGAATTGAGACTTTTAATGGTTCTCTTTTCTCTCCTCATGATCAAAGCTGGCCCCAAAAGTTGGGTATTCCTTCTTAAAAGGACATAACCTTCCCAATCTTGCTAGTCGGGACTCAGTCTTTCAAGATTTAATTTTTCCCCTTTCTGTCTTGACATATTGTCCCAATCAACTTATTCAACGGTCAAATGGCAAGGCAAGTCCATACGCCCATTTGACTCTTCATTGAATACAATTCACATCCAAACATCTGATTGGTTAATGAGGCAATGTCCATGAAGTTCCATTGAAAAGAAATGCTTGTGTAACACCCCACATCTCACGTGTACAATTTTTATGCAGATGAAATATGATATGACTTGGTCAAATTAACGTCAATCTTTAAAAGTGCTTGAATCTCAAATTAGAGGGTGATGTGTACGTCTAACGTTTAAGACGAGTGAGTGTATATAAGTTTTAATTCAAATTGAGGAGATCGCGGCCTTGAATGAAGTGAAAGAAGTGAGGTGCTTGTAGGACTTAGGAAGCTAGTAGGTGTCACCTACTTGCTTAGCTTAAAGTTGCTAACTAAACGGAGACGAGGTTCGATACCGAATCTGTCCAAGTCCGATAACGAATAAAGTCTGCATTAAGGGTGTAACTTTAGCCCGCGTTTTAGCATCATAAATGGACAATATTTACAACCCAAGATGAATAATAAAAGGGCTCAAGTACATCACAACTCACTTGACTAATTGGGCCCAAACTAAGTGAAGAGAAATTAGGAAAATGGGAAGCCAAAGCCCATGAATTTGCAACCCATTTAGGCCCAAGTAAAAAGGTCAAGCTACTGCATCACCACCTTGATAAAAATAAGGATGAAAATCCAAGAGAAAGTCGGCCAAAATTATCTCTTTAAAAGGGCTTACAAACGGCACCTTTAAGTCATAGTAAACTTGGAAAAAAAATTCAGCTTTCACAAAGCTTTCACTCTACACCTTCTTAACTTTGCAAAGCAGCCACAAGGAGATTTTTAGGGTTCTTGGAGAAGCCCTACACCTTTAAGACTTTAAACATGATTCAAAGTGAACAAAATTCTTCAAACCCAAGTGGTCCTCTTACACAACAATTCTATAACAAGGATTGTGATCGTGAAATTTTTGCAAAAATGATTGTTGTTTGTGTTTTACCTTTTAGTTTTGGAGAACATCAAGGTTTTATTACATATATTCAGGATACGTATAATCCCGATTTTTCAAGAAGTATGGTAAAAAGAGATATTTTTGAATTTCAAGAAAAATATTGTCAATTTCTTCATTCTTATTTTCAAATAATGGATTGTAGAATTGTTATTACCACTGATATGGGTCATAGTCCTAATGGTTTTGATTATTTAACTGTTATTACACATTGGATTGATTATAATTGAAATTTGCGAAACAGAATTATCGATTATAAAATTTGTGAACAGAAAAAAACTAATATTTATATTGCTACTACTTTATTGGATATTTTACATTTTTTTGGTCTCTGTGATAAAGTAATTAGTATTGCTTTAGATGATGCTTCTGGTAATTTAAATGCTATGAATTTGCTAGAGCATCGACTTTGTCCAATTAGTAAAGATGCTTTTCATGTTACATGTACGAACATATACTAAATTTGGTTGTACGTGATTGTGTGAAATTATTTGATAGTAG
Source organism: Solanum medicagineum (assembly GCA_026153255.1). NCBI lineage: Eukaryota > Viridiplantae > Streptophyta > Magnoliopsida > Solanales > Solanaceae > Solanum > Solanum medicagineum. The sequence goes on along the minus strand of JAPFFP010000113.1, from coordinate 18,899,130 downwards.
TTGTGAAAAGGTTGAAATACTTGTTTTTTTATTCTTCATATATATAGTAGTAAGAGAATTAATCAATTTAAGAACTTTGCAATGCATGTAAACTTCCATATAGAAAAGTTTCAAAGCATGTAAAAACTAGATGAAATTCTTTTTGTGATATGTTTGATGTTGCTTATACATATATAAAGCTTATTACTATGCAATTTGATGTTCACAACACTTGTCGTGATTTTAAACTTAATGATAACGATTGGAAGGAAGTAAATGAACTTAGAAATTTTTTAAAGCATTTTGTGAGGCTACTAAAGTTTTTTCTGGAATGTATTATCCTACTATTTCTGAAATTTTAATACATGTCTGTGAGATTTCAATTATTTTTGCTGAATATAAAACAAATAAACTATTTAAAGATGTTACTGAAGCTATGGTTAAAAGGTTCAAAAAATATTTTTTCCCTATCCCCCAAATTTATTTAAGTGTAATTCTTTTTAACTCTGAATATAAAGAACATGGTGCAAAAGCTTTAGTTCGGTGCATTTATGAAAATTCAGATATTCAACTAGATTTGCTAACATGTCAAAATAGCATTAAATTACGTGCTAAAAAATGTTTGATAAATATTGTTCCTTAGACAATGTTGAAAATGTTCAAACTTCTATGCCTCATGTAGGTACTCATGGTAGAATGAAACATAAACTTGGTCTTGATTCTTCTAATAAATGTGAATTTGTTAAATATCTTGAACAAGGTTAAAAAATTATTACGAATGAGGAAGGCATACCACAAGTTTCTTACCTCCAATATCTCCCACAAATCCCTGTAAGAGACTTTGTCATAAGCTTTTTCCAGGTCAATGGACATCATATGTAAATCCCTCTCCCTTTTCGTATATTGCCCTATCAATCTCCTTACGAGCTTTGTAGCTTATGTAATCGAATCTTATGGAACGAATCTAAATTAGTTTTCAAGTGTTAGATACCTCGCCCCTTATCCTCTTGCTACCATCCTTTTTCAAAACTTCATAGTGTGGCTTAGCAGCTTGCCACCTCTATAGTTGTTGCAACTCTATCACCTGATCCTTGTACAATGGGATCATTGTGTTCCACCTCTATTCTTTGGGTATTTTTGATGTCCTAAAAATGATTTAAACAACCCAATTGCCATTCCATACCTTATCTCTTCCAAAATTCCATCGAAATCTCGGCTGATCCAGTTGCCCTTCCCTTTCTTGTCTTATGGATAGCCTCCTTAACCTTCTCAAACTTTAAATCCCTACGATATCCAGAATATTGACGACTCACTAAGTGTTCTAAATCACCCAAGACAATATTCTTATTCCCTCTTCATTCAAGATTTATGAAAGTATGCCTACCATTTACGTCTAATGTGTTCCTCTTTCACCAATACTTTGTCTTCCTCATCTTTAATGCAATTCACTTGGTTTAGGTTGCGAGCCTCCCATCTCGTGCCTTGGCGAGCGTATACAACTTCTTATCCCCATTTATGTCCTAATGTTCTTCATGTTGGGGCCCACGCAGTGGATTGAGTAATAAAATTTAGGAGGAATAAATAAAGCAAAATAGATATCAAATAATTTAACATGGTTCACCCAAAACTTTTGGACTACTTTTTGACATGCTTAATTTTGAGACGTAGCCCAAAAGTTTTGGGTGAACCACGATAAATTTTTTGGTGTCTATTTTACTTTATTTATTTCTCCTAAATTTTATTACTCACTCCGCTGCGTGGACCCCAACACTTCATACAAGTGTTCAAACGTTGTCGTTTTAGCCGTTGTAACTACTAACTTCACTGGTTTTTTAGTTGGTCTATACATCCCTCTATGTGCCCTCTTTTCCTTCTTGTCTTTGCACTCCACCAAGTCCATATAAGCAGCCTTCATGGCTTTCACTTTCCCTTGGACCCTCCACCAACAATCCCCTTAATGCCACCAGTGTTACCCCTTGAGACTCCAAAAACCTTTTGCTACTTCTCTAAAGCAATTAGTTGTCCTGTCAACATATGGAATTATGGATAGCATCCCTATTACTCACCCAAGTCCCTATCACCATCAACTTCTCCCCCATCTCCTGAGCTCTAGCAGTCGTCAAGCCACTCCACTTGATCCCCGAAAGATCAAACAAGGCCCTCTTTTTCATCTTCATTGCCAAGAGCTCATGTTGGGCTATAAGATACTCGGGATAACCTTGTCATCCTTATATAGACTTCTATCATACTTTGTAGGGAATTAGTAATTATCTGAGTCTTAACTCCCATACTACGGACAGTCACCAAGTAATCCTCCCTTGAGAAACTCGAATTAGCCATCACCAAATCAAAGGCTTTTGCAAAGTCCAAAAGTGAAACTCCTCCTCCGTTTCCATCTTTAAAACCAAAATTGCCATGGACATTGTGATAATCCCTTGAAGTTATCCCGATGTGGCCATTGAAATCTCCTCCTATGATAAGCTTCTCGGTGTGTGAGATACCTCTCACAATCTCGTCCAAATCTTCCCGAAAGTGCCTTTTCCCTCTCCGTCCAAGCCCATTTGTGGTGTGTATGCACTAATCAAGTTCGAGGTAAGTCCTCCAATGACCAGCTAAATTCATCGTGTCATTCATTCTCGTAACTTATATCACTAGCTCCCTAAGTGCCCTATCTACATTCCTATTCCTCTAGCCTCCCGAGCACTACAGTCTAAATTCCATCTACATCTCTAGCCTTAGCACCCACCCATTTTTGATGTCCTGGACACAAGCTAAATGTATCCTCTTCTAGCGAATATTCACCAACTCTACAGACACCCTGTCAAAGTTCCTATGTTCCGAGACCCAATTCTCAGCCTAGCAGTTCCCTTGCCACCCTTGACTCCAGCATGGATGTGTATTTTGCCTTTTAAAACATTCAGTGCATTTACTGGTTAGCTTCTGGTGGTCTAGGGAAGATTTTAAACTACCACTTCCTGTTTTGGGTTTTCTGTGATTGTATCAGAAATTACTTCTTTTTTCAAGAGTTGGTTATCTCCTAGATAATTTAACTAAAGTGATTGAGTGTTCAATTTCATGTGCAGTATGTGTTCTCTGTGTTTCTCCAGTAGCTAAAATATTTCAGACTATAAATAACTTCAAAATTATCTCTTCTCAACAGTTCGAGGAAATTTGGAATAATTTCATATTTCTTCTTGTTATCATCCTTTTATTGACTGGACCGGTAAGAAACTGATTTTTGATGGATTTGTGTATTTTTTTCCCCTAATGATATATTATCTAATATCGTCAGGTTATTGCAAATCGAGCAGCTGAAATACGGAGACAAACATGTACATCCAAGTGACCATGTAAATTGATCGCAATCTTCAAATGATACATTTCCTACGGTAAGCCTTCTTTATTGTTACTTCTGTTGTAAGATATGTTGCTATTCTTTTTACAAAATTATGCTGACTTCGTAGTGATATTCTTTTTCCCCATGTGTAGGTGATGCACATTGCTGCAGCAATGGAGCTAAATAAAAGATTACTACCAAACTTGAAACAGCTACACACTTCACTAAATTCAAAGGTTGAGTGTTAATTTATCTTTTCACTCGAATAGTTTTAGGACAATATAGGAAACAGTTGGTTCCATAAACTCCTGAAGCACACTATACAGCATTATGTGTTTTTTATATTCTGCAATTTTGCTTGCTTGTTTACATAAATGCTAGATCTAGATTATTTGTAATGGTTGTATTTATGGTGAGTAGTTAGCGATGATGCATCTATCTTAAGTTTTTAACAAGGTTCTCTGTTACACGATACAAAATTACAAATTTTGGAACATGGTTAATCAGATCTGGTTTTACTGGAGTATTGGTTTTAGAACAAGTCAATGTTGTTCACCACGAACCTCAACAAATTTCTATGCCCTTTGGATCTGATTGTGTCATCGCAGCCTGTTTTTCTCAATTGGATCTTCACGGCTAATGCTAATACTGTCTGAGCTGTAGTCATACATTGTTTGGAGTCATTTGCTATTTTAATTTAAAATCTGTTGCTTGCCTTGTCGTCTAATACAACATACTCACACAAAAATCTTCTCAGTTTTCATACTTCAGTAATATTACCACTACTTTCGTTGGTATCTAAGTTGCTTCACTGTCCAATTATTTTTTCAAGGACATTATCAAGATTGGGCGAACCCACACACAAGATGCAACTCCTTCGACTCTTGGACAAGAATTTAGTGGCTATGCAACTCAAGTAAGCTCTGTGGTCATTCAGTATTTTTAAATGCTTAAGTTGTAACTACAAGTAGAGAAAAAGTGTTTGCCCTTAAAAGGATTCTTTGCCGTTGTAGGTGAAATAGGGAAACACCCTTCCACGCATGTATCAGGTTCTTTCATAACCCTTTAATATCCTTGTTCCTCTTTTTGCCCTGTTTATCTGATGACAGCTTCATTGAGCAGCTCGCACAAGGGGGCACAGCAGTGGGGACAGGATTGGATACAAAGGGAGGGTAAGTGTTCCATTAAGGTCGGGTTGTGGTTAATTTCAGCAACTCTATCCTCCATTATTGGAGTGTGAAGATATAGAGGACATTGTAGCTGCACAATCCCTTGAATTTTTTTCGTAAAATTTCTTGCTGTTTCACCCTTTTGTATGTTCTATTTCAGCCATGCCATATGTTTTGAATTGTGGTTATATTATGTTGATTCTCCATAGGTTTGACATAAAAATTGCTGCAGCAGTTGCAGAGGAAACAAATTTGCCTTTTGTTACAGCTGAAAACAAGTTTGAAGCATTGGTAATATCCTGATTCTTGAGTGTGCTTGTGAATTGAAGATTGTGGTTGCTTGCTCATTACTTTCGCCTTTCGATAGAATAGGAGAAGAATCACAACAAATATTTAGTGTTTAATGATTCTGGCATTGGCAGGCTGCTCATCATGATTGCGAATGATATACGGTTCTTGGGAAGGTATGCTTTTCATATGTATTAATTATTTCCTCGGTAGGTTGTTGTCTTCTGAGGATTTCAGAGGTTAGATGTGTTCTCCACCAGTTATGTGATTTTTATCATATTCTTTCCATTTGGTGAATTCACATCCTTTCTTATTCAGTGGTCCCCGTTGTGGTCTTGGCGAGCTCAGTCTTCCCGAAAATGAACCCGGAAGCAGTATAATGCCTGTAACTTCATTTCTTTTAAATCTGCTTGAAAGAATATATATGTATCCTCAGTCATGTTTAGCCCTTTCTTCCCAATCTTGACATAAATGACTTCCATTGCAGGGCAAGGTAAATCCTACCCAGTGTGAAGCTCTCACCATTGGCTGTGCTCAGGTAATATTTCTGTCTAGGGGATGATGTAATCAAATTGTCTTGAAGCTTTAGTTTGACTTTGAGTTATTGCACGTTGAGTTCCAAGATAGGATATTTATATGGTTGGGTTTACTAGAGTTCTTTGTTTTCAAGTTTAATGGTTGAGCCTTTCATGAACTGCAAGTTATGGGGAATCATGTTGGTGTTACTGTTGGTGCATCAAATGGCCATTTTGAGCTGAATGTCTTCAAGCCAATGATTGCTAATGCTCTCCTACATGTACGCTCTCTCTTATTTTGGTTTTCTGCTTACACTGCATCAGATTATGATGTGCTTTTCAAGTTTAAGCTTCAGTAAGAGAGAAGCATGTCGGGGATTGAAGGCGTGTGTGTTTCATCCTTCTTCTGACTAATTTGCGGTTTCTTGACCTTTCCATTCTTCTTATTCATTAAAAGGCATGTGTCTTCGTCATTTTTTTTAGTACCGTTGATGGTTTAAATGGATCCCCCTACAATGTCACACTTGGGATATGAACCTGTGACCTAAAAAGCTTTTTGGGCACCCTTTGCCACTTTACTATAAGTTTTCCTTTTATCAACGTAACTCAACAAGTTAATATATCCAAAAAGAAATTCTACTTCTTCCCTATTTAAACAGTACAATTTTTCAACAAAGAGAATTCAATTGAGCCCCCTTTCTTAAACTTGGCTTTGCTCTGCACATGTGTGATGATAGAGTCTGAAGAGTTGGGGGGTTTGCTGGATTGGGTCGACAAATGTAATCTGTTGATTTATACCTGTTGCTGCCTTTCTATTTCCCAAGACTGACATACCTCTCCTTCTTTGTCATGTCCAGTCAGTAAGATTGCTAGGCGATGCATCTGCTTCCTTTGAAAAGAATTGTGTAAGGGATATCCAAGCTAACACAGAGAGAATAGCTAAATTGTTGCATGAGGTCAGTGTGCATCTAAAAAATTACAAACTTTGGTGCTCTCCTAAGTTACAAGTTTTAAACTCTATCTTCTTATTGACCATATTTCATGCTTAACTTTGCAGTCACTCATGCTGGTCACATGTTTGAACCCAGTAAGTGTTCTATCAGCATATTTAGAGTCCATGCAACCTCTAGCTATTTTTACTAGTACTGCTTTTCCCGCATAGTTGGGGCTGAACTGACAAAGGATACTTTGAAACTGAAGAAGTTTGACTGATTGTGGATATGCTTGCTGTCTATTTCAGAAAATTGGTTGTGATAATGCTGCTGCAGTTGCCAAGAAAGCGCACAAGGAGCGAACCAGTTTGAAGGTAACGGTATCTATCAAAGGGATCAACTCTCTGATTTGATGCTAAACCATTGTCGTTTACTTGAATCTGCAGGATGCTGCTCTCAACTTAGCAGTCCTCACCGATGAAGAGTTTGATCAACTTGTAGTTCCTGAGAAAATGATTGGTCCAACTGACTGATCAGATTCAGTAGCTCTTCAAAATGGGAGCCAGTGGGTGCATCATACTAGCTTCTTCTGCCCCATCTAATTCGACGATGGAAATAATTATTTGACACAGTTCTTGAGGTTTTCTCATCCCTGGCAACTTATCAGTGTTTGACTGTGGGAATGCCTCCATTTTTGTAACGAGTCCTTGAGCAATAGCCAAGTAAATAATGAACTGAATTATTTTTCATGAGGCCGTTAATAATGAAGGAATCAGTTGAACTGTTAACCTATCATTATTATGTGAACTTTGTTATAGCAGTTACACACGATACAAATGAGAGTTTAACTGTTTGGTTAAATCTACAGAATATTCCAATTTGTTACTATTTGTATTCCATGGAAAAAAATGATTTAAAAAAAACGGGAACTTTGAAATTTAGACAAATTATAATCAAACTAGATAAAAATTCATTAACTTGACGTGTAAAATTAGAACTAAAGTTTACGTATTATAACTTAATTATGGTACATTAGTATAGTTAATCACCTAAACTCCTAAAAATTTTACCAAAATGAGCATTGCCGTTCATTTTATTCTTGATCATGGACAGATTCAACATAGTCAAGGTCGAAGTTAAGGGTGTAAGGGTTCATCCAAGCTTCTTCCGGGTTCTAACAAGAGTAAAGAATATGTAAATTTTATCAACTTTATAAGAATAAAGTTTGTCTCTAATAAGCTATCTACTTATGAAGAGATGAACCAAAAGCAATAATAACAAGCATCAACAACAGTAAGATTTTGTCTTGAAATTGTACTGTGTAAATAGAGCTAAAATTTACTTTCTATGAATTTATAACGTATGTTGAATCCGTTTAACTTTTTATATTTTTAATTATTTTAGTGAAAATTTAAACTGTGCCACTTTGGCCAAAGTTACTTCTATTTCATAATCTCTAAATTGTTACTCTTGCGGTCACATGTTATTTGATACTTTTTTAGTCAGCCTCAAAAAGAATATTATCTTACTATAGTTAAAAATAATTTTATTTTAAAATTCTTATTTTACCTTTAATAAAATGATTAACAACCACAGAAATTTGTAAGAATTACTTTAGAGTACAAATTTTAAAAGTTTTTATTTTACACCATATTGAATTAATTGTGCCACATAAAATGAAGCGGTGAAAATATCATAGTAGGCCCCTTTGACCAAGTGGTCTGGGACACTAAGAACAACAACTTTGTGGGTGGAACTAGGTTCCATGCACTTGAGAAATCACTTTCAGTCGTATGTGTGATGGTTGATAGGTGAATGAACCTCACTTGTCTTTTTTGTGATTGATTCCTCTTCTAGGATAGGAGACCCCATTTTTACATTATATAATTATGTTCGATACGGAGAATAATATTTTTAATTTTTTTTAATTTGATTGATCAAATTTTTAAAAAATAATATTTTTAGGAAAATAATGGGTAATGTGAAGTTTGCTCATTGATATTAGAGCATTACTTATCATATGATGTTATTCTGAAATTTATATATGATATTATACAATACAGTGGGATTATGAAAGTATTGATTGATCTACAGAAAATGTCCTAATTAACTAATGAGTAATTCGGACATATTATTCAATATTCATTGTGTTATTATTCACTGCTTAAATTTAATTATTGTTCCACGTATACGATATATTATTCACATCATAAACACCCTAACAATTTAATTCCTTTATTATTAGTATATACGTATATAATATACTAATGAACCAAATAATCCCTATGAATTCTTGCTAGTTGATAATAATATACTCCCTCCGTCTCAAATTAATTGAATTTTTGAAATTTTTTTATAAGATTCAAAATATTTGAATTTTTTAAAGTTTAAGATGAATGTTTGAAACTTTTTTCATATTTGTCCTTGCATTACTTGAAGTTTTATATTTTCTAGGAAATAAATTACACTACATATTTATGGTTTTACAAAGGACAATAGTGAAAAGTATGGTGTAAAATTTGTCTTTAAATATTTTTCTTAATATGTGTGCATTATCTCACAAATTCAGTTAATATAGGACAAATGAAATATTACTTTTTTTGTAGGATTTTATTTTTTTGGTAGACTGATAATAATAGAAGGTGTTTGACTAGTTTGTTCATGCATCTCCATTACAATGTCATATCTAGTTGATCAACCTTTGCCACTTGAGTATTTTGACAAATTTCTTTAACATCATTTTGTTTTGGCATACTTTCCCATTATTTTATTTTTATTTTATTTTAATATATGATGAAATTTCTTTTTAACCCTTTCTCCCATCGACCATATAGAGAAATTCTTTTTAATATATTAAAAATAGATGTTCATGAAATAGAAAGATTCAGTCATGATCCTTTTCATCCTTAATGAAATGTTAATATTAGGGAATATCCATCTCGCTTCGCCAAAAAAAAAATAAATAAATAAATAATATTTTTGGTCTCTTGAGAGATTTTAATGTTGATTTTTATTTTGATCGAGATTATATTTTAGTATTCAATTACTTTAAATGTACACTTTTAATTTATTTGCTTATGAATGTTACCAAAATTTTTCAGAGTATACATTTACCCTTGCATTATTTAAAAATTCGTGCGCTATGTTAAATTTATATTGTTACTATTTTATATAATTTGAAGGTGATATTTTTTAAAATTATTTAAATTTTGCATATTTCCTACTTAAAAAATCAGAAACACACCTTATTTTAATTAATTTTAAATTATTCTGTCATACATCAACAACCAAAATCAAAATTTACAAATAATCGGCAGATCCAAAATGTTATTCTCAAAAAAAAAAAAAAAAAAAAAAACAGACAGTTTGTTAGTATTTTAGTAACTATCCACAATCTTCCTTGTTTAGTTAAATTTGAACACGGATATTTTTAATTATAAATTATTAAGGCCAGCAGGAATTTAATGGGAAAAGGCAAATTTTAATTTCATTTTTATCAAAAGCATGATAGAATTAAACTTATCTATATCAAGTAGCAAATCCAAATGGAAATTTCAAAATTGAATTTTGAGATTTTCTAATTTAACCAAATACTGCATAGATGCTAATATATGGATAATTTTAACATTTTAAGACTTGTTTGTCCATAACATATATTTATTTATTTATTTCATTTCATTTTGAAAAAATAGAGTTTAAAAATCAAATTCAAATTGAAGTTTTATTTTAAATTTGAAAAACAGCTTATAACCTATTTCCCAAACTTTTCACTTCTAAAACTGTACTTAAACATATTCAAAGCATGAACATTAGTTCATTTCTTACATAAAGAATTATAGTCAAGTAATTCTAACTCCATAAATTTTGGATAACATAACAAATATTTTGAAATCCCCTAAGAAAATGGTACGGCAATTGACTTGACTAATTAAAGATGGAAACTTATAATAAAGGCTGCATACTTAAAATTAAAAAAATAATACTCTTCATTTTATTCCATCTGATAATTTATATTATGCAAATATTTATGATATTTAAATTACAAATTCAAAAATTTATTTTTTATTCTTGAACGCTATACTCAATCAAACAACATTACATATATTGAGATAAAAGGAATAATACAAACATATTTCTTACGTATAACAACGACAACAAAGTAACATACCTAATATATATGATCCCACGTATAAAGTCTGAAGAGAGTGATACATACACAGTCTTACTCTTATCATGTGAAGGTAGAGAGACTATAAATAAATAATTAAGAGAAAAACAAATAGCAATAAATTAACAACAAATAACACAATAATTAAAACAAAGAAAATAGCAGATAAAGTCGAAGTAAATGATAGTAAAAGAATAATGATTACAATACCAATAAGAAAATTCTACTAATCATTTATCTAATTTTCATATTTTTCTATTTATTAGAATCACGTCGTAGATATACTATACCGCAAGCGATCATATCCTATTTAATTGTGTTTATTTTTCCATATACTCACTATAGCCAACTTCTCCCTAAACACTTAGTGCATCTTCTCTTCCTAATAAACATATTTTAATCAAAAATTAAGGGACTCAAAAGTAGTAGATTTTCTCTTTTGAAAGTTGGTCATATTTTATGAAAAAGTGGCAAATGGTATTACGTCTAACCTTTGCCTTTTTCTACAAACAAAAAGAAAAAAAAAATCTAACAAGAGGGAAGAAAAGGGACCCTTTAACCCCTAAAAGAATAAGTCTAATTAATCCCAAATCTACGCAAGGGGAGTTTTATGTAATATCAGGCTTCTAGCAGATTGTCAACCACATATAGCATCTCATCGATTTCTTCATGTATTATCTTTTTTATATTTTAAATTTTCTAATACAAAAATTTTAGCGCAGCCACTAGAGAACTACTTCTATTTTCAACAAGCTTTGGCAAGATCAATCCTATTTTGTAATTGTATTTTTATTTCTCAATCCAACTAAATAAATAAAACATTTTTAAGCGGAAAGAAAAGGCTTTCTAACGCATGGCTAAATTAATCGGTTGACTAGTTACTTACTCAATAAATATTTTTTAGTAATGAATGATGAAGTTATGAGAAAATAAGATTAAATAAGACAAAATTGTAGTAAGCATGGTCACTTTCAAAAGTATTCGCGGAATATTGGTAATTTTGATGAAAATTAGGTCTTGGGCCTAACTCATACCCCAAAAGTTAGCTCAAAATTTTGATGAAAATTAGGTCTTGGGCCTAACTCATACCCCAAAAGTTAGCTCAAAGGGAGAAGGATTGTCTAAGCCTTATAAGGAGTCCACCCATCTCATTAACCACCAATGTGGGACTTTTCGTCTCAACACCCCCCTCACGTCCAGGTGCAAAATTAGGTCCTGGGCCTAACTCACCCCCCAAAAGCTAGCTCCAAGGAAGGAGGATTGCCTAAGCCTTATAAGGAGTCCATCCATCTCATTAACCATCAATGTGAGACTTTTCGTCTCAACAAATTTTACTATGAGTATTAATTGTTAGCATTACTAAGCTGACCACATATACCATAAAATTTCAGTAAGTTTTGCTAAAAGGGGGATTGGTTCATGTTTTTGATTAAATAAGTTGTAATTTCTAGTTGACATACTAATTACTCCAGCTAACGGTTAGATTTAAAAATATTTTTAAAAATATTTAAAAAATATTCATACCAAACACACTCTTAATTTTGCGCTCGTGTGATTCAAAATCAATAAATACAATATCTTGAAAAGTATAACAGATAAATAACTATAATTAATGAATGATAAAGAAAAATTAAGAATTAATAAGTGCAAAATGATCTCTTAATATTATAAAGTGAAGAATAAACATCTATTTTTAATATAATTAATATTATTAATGATTCACTTATTTTAAAATAAAAAAATTTCAATCAACTCAGTTACTATGATTTTTTGCGATTATAGATATGATTTTAGCATAAGCAAAAAAGAAAAATGTTCACACGTGTGGAGTGCTTCACAGTAGAAGCGTGATTCCGGGGAGAAGTTTTTAATGCTTTTTTTTTTTTCTTAATTACTTCCCTCCACTTTACTTCGCTTTTAGTTGAGGGAGCTCATCTCGATGAACGCCGATTTTCCATAAATTAAAATCATTATATTATCGAAGAACTAACCGAAAATCCGATGGCCACAAGCAAAACGACAGTTCAGATTCTGGAAATGATAAAGCAAACTTACATGGAATAGTTCAGTAGAAACTGAGATCGCATTCTCCCTCTCCATTTTTCTCACATCGAAACAGTAATTGCTTTTCACAGATTTGTCGTTTTTTGTTTTGTTTCATTGTTTTCTCCGCTTGAATTGATAAGATGAATACTTTGCCTGATCTGATTTTCATATTTTAGGTCGTTCACGGAGGAAAGGAAGTGAAAATGTGCTGCGAGACAGGATATGCATCGCAGCAGGAAATAGCATCTTAAAGGAAGGACGGAAACTCGAAGTTGCGGAATTTTCAGATTTTTTTTTGCGAGATTTTCTGGGAAATTTTTTTGGTAAGAGCTTGCTATGCTTGAAGTATTTAAGCTTCCTTCCATTTGGTCATAGATTTTGAAGTTGTGACTTAAAAAAATTTGAGGTTTTGAAGTTGTGATTTTTGGAATATGAAGTTTTTGTTTAGATATGCATTTTATTTGGAAACTTGGAAATATTTGCAGATCAGATTTTCACTATTTGTTTGAATTTTATGCCAAACAGATATTTGAAGTTAGATTTAAAATCTGATCCAAAATTTATGGCCAAGGGCTATTTAAGTTATCTGTCATCTACGTTTCTCTATGTTGTAGCTCTTTTTTTTTTTGGTTAAATGGAATTTTGATATTGAACTGAAATTGTAGCTTTATTTTCGAAGTTGAAGGTTTATTTGGGGGGGCGTTTTTAGGTTTTGCATTGTAAATCTGTCGGTTAATAATGGAAGAGATTAGCAAAAAAATAGGAGTGAATTTGGTTCTATTATGGTTTTGCTATTAGTGCATAAATTTCTTCCAAGTTGCTATTTTGATTCGGGAGAAGGATATGTACCTCCCTATCTGGCTATTACTTAGAGAAAAATGAAATTGAGTGTGAATTTATATTGGAAATTTGGAATGGATCCAAAACCTTTTAGATGCATAATCTTATAGCCTCATGGAGGTTGAAAAACCAGAGTTACCATTTAACAGATTAATCATCAGAAAACAAACAGTTATTTTGGAGAGTTCAGGAAAAAAGAGGTCTTATAGCTTTTTTTCTTCTTTTATTGCCTTGTTTTTGTTTTTGACTTGGTAGTTGAGATGTCTAAATGATGAAAATGAAGGTCAACAGTATCATAAGTATGTAGGAGCATCCCCCAAGGAGAAATCCTCTAATAACAAACATCCAAAAATAGCTTGGATTTGGAGAAACACCATGCTCTACTCAATTTCTTGTTGTTCGTTCTCCTGTAATTCCTTCCATTCTAGTATGCAATCCTGGGTATTGTAAAGAGAATTCAAATAAATTATTCCTTCCGTTGGAAGATCAAGAAATTTCTACTCCCTTTATTTTATTATACTTGGCCCTTCTACTTAATATAAATTCTACTTTTTACTTGTCCATTTTAGCGAATTGAGAGAACTTTATTCTTTTATTTTTCTGTACTATACTTTGTACTCCCTCTAGACCATATTCAGTGAATTTTTGGGGCTTTTCTCATAGTTCAAAATAAGTGAATTGTTCAAAGTCAAATAATTGTTTGAACTTTTCTCCATATTTGTCTTTCCCTTTAATAAGGTTCTTAGCTATGTTATACATTTTCTAGGAGGTAAAATGATACTTACAAAGTTTTATTTATGATTTCACATTGAGTTGTCTTTATGCATTTAAAATTTTCAATAAAAGGACTAATTGGTACGTCCTTTTAGTGCATTTTTGAGGCTTGACACACCCATTAAGAAAAACATTCATGGATATAATTCAATGCTTACTTTTCACTATTGTTCTTTTGATTATTTTCAAGGGGTCATTTGGTGGGGAATAAGTTATCCTAGGATGAACTATTCCAGGATAAGTTATCCCACTATGTATATAGGATAAGTTATTCCGTCACTAAGGTATAAATGTTGCGATAAATAATCCCATGACTACTTAATATCTCTAACCAAATGTAGGATAGAATAATCCTATATTCTATCCTGGGATTATTATACCTTATACCTCACACCAAACAACTCCTAAAAATAAAGATAGTCATTACTCAAAGGATTTGGGATTTGATAATAATCACTCGTAGAAGTTAAGGAAGCAATTTGAAATCCTAATACAAGATTTTCACAGTGCTTGACATCGAATTTTTTGTTTTGTATTGAAGCCATTGAGCTTAGCTTGATGATGAAAAGTTTGTAGAATTGGAGCCAAACTTTTAAATTGAAAATTCAGCACCATAATAAACCTAAAATTCAACTAGAAAATTTCCACAACAGATTCTTCAACATCGAAGTAGTGAACTATTCAACATTCTTCAACATCAAAATCCATGAAATTTTAACTCTCTTAATTCACTCTTCTAATTTTTTTCCTCTCAAATATTGATAAGAAGATAGATGAGATAAAACAAAATGAAATTTATCAAATGATACCATTTTGGCCTTTCTTGAAACTTTCAACCACATAAAAATGGTTCAATGTGAAATCATAAATATAACTTTGTAAGTATTGCAGTTTATCTCTTAGAAAATGTAAAGTATAGGTAATGTAAAGTATAGGTAAGACCTCATTAAAGAGAAGGACAAATATGGAAAAAATTTCAAATAATTATCTTGTACTTTAAATAATGCACTTATTTTGAACTATAAAAGAAGTCCTAAAAACTCATTTAATATGGACTAGAGGGAGTAGTACTTAATAATTTCATTTTTTTTATCTCATTCATCTCCATATCTATATTTGAAAAAAAAGTGAATCAAGAGGGAGTTAAGATTTATGAATTTTGATATCGAAGACATAAAATAGTTCACTACTTTGATATTGGTTGAATTTTGAGGTTTGTTATTGTCCTGAAAAATTTTCAATGGTTGGCTCCAATTCTGCAAAGTTTTTAAATGAAATTGACACTGATGTCAATGGTTTCAATACAAACTCAAAAGTTTATCAAACAATGTGAAAATGTTACATCGGGATTTCAGATTGCCTTCTACGAGTAATTATCATAATCAAATCTCAAATCCTTTTGAGTAATGACGATCTCTACTTTTAAGAATAACTTTGGAATAATGAAGAGGGCAGGTAGTGGAAAGTAGGCTTTGAATTTATCCTTGAATGCTTTTTTGAGGGGTGTGTCAAACCCCAAAAATTCACTTAATATGGACTAGAGGAAGTATTAAATAACCACATATAATAGTAGTAATAGACAAATTTGGAGTTTACCCTCAAATCAACAAATGAAACAGAGGGAGTATTATTTTAGAATAACTGTGACAATGTAGGAAGCTTCTAAATTCGTTCCTTAAACTGCTAATGAGTGGTAATATAAAAGACACAAATCAGTCTTTTGGTTGCAATGATCAAGAATACTTGTAAAAGTAAGGACTAACAAATGTTTGTCCACTGCTAATGATTATTATGTTTATTAATGTCTCTTGATTCATTATTTTTTTCCCTCAAAACTGCTATAAGCAAATGGGTGCACTGTACGACAAAGATGTCATGGACAATGGCGTATGCTTTTTTTGTCTGTGGCTTTATCTGTTTTACTATTTATGAAGAACCATTCCTCATTCTGTCCTTTTCAGATCCTTTTGGACGAAACAAGAGGATGGAATCCTGTGATTGCATTGAGGCTTTACTGCCAACTGGTGACCTGCTGGTTAAATACCAATACCTCTCAGATTTCTTCATTGCCGTGGCCTACTTTTCTATTCCATTGGAGCTTATTTATTTTGTCCACAAATCTGCATGCTTCCCGTACAGATGGGTCCTCATGCAATTTGGCGCCTTTATTGTTCTCTGTGGAGCAACACATTTTATCAGCTTGTGGACATTCTTTATGCATTCTAAGACAGTTGCTGTGGTTATGACCATATCAAAAATGTTAACAGCTGCTGTGTCTTGTATCACCGCTTTGATGCTTGTTCACATTATTCCTGATTTGCTAAGTGTTAAAACACGAGAGTTGTTCTTGAAAACTCGAGCTGAAGAGCTTGACAAGGAAATGGGCCTTATAATAAGACAAGAAGAAACTGGCAGACATGTCAGGATGTTGACTCATGAGATACGAAGCACACTTGACCGACACACAATCTTGAAGACTACTCTTGTGGAGCTAGGTAGGACCTTAGACCTGGCAGAATGTGCTTTGTGGATGCCATGCCAAGGAGGCCTGACTTTGCAACTTTCACATAATCTGAACAATCTAATACCTTTGGGATCTACTGTGCCAACTAATCTTCCTATAATCAATGAGATCTTTAGTAGCCCTGAAGCAATACAGATTCCACATACGAATCCATTGGCAAGGATGAGGAATACTGTTGGTAGATATATTACACCAGAAATAGTTGCTGTTCGTGTACCTCTTTTACACCTCTCAAATTTTACTAATGACTGGGCTGAACTGTCTGCTAGAAGTTACGCGGTGATGGTTCTGGTTCTCCCAATGAATGGCTTAAGAAAGTGGCGTGAACATGAGCTAGAACTCGTGCAAGTTGTCGCAGATCAGGTTATAATTGCTATCTTCCTTCATCTTATTAATCACCGGTTAGTATAACAAGTTTCCAGGCGGACAGTAAGAAATGTCCTTCATGCATTAGTTATTAGCAAATGAAAGTTCTCATTCTTTTTTCCCAAATTAAAACAAAAGGCCACTCAAAATGGGAAATGATGAAGGTCTTGTACAACTACTTTATTTTACCCCTAAAGTATTGTACTTTTTCACCGGAGCATCTATTTCCACTTCAAGATACACTTATCCTCTGTAATGCAGTTCACTTGCTTAGGCTATATTATCCTTTTCTTAATGGGTGTTATGACCTTAATGCTAGATGCACAATGTCGGTAACTTTACTTTGCAATGAGAGCACATGGACTACGTGTCACTTCTTGATTAGCTCCTTTCCTCCTTTCCAATTCTTTGTCCAGAATCTTTTTGCTATGGTTATGTCCAATGTTGCTCCGATTCTGGTGTCGGTATCCATTATGGATATGGAGATAGAGATCAGATTCTTTATTATATAAATTTTAGGATTCAAGGGTGTGGATGGAGTGTTGCGATACGGTTGAAAATTGTATATCATGACGTATAAACTTTATATTTTGATTAATTAAAGTTGTTGAGCTAGAACTAACAAAATTTAATTCTTTATAAGCCACCTAATATTTTATTCTTGAGATATCCCATGTAATAGTAAAGCATTATCATACTTTATATAACTATATATATGACATAAACCCCAAAATCGAACCAAATACCCGATCATTCTATACTCCTCACTCGCAGATGTAGTCAAAGAACCCAAAGTTTTTTGGCCAACTCCTGTGTGGATCCCACACCCATGACGACAAAGGTGCTGCAGGGATTTAAAATGTCAACATGATGTCAAGTAAATTCTAATGTTGGAAGTTTTATGGCTTGAAACTTATTGTTGAAGCATCCATAGAATGAATAGGTAATGCATCCAGTGAACATGAATTCCACCCTCCAAATATTGATAAATTACCAAAACAAAGTTTCTTCAATAGTACCCCAAAATAAATGTTTTTTAAGGTGTGGATAGTGTTGCCTGTAAATAAATCCTTAGAGATAGGCACATAAAATAAACATGGTTTCTGGTAGTGAGACAGATGAGAAGGAGAAAGAAGACAGAACGAAGAGATTTAGTGAAATAAGAGATGAATTTCAATTCTTCTACTTACCAATTTATAATTTATTTGGAGCAGGAAGGAGTAGTGGAGCATAGGATTGCAACCTTAGAATGACTAGTTCTCTTGTAATCATCATGGGCAATTTTCTCTGCAGATAAATGCATTAATTGCAGCTTGGATAAGGATGTTTAGGTGCAGACATAGCCGCTCTCTTTGGTCAATTGGATTCTACTCCATTGTTAAATTTATGCTGGTTTTTATGTTCCATCATTGCCCTTGCTTCTGTTTTGCTTCTGAAGTTACTTTGTTGGCAACCCTAGCAGAACAAGGCTGATCTATATTGTTTGCTCCAGTACACAAAATAGAACTTGTCCATATCGATTTTTGGATTAGAATTCTGTCATTTTGTGTAATCACGTAATAGCAGCCTTAACAGAACAAGGCTGCTCTATGTCATTATCTGAAGAACACAAAATAGATCTTTTCAATTTGATTTCCTATTAGAATTTTCATTTTAAGTGCGTGCAATTGCTTATCAGGTTGCCGTTGCTCTTTCACACGCTGCAATTTTAGAAGAGTCCATGCGAGCCCATGATCAGCTCATGGAACAGAATATTGCTTTGAATGTAGCTCGACAAGAAGCAGAGATGGCCATTCGTGCACGTAACGACTTCCTTGCTGTGATGAACCATGAAATGAGAACACCTATGCATGCAGTTATTGCTCTGTGCTCTCTGCTTTTAGAAACAGACTTAACACCAGAGCAGAGGGTTATGATTGAGACCATATTGAAGAGTAGCAATCTTCTTGCAACACTAATTAATGATGTGCTAGATCTTTCAAGACTTGAAGATGGTATTCTTGAACTAGAAAATGGAACATTCAATCTTCATGGAATCTTAAGAGAGGTAAATGACCATAAACCTATGCATATCTAGTATACACCGGTAACATGTTGATTTCCTCTAGTAAACAGGTAGCGTGATTTTGTTCTTTACATTGATTGCAGGCTGTTAATTTGATAAAGCCAATTGCATCTTTGAAGAAATTATCTATAACTCTTGCTTTGGCTCTGGATTTACCTATTCTCGCTGTGGGTGATGCAAAACGCCTTATTCAAACTGTCTTAAATGTGGTTGGAAATGCTGTGAAGTTCACTAAAGAAGGTCATATTTCAATTGAGGCTTCAGTTGCCAAACCAGAGTACGCGAGAGATTGTCATCCTCCTGAAACGTTCCCGATGCCAAGTGTTGGCCAGTTTTATTTGCGCGTCCAGGTTGAGCATCTATATCCTCTTATCATGTCTTGATGGTCTTTTACCAAGTTTCCTTTCGGAAATGAGTTGGCACACAAATACATGCAGTTCCAAGAGTTGTTTGTTGGCTCATTCAGGGCAAAGTGGCTCTGTCCCAAAGCCAGCAAAATCAGAAACCCTCTTTGATCGCTAAATCTTTCTGTTAAGTGAGAAGATATATGTACCTCCTTTATCCTTTGCAAAGTTGGCGTCCTGCAGGACAGAATCTCCTTTTGGTTTATTACTTCTACGGTTGTGGGAGGGGTTTTCTTTGCAGTTCTGGATTTGTTTATTTCGTCTCAAGTAGAATATCAATCAGAAAAAGAGATTTATATCATTCACTTGAAAATATTCTTGCAGGTTAGAGATACTGGGTGTGGCATTAGCCCACAAGATATCCCACTAGTATTCACCAAATTTTCTGAGGCACGACCTACGTCAAATCGAAGTACTGGAGGGGAAGGTCTGGGGCTCGCCATTTGCAGACGGTATGTTTCAAATTGTAAATTTGGGATCATCTTGTGTCCATATTATAAAGGCTTCTTTAAGACGTCCTCTTTTTACCTTCATCTCTCAATGCCTTGTATGTTGCTTTGTGTGCCTTGGTTCTCATTATTTGTACTCATTTGACATTTGAAACGGATAAATGCAGATTTATTCAACTTATGAAAGGTAACATTTGGATTGAAAGTGATGGCATAGGGAAGGGAACCACTGTCACGTTTGTAGTTAAACTCGGAGTCTGCAACCATCCAAATGCATTGCCTCTGCGACCTGTGCCTTCCAGAGGCAGGTTTAACAAAGGTAGCGATGACCTCTTCAGGTATAGACAGTTCCGTGGAGATGATGGTGGAATGTCTGTGAATGTTCAACGCTATCAAAGAAGTCTGTAAATGACAAAACACATTGGTGACACAATACAGTAGATCAGGACTAGTGAATTTGAGATTTTTTCACAGTTCTGTATGCTCCAGTGACAGTTTCTTGTAACTAACTTAACTCAATGCTCGTAAAGTGAGTCTTGAAAATTGCAGCATCTTCTAAGTGTAACTATCGAATTTATGTATCGAGCTTTAGACAACAATGTGTTAGGCCTACAATCCTCTAAGGAGTACTATTGGACAGAAGCTGTAGTCGATGATAGGATTGTGATGCCGTGCACAGTGTAGCAGTCCCCTTCGTAGGCCAGTTCTTTTTTGTGAAGTAATACGTCTCTTGCAATTGGGTTTCAAAGTTTATATGAGCATCAAACTTGTTTATGTTATTTGAACATCAAGGCGACAGATAGCGTGATGAATTTAGCACTATTTAAAAGGTTTATACAATCAAGTTATTTGTAAAACAACTACAAATAATTGTCTATGCTAATCACGATGAATATGAATTGATTGATAATTGTGAAAATACTAGCAAAAAAACGGATTTAAAGCACTGCCAATTTATTCTATGCTTGATAATGGTAATAACCTAAGTCAAGGGATATACATCAGTATTGACTCAGAGCGTGCCCTGGAGGAAAATAGTCTTCGTGCCCACAGAGAGACGGTTCTTTGAATACAAAAAAATTAATACTATTCCAATCTTTCTTACAATATTTGATGTACAAATATTTTAAAGATAATATTACTTGTGTCAAACATAGCACCCACTTATTTTTCAAGAAAAAAGACACTTTTCCCCATAACTACTATCTCAAAATATTTGATGAAATCATAGAACATAGCAGTGTAATCCCACATGAGGTCTGGAGAGGAAAAAAATGTTCCCAAACCTTACCAGTACCCTCATAGGGACAGAAAGGCTACTTCTAGGATTTGATGAAATCACACCCAATGATTCTAAGAAAATACATTTTCCTTGCGCATAAAACACCCCATTAGTTTTATAAAAGAACAATTTCCTAACAAAAACCTTTAGTTTAAACTTAATAATCCAAGAATGCTTTCCTTAGGCACTTAATTTTTACTGATTTCATTTGAAATAAGCACACAAGGTATAGAAAGCTTCAACCTCCAGTCAAGCGTCCCAAGCCGTACCCATGAAAAGAGGTTCAAAAGGTTCACTTCAGAAAATGAAGAGTACAATTAAGTAGCGCTGGGAGAGCAGAATTTGCCATCCATCTGACGCAGATTAATTGACCAAAGGAGAACACAACTGAATATGAAACCGGGTAGAACCAGGAGAAAATATCAAAACTTCAAAGCATCTATTCAACTTCATGTAGGTAAAACATTGCTTCTTAAAGTACATGAACAAAATAGGGAACTTATAAAAGATACTAAACTGGCATAATAACAAAAAGCAGATATAGAGCCAACCCTTCTTAAAGTTCGTCATCCTCACTTCTTTGACTTCTTAGATCCTCCCCTGCAACAAGGACGACAATATTCATCAAATTTTGCTCTAAGGTCCTTGATATCCTAATAGCAAGTTTGAGATAAGCTTACTGGGCAGTCTGGGCTGGGGGTGCTGAAGCTGCTGGTGCTGGTGCTGCAGCTTGTACTGGCTTCTCTCCTGGTCCCTGTGAATAAGAAAATAAACGAGTTCAGTTTCATTGGTGTTCAACCAGTTAAGGTGCCAGGGCAGTAAGCAGCCTTTGGTGTTGAACTTTAATTACCTGAGCAAATCGTTCCTCCCTCCTGGCAAACTTTCTTTCACGACTAGCTTTGTTCTTGGCCCTCCTTGCTTCAAATTGGTCAGATAATGTCTTCTCTCTAGCCTTCTCGGCCTTTGTTTTGTGAATGTTCTCCATGAGCACACGCTTATTCTTGAAAACGTTACCCTTCACCTTCATGTACATGTCATGGTACATGTGCTTGTCAATCTTCTTAGACTCCCTGTACTTGCGAAGCAAACGCCTGAGGACTCTCATTCTCCTCATCCACAGCACCTTTGTGGGCAACCTAGCCTCCCTGGTACCCTTACGCTTACCTGAGGAAAGATTATATATTGAGTATCAAGTGCCTCCAAGAAAATTTCTTTAGACTATACATTGAGTATCAAGGGCCTCTCAACAAAAAAAATTCTTTTCTCATTTTATGAAGGCCAAAAAAATAAGTCCTAGCCATTTTTACAACTCAGCCAATATTCCATAGGTGATTTGAAAAATCATTTTAAGTTTCATGAAAACACAAACTAATTTGTGCAACTACACACGTTAGAATACATTACATTTCAAACAGCTCGCACAATAACATTCAGAGAAGCATTTCTACCAGAAAACAGAAACTCAATGTCACAAAATCAGAAGGTACCATATCCAGAGTGACGTCCCTTCCTTTTGGCTTCCTTCATCCTGCGGGCGCGAGATCGTGAATGAATTTTGGTTGGTTTCCTAATGATGAAACCATCCTTCACCAACTTTCTGATGTTTTGTCCTGCACTCAACGCAAACAAGGAGATTAGAGGCAACCAATGTGTGTAAAGAAAAATATAAAAGCAAGCAAAAACACATCCATGACTAGAGCCTTCTCAGGTGTTATATCAATGTGAACACTAGGAAACACCAAGAAGTGCTAAAAGAGCATTTCAAGTTCACCAAACCACGAAGAAGCAGCAAATAAGGGTGAAACATTACCCACACATATGCAACTTTACTCTATGCAGCACTCATGACCAAAACTCTAAATTATCAAACAATCTTCCAATTATCCTCAAACCTAAGCTATCTACAAACAACATACCCAGTGGAATCCCAGACCTTACCACTATAAATCCTCTATATCCATATAGCTCTAATTCAGGTCCATTTCATTCACTACTACATAATTAACAATTCTCTAAATCTAACAGTAATCAGGTAGCTAATTTGGTCTCAACTAGTTCAGATAGCATCTATATATCCTTTCGTCCATTGTGCTAAACCTTTCACAAATCAGTTTATATAAAAATTCATGTTACAAACACTAGTATGTAAGAATAGTCACTAGTATCGATCTAACAATCACAAGCTCTTACAATACTAGTATGTTTGATTCATATCAAATCAAAAGTAACTAAAAAAACCGAAGAAATCATAAAGGTTATTCTTAAAATGAACTAACACAATCAAAATCGGCAAGAGATCTTAAATAAACAGAGTTCAAAGGAACCACAAAGATTCAACATACTGGAGTTAGCCATGGAAATTTCGTTTCCTTCATTAGGGTCAAGCCACACTTTTCCTCTCCCACACTTGAGGACACTGGCGGCGAGCCGCTTCTGTAGTTTCAGTGACACCATCTTTGTTCTCTCTCCCTCACAAAGCTCTCTTCTTCAACGGAGAAAAGGAGGTGGTGCTTCAGATAAGGCTTTTATATTCAAGCTACTAGATGAGGGACCTAGGGTTTTTGATAGGGCTTAGTAAAAAGTTATTGGGCTCATACTCTTGGCCCATGTTGAGTGTATTGGGCTTACAAACTCGACTTTAAAATGGGCCTTAAAGATTTGATTATGTAGTACAAATTGAAAGGGAGATCTCCAAAGAGAAATTTTCATCATTTGGCCCTTTTTGAATAGTTATTTAGTAAAACAAGGGCACCTCTTTTTAGTATTTTGTTATAATTTAATGATTTATTTTGGAAAATTTGAAAATTGCATGAAAAAAAAAATTAATCGCGATCTTTTTTACGATGTCTAACATTTGTTAGGACTGTAAGAAAAAACATATGAGATTAGATTTGAATCAAGGGATATCCTTCAATTAAAAAAGAATTTAGTTAGAGTTTTAGATCAAATTCTTTTTCTCAAAAATTTTATTCTTTTTCAATTTAAGTTCGAATATAATTCCTCTAAATAATTTATGTACGAAAAAAACTGTTTAAACACAAAATTTTATACAAAAGTATTTTCTAAAAAAATTGTAATATAAAATAAATTATAAAAAATTATAGGATTTACATAAATCACATAGTGTAAAGAGTTAATTACCATTTTTCTTATCCTTTTTCAATATACAAAAAATCCTTAAGAATATGGAAATCCAGATACATTAATTTAGTTTTGAATGCAAACATTACGGTTTTAAGTATCGGCAGTTAATATTTATACCATGATACATTGAACATAGAGATTATTTAAGAATTAAAAATTAATATATCTAGATTACTGCATTAGTGTATTTGAATTAAAAAATAAATTTTTAAAATTTTTGAAAACGGATGAAAATAATAAAAAATACGATAAATAAAAGGGTGTAAATTTTAAACAAAAAAGTTTGTAATGAACGGGTCAATACCAGTATGAGCCCAACGTCGATTCAAGACTAGGATACTATGATTGGGATCCGGATTGAAAAATACTCTATCAAATTAGACTTATGAAAATTGTTGAGAAAAATGTACATGCTTGTATCCTTTTTCTTTGAGTTTAAGTTTAGAAATGGCAACGGGATAGGGCGGAGTGGGTACAGAGTGGGTTTAGAGCTATGTGGAGTTGGGTAAGATTAAATTTATGGGGTTGAAGTAACTATGTTTAAAATTAATGGGGGGGGGGGGGGGGGGGGGGCCGTGGGGGTTTAAAAACAAAAAAAAAATTAAAAAAAAATAAATCTTTTCTAATAAAAAAAACACCAAGTAGAAATA
>JAPFFP010000113.1:18848849-18866911 GCA_026153255.1 Solanum medicagineum | reverse complement strand
GAATCTCGATGGAGGAATTTTTATTGTTATTTTTGCTTTAAACCTAATCTTTCTCACTTTTGTTTTTTAAATTACTCTATCAACTTTTTTTTCCCTAGTAAGACTTTGTCAACTTTTTCAAATAGCTTTATATTGTAAATTTATGAGTTTCTTTAAATGACAAATTAATAGATGACAATATTTCAATAAAAATTGATTTTCAAGTAAATATTATTGTATATTTAGTAATTTCACTAAAAACATTTAAGTTAGATAAAAATTATTGAACTTAAGCTCGCTCATATATGATTCCACCTATTTACATTTAAATCGACCCATTAATTTGTCAACACTATAAGCATGCTTACTTTTTTCTTAAACCTCTTAATGAAAATTTCAAATCTGCCACTACCTATAGGCTATATCCCCATACCCCAACCAACATTTATCATAATATTTATTTAAATGGTAATTATATACGTATATTTTTAAGAAAACATTACTTATTTATTTATTTATCAAACATAAGAAAAAAGTGAAAAATTCATTCTTTTTCTTGAAAAACATTTTTTTCCTAAAATAAAAGTCTCACCATTTTTACCAAACATGTCTTAGTCATACTTCTCTTACTTTCCAAACATCTTCCTATTTCTTCAATTCGAAAAGTAAGTCAAAGAAATTAAAACATATGTACTTTATACATAATCAATTAGTTAAATACATTTAACAATTAGTACAAATTAGTTTACTCTATAAACAAATATCAAAGAGTGAATGACCCCAGTTAGATTGGCTTTGATCATCAAATGATCAGTTTTTATCTATAACATAATTAATAATTGAAAACCTTGGACGTGGCATATTGTATTATGTAAAATTATTGGATATAATATTTTTGAGTGGTTGACTTGAACGTCTGTCGTCAAACATGCATATGTATATGCATGCATGCATGCTGGTTTTGAATTATCCAGCCTGGCTTCCTCTATATAATGACAATATATGAAGATGTTTAATTTGTGTCTAACATTTTCTTTGCCTTCTTGTGAATTAAAAACATTTTTATCTAAAGTTAAAACATTCTTGTATGACTGCTGAGTTGTATATATACTTCCTCCGTTCCCTTGTATATGTCGTCCTTACAATAAATTTATGGTCCTTAATATACATCATTTCACAATACCAATGCATCAATTACACTCTTCTTCCCATTTTGCCATTGATAGTTAATGACTTTGAAAATATATACTCTTTGACCAACTAAAAGAACTAAAAAGACAATTACTATTAAATAAGGATAAAATGATAGACTCAATTTTTTTCTTAATGTAAGCACCATCTCAAAATGTGACATATAAAAGAGAATGGAGGGAGTATCTATCCAGAAGAAATAACACGGTAATTTCATAAATTGTAATAATCACATAATTATGATTAGAAGATTTTCTTTTATCAAAGTAAGCTAGAGTATTATTTTAATTAATTATTCACTAAAATAATACTCCTTCCATCCCAAATTAATTAAAATTTTGAGACTCTTTTCAATGTTCAAAATAGTTTATTCAAAGTTCAAGCAGAATGTTTGAACTTTATTCCATATTTGCCCTTTTATTTATTGAACTTTATATTTTCTACGAGATAAATTATACTACATTTTTATGATTTTAACCAAGAGCAATAGTTGAAAGTTTGGTGTAAATTTTGTCTTTGAATATTTTTCTTAATATGTGTGCATTACATCATTAATTCAATTAAAATAGGACAGAGAGAGTATTCTTTTTGAAAAATTTCAAAGCTAGAGTAAATGTATTTCACAATAACATTTTAGAAATTATTTTATTTAAAAAATTTAATAGTCAAAGCTGAAAACAGACAGATTTAGTGGCTCGGCTGTGGCGGAGGACGTCTAGTAGAATTTTATGGGCCAAGAAACAGAAAACAGACGATTTCGGTAGTTATTTGTGGGTGTTAACCCACGGATTTTGGCGCTGCAGGGGGCTCCGGCTCAAGATTCTCAAAGAATCATACGGGTGAATCCACAACGAGTCCAGCAAAAAGGCAAGCTGGCCCGACGGAGGCTTGGTAGGATTTTATGGGCCAAGGAACAGGAAAAAAGCGATTTCGGCAGTTTTCTGTGGGTGTTAGCCCACGGATTATAGAGCTGCATGAGGTTCCGACGCAATATTCCCGAAAAATCATATGGGTGGGTGCGCAACGAGACCGACAAAAGGCCCAGGTGGCTCGGCAACATTGTCGGAGGCCTAGTAGGATTTTATGGGCCAAGAATAGGAAACAGCCAATTTCGGCAGTTTTCTCTCGGTGTTAGCCCATGGATTCTGGGCTACATGGGGCTCCGGCGTAAGATTCCCAAAAACTCATGTAGGTGGGTCCGCAACAAGCTTGGTAAGAGGCCCAAGTGGCCCGGCGGCGTTGGCGGAGGCCTGGTAGGATTTTATGGGCTAAGGAACATGAAACAGGCGATTTCAGTAGTTTTCTGTGGGTGTTAACCCACGGATTCTAGGTCTGCATAGAGCTCCAACGCAAGATTCCCAAAAAACCATACGAGTGGGTCCATAACGAGCCCGACGAGAGGTCCAGGTGGCCCGGCGGCATTGGCGAAGGCCTAGTAAGATTATATGGGTCAAGGAACAGGAAACAAGCAATTTTGGCTGTTTTCTATGGGTGTTAGCCGTGGATTCTGGAGCTGCATGGGGCTCTGGCGCAAGATTCCCAAAAATTATACGGGTGGGTCCGCAATGAGCTCGACAAAAGGCCTATGTGGCCCGGCCCCATTGGCAGAGGCCTAGTAAGATTTATGGTCCAAGGAACAGGAAACAGGCGATTTCGGTAGTTTTCAATGGATGATAGCCCACTGATTCTAGGGTTGCATGGGGCTCCAGCGCAAGATTCCCAAAAAATCATACAGGTGGTTACGCGACGAGCTTGGAAAGAGGCCCAGGTGGCCCGAGGAGTTGGTGGAGGCTTGATAGGATTTTATGGGTGAAGGAACAGGAAGCAGGCGATTTCAGCAATTTTCGATGGAGTTAGCCCAAAGATTTTGGGGCTGCATGGGGCTCCGGTGCAAAATTCCCCAAAAATAAAATGTGTGGGTTCGCAACGAGCCCGACAAGAGGCCCAAGTGGCCCGACGGTGTTGGGGAGGCTTGGTAGGATTTTATGGGCCAAGGAATAGGAAACAGGCGATTTCGACAGTTTTCTGTGGGTGCTAACCTACAGATTCTGGAGCTGCATGGAGCTACGTTGCAAGATTCCCAAAAATTCATATGAGTGGGTCCACGATGAGCCCGCAAGAGGCTTAGGTGGGCCGGCGGCATTCGCGAAGGCCTAATAGAATTTTATGGGCCAAGGAACAGGAAACAGGTGATTTTGACAATTTTCTGTGGGTGTTAGCCCATAAATTCTGGGGCTGCATGGGGCTCTGGCGCAAGATTCCCAAAAAATCATATGGGTAGGTCCTCAACAAGCCCATCAAGAGGCCCTGGTGGCCCGACAGTATTGGTGGAGGCCTGGTAGGATTTTATTGGTCAAGAAACAGGAAAAAGGCGATTTCGACAGTTTTCTATGGGTGTTAGCCGACGGATTATGGGGCTGCATGGGGCTCCGGCGCAATATTCTCGAAAAATCATATGGGTGGATCCGCAATGAGCTCGGCAGGAGTCCCAAGTGTCCTGGTGACGTTGGCGGAGGCCTAGTAGGATTTTAAAGGCCAATGAACAGGAAACAGGCGATTTTGACAGTTTTCTGTGGGTGTTAGCCCACGAATTCTGGGGCTGCATAGGGCTCGAGTGCAAGATTCCTTCAAAATCATACAAGTAAGTCTGCAACGAGCCAAGCAAGAGGCCCAAGCGGCCCGGCGACGTTGGCAGAGGTCTGGTAGGATTTTATGGGCCAAGGAATAAGAAATAGGTGATTTCAACAGTTTTGTATGGGTGCTAGCTCACGAATTCTGGGGACGTATGGGGCTTCCAAGCAAGATTCCCAAAAATTCATACGCGTGGCTCCTCGACGAGTCCGGCAAGAGGCCCAAGTGGCCCGACGACTTTGGCAGAGTCCTGGTAGGAGTTTTTGGGTCAAGGAACAGGAAACAGGCGATTTCGACAATTTTTTGTGGGTGTTAGCCTACTGATTCTTGGGCTGCATGGGGCTCCGGCACATGATTTTCGAAAAATCATATGGATGGATCTGCAACTAGCCCGACGAGAGGCCCAAGTAGCCCGGCGGCGCTATCTGAGGCCTGGTAGGATTTTATGGGCCAAGGAACAGGAAACAATTCCTTCCGCCGTTTTCTGTAGGTGTTAGCCCACGGGTTCTGGGGCTGCATAAGGGTTCGGCTCAAGATTTCCAAAAAGTCGTACGAGTGGGTCCGCAATAAGCTTGGCAAGAGGCCTATGTGGCCCAACGGCGTAGGTGGAAGCCTAATTGGATTGTATGGCCTAAGGAACAGGAAACAGGCGATTTCGACAGTTTACTGTGGGTGTTAGCCCACGGATTCTGGGACCTCATGGGGCTCTGGCGCAATATTCCCAAAAAATCATATGATTTGGTCCGCAACGAGCCCAGCAAGAGGCCCAGGTGGCCCGGCGGGGTTGGCGGAGGCCTGGTAGGATTTTATGGCCTAAGGAACAGGAAACAGACGATCTCGACAGTTTTCTGTGGGTGATAGCTCAGGTATTCTTGGGTTGTATAGGATCTCTAGCGCAAGATTCTCGAGGAATCATACGAATCGGTCCGCAACGAGCCTGACAAGAGGCCCAGGTGGCCCCACAATGTTAGCGGAGGCCTGGTAGGATTTTGTGGGTGAAGGAACAGAAAACAGGCGATTTCCACAGTTTTCTGTGGGTGTGAGCCCACGGATTCTGGGGCTACATGAGGCTCCGCACAAGATTCTCGAAACATCATATGGGTGGGTCCGCAACGAAACTGGCATGAAGCCTCGGTGGCCCGGCGACGTTGGCGGAGTCCTGGTAGGATATTATGGGCCAAGGAACAAGAAACAGGCAATTCGGCAGTTTTCTGTGGGTGTTAGCCCACGGATTCAGGGGCTGCATGGGGCTCCGGCGTAAGATTCCCAAAAAATTATACGGGTGAGTCAACAACGAGCCTGGCAAGAGGTCCAGGTGGCCTCGCGGTGTTGGCGGAGGCCTGGTAGGATTTTTTGCGCCAAGTAACAGGAAACAGACAAATTCGGCAGTTTTCTGTGGTTGTTAGCCCATGGATTTTGGGTGTGCATGAGGCTCCGGCGCAGGATACCCGAAAATCATACGGGTGGGTTCGCAACGAGCCCGGCAAGAGTCCCAGGTGGCCCGGCGGCATTGGCGGAGGCCTAGTAGGATTTTATAGGCCAAGGAATAGGAAACATGTGATTTCGGTAGTTTTCTGTGGGTGTTAGCCCATGGATTCTGGGTTGCACGGGGATTCGGTGCAAGATTCTCGAAAAATCATACTGGTGGGTTTGCAACGAGTTTGGTAAGAGGCTCAAGTGGCCCGACGGCGTTGGCGGAGGCGTGGTAGGATTTTTTGGGCCAAGGAACAGGAAACAGGAGGTTTCGACAGTTTTTTATGGGTGTTAGCCACATATATAGGGGCTGCATAGGGCTCCGACACAAGATTCCTGAAAAATAATAGGGGTGGGTCCGTAACGAGCCCTGCAAGAGGCCTAGGTGGTTCGGTGGTGTTGGCGGAGGCCTGATAGAATTTTATGGGCCAAGGAATAGGAAATAGGTGATTTCGGCTGTTTTCTATTGGTGTTAGCCTACGGATCCTAAGGCTGCATGGGGCTCTATCACAAGATTCCTGAAAAGTCATACGAGTGGGTTCGCAACGAGCCCTACAAGAGGCCCAGGTGGCATTGGCAGAGTCCTGGTAACATTTTATTGGCCAAATAACAGCAAACAAGCGATTTCGGTAGTTTTCTGTGGGTTTTAGCCAATGTATTCTGGCGCTGCAGGGTCCTCTGGTGCAACATTCCCAAAATTATACCAGTGGGTCTACAACGAGCTCGGAAAGAGGCCTAGGTGGCCCGACGACGGCAGGGGACGCCTTTTAGGATTTTATAGGCCAAGGAATAGGATATAGGTGATTTCGACAGTTTTTTGTGGATGTTAGCCTATAGATTCTGGCGCTACAGGGGGCTCCGACGCAACATTCTCGAAAAATCATATGAGAGGGTCCGTAACAAGGCAGGAAAAGAGCCAAGGGGCCCAGCAGCGCCGGGGGACTCCTGGTAGGATTTTATGTACTAAGGAACAGGAAACAGGCGATTTCGACAGTATTTTGTGGGTGTTAGATCACGAATTCTGGTGCTGCACGGGGCCCCGGCGCAACATTCCCCAAAATTCATACGAGTGGGTCCGCAATGAGTCAGGGAAGAGGCCCAAGTGGCCCGCGAAGGCGACGGATGCCTACAAGATTTTATGGGCCAAGGAACAGTAAACAAGCGATTTCGACACTTTTCTATGGGTGTTAGCCTACGGATTCTGACGCTGCAGGGGGCTCTGAAGCAATATTCTCGAAAAATCATACGATTGGATCCTCTACGAGCCCGGGTAGAGGCCCAGGTGGCCTGGCGGCGCCGGGGGACGTCTTGTAGGATTTTATGGGCCAAAGAACAGGAAATAGACAATTTCGACAGTTTTCTGTGGGTGTTAACCCACGGATTCTGGCACTGCAGGGGTTCTGGCGCAACATTCCCAAAAAATCATACAAGTGGGTCCGCAACGAGTCTGGAAGAGGCCAGGTGGCCCGTTGGTGGAGGGGACGACCGGTAAAATTTTATGGGCCAAGAAATTGGAAACAGGCTTAGTAGACGATAAAGCATTATTGTCAATAAGGTTTTGTAAGTAATTCATTATCACAAGTAACGTTTTATACGACATTTAATAAATTTTAATAGCTTGAAATATTGAAATTCTAACATTTAAAGTCATTACTTGAAATCACATCTTATGGTTAATACATTATTCACAATGACTCCTCTTTGAAATCCAACCACGGACGATCTTCTATGTTTGCTAATTATCTAAATAGAGCAACATTATTCTAAAAGAAATTTATGTTACAATTTATTGATCTCTCGTTAAAAAAAAAAAAAAAGTCATATAACCAATATAACAAATATAATAAATTATAAAAGCATATCTCCCTACAATGAGCATGCGATTCTTCAAATAGAAGGAAATGTATGCTATAAAAACATATATATATATCCGTGAAAAAAATTATGTTTTACTTGTGGATCTATTATATGTATATATAAGCTAAAAAATAATTGAAAAAAGATATAGGTTTAAAAATGGATGTACGAAGAACATACTCTTCAGCTCAATCGATGTAACAATGCTCGAACTTCGAGAGCTAGATTAATTATTATTCAATCATAATATTTCATATTGTAATTGTAAAAATTCTTTTATATTTTCTGTGTATAAAATTTTAATTCTAAATTTGTATTTTCTCATTTCTTTTTGGTTGTCATATTTTATTTTTAGTGTCAAATTATATAATTTTGATTAATATTTTAAACTTTTTTGTTCTATTGATACGAAAAGTTAAAATCAATAATACTTTTCTTATAGTTTTTTGCATTTATTTTTTATTTTAAAATATCAAATTAATTTAATCTATTTAGTTTTGAAAATTAATCAAAATAACTTTCGAAAAGTAAAACATAATAACAAAAAAAAATGGAGAGAATAGAATTTAACATTTTCTTATCTGTTTAATAAAGCAAAAAAAGAAAAGAAATTAATAATCTGTTTATTCCATTTTAGTTGTTATAATTTTTATTTTTAGAATAAAATTATATAAATTTCAATTAATATTTTTAGATGTATTCTTTTTATCATATTAATATTATAATTAATAATACTTTTTAAATATCTTAAATTTTTATTTTAAAATATTAAATTAATTTAATCTAATTTAATTTAAAAATTAGTTAAATTAACTTTTTAAAAATAAAAAATGTAAATTAAAATGACACCAAGGGAGAAGTATTTAGGGTCAACTCAAACGTAGTGATTTCTCCACTTCCGATGAATAATAATTTTTAATTCTATATTGTAATCTTTTGGTTGTTTTAATATCATAAATACCGACTCAATTAAAAGAGGGATGATCCGATTCTGACGAACCGGGCTCAATTTTTGAAAAGTACAGTTAATATATACTTTGGAAAGTGTCAAATTTTGTTAGGCGGTCAGAAATGAAATTTTATGTACTTGTTTGTTATTTGTCTCGGTTTACTTTTACTTGTCATTATTTTATTTATTAAGATCAAATTATATTAATTAATTCATATCATTTTCAATCATCTAAATCTTAGATTTTAAATATTAAAATTAACTACTTCAATTTAGCTTTAAAGTTTAATTAAATTGACTTCAAAAAATGAAATAGTGACACATAAAAGTGAACAAAGGGAGTACTATTTGTTATCGGTGCATTGAAAAATTATGTCGGACTGGTCGTCTCCTAATTGATCTTAATTTGTTAAATTAAAAGTTAAAAAGGATTAATATTAGTCATTAGAGTAAGTTTTAATTTGAACTTTTGCATTAGTAGGGTGAAATTTCTGTCATTTTCCAATTAGAAAATATAATTAGGTAACTCTGATGGGAAAAGAAATTCATAATTATGTGATCATATAACACAAACTGATGCTCCCATTTTCTTGCTTACAAATAAATCATCAAAAAAATACAAATTTAAAGAAAAAAAAACATAACAAAGAAAACTCAATCATGGATGATAAATTAATAAATTGTAAAAAATAAAAGGAAAATTGATCTAATAACCCCCCTCACGTTTGGTGTAATTGTCATCAGAAGTGTACACAAAAGGCGCAACAGAGTACAATAATGTTTTCTTGTTGTTTTCATGTCCATTGAGTAATCGATAAGAAGTAAGAAGAGCTCCTGTTTTGCCTTTGTTTTCATCAGTTGGGACATCACATTCTTCAAGTGAAGAGCTTTCTAAGAAGGCTTTGCATTGTGTAATTGTGCAAGACTGTTTTGGTGAAAATACAGCATAGTAATAACCCTTTGCGTCCGATTGATAACTTGAGAAGGAGAATGGAGCTGTTTCGTATCCGTTTTTTCCCTCGCCGAGGCATGTTATCCTTGCTACCGCTCCTGCAACGTAACAAGGACCAAAAAGTTTAACTCGTTATAATGTTTTACGTGTTATCTTGTAGATTACTATATACTCCTGTTTCAATTTGTAGAAATGTTTCTTCCTTTGATAATTTTGTAATTTCAACATCCTGTCTGACACGTTTAAGAATACATATCAACGTAAATGTCCTTTTTGGCGCATTATGCGTATTTTTAATTTAAGAATACGGTTATCTTAGGTTAAAGACATGTTATGATCGATAAAAATAATCAGATGTATACATCATGCGGAATATAACAAAGTAAATTTCGAAAAACAATGAATCATACAATAAAGAATAAAAAATATATCAAATAACATGATGATTTAACATGATTCGATCAATCAACATATGTCCACCGACCAAGCCACCTTTCTTTGTAAATAAAAAAGAGGGAACTCAATTCTCAATTCATATAGTCCAAAACCTTTTCTTCTAAGAAGAGAAAAATTAGCCAAATATGAGAAATGTATATGTTCCTTTTATGAGTTTGAAAACATTTATTTGTTCAACCAATATATAAGCAATTTGTTAATTCTTAGCTGTTTTCATCAATCTTGGATGGAGCCAAAGATTCACTTTTTTTTGGTTTGGGGTATGATGGAGTAAAGCAAAATGACTCTTTAAACTGTCTGCGCTTCTTTCAATTTGTGAAGTAGTAGTTAGTCAATGCAACTTTCGACGCTCATCATGGGTCATCCGGAAACAGTCACGCTATGTTTTTAAATATAGGGGTCAGACTGCGTACATCCAACCCCCCTTACCTCGCAATGGGCGGGAGCCTTTGAGGCATTGGGGTAATGTTGTTGTTTGTTGTTAATTCTTAGCTCTTTGGTATTAAATCACTATCAATTTCGATTCTCTCAAAAAGAAGAATAGAAATTCGAGCAATTTGTTAATTACAGGGGAGCTCGTGATTTGTTTAAACCATGGTTAATGACGAGGAAGCTTGGGAATTTGCTTAAACGACCAGTATTATCTTTTTAGCTTTGAAGATGAGCATACTGTGAGAAAATGAGAAAGAATAATCTGGATCCCTTGAGATAATGATGGATTCTGCTAGAAAACTTAGAGGAATACGTATGTTTTGGTAAAGTATCAACAGGATAAAATGATCATATTATCCTTGAGATAATGTTATACTTATAATTAAGCTATTGATCGTCCGATATATATATATATATAGTAACAACATTAATGTGACTAATCACTTACCCTTAAGTGGTATGTATTTAGATCCATATTTGCAATAAATCATTCCTTGAACAGCAATAATATTTGCTTGAGGGACCAATCCCTTTGTATGCACATCCTTCTTGTATGTTTTTGGGGCATTATTTCCATAACCATTTTCATAATTTTCATTTGCAGAAGCAATAGTAGCAGCTGATACAAGGGATAAGAGAATGCAAAATACTGGCAAATTTTTGCTTGAAGCCATTAATGTGTATTTGATTTTGAGTTTTGACTAATTGATGATTTGGGCTTTGTTTTTCAATGCTTAAATATAGAGAAAAAATTGTCACATTTTTGGGTGATGTGCACGTATTTGATTTGTCATAGTATTAGAGGGTTGCACGATTTAATGATTTGGTGAGCCATTAACTTATTTAATAATCATTTCAACTTACTAATTATATGGATTTAAATTATGTATGGGGATAAATATTGTGAATTTTTAATATTATTAGTGTACTCTTTTTTTTTATAAAAAATTTATTTGACTTATATTGATTTGGTATAATTATTAAGAAAAATTCTTGTTAAGGGTTTACTTTACTAAATTAGTTTTAATAATGGTGTTTTTAAACTGTAAATTTGACTACTGCTATTTCATGTAGTTCATTTTTTTTTGTTTTAATTTATGTGGTACTCTTTGGATTTTCAAGATTTAAATAAGTTTTTCTATGATTGTATTTTTTTTAATATCTTTTAAATATTTTGAATTATCAATAATCATTATAGTAATATTTTTTTCATAATTTCTAAATATATAAATTTTGTTTCAAAAAGTTAAACTGTTTGACTGTTGAAATTCAAACTGTACCATATAAGTATTTAATATTAAAAAAAAGAAGTAATTAACAAAACTATGTTGACTTTCTAAAATGAGCACACAAAAAAAGAAACATGTATTTTTAGTACAGGGCCAAATCTAAAATGAAAAGTGGGGAGTAATTGATAAAACTTAATTCACATTTGATGCTTACACTACAAATAATTAAAATTAATGTGTTATTTTTTTTATTTGATGGACGGTATCGTTTTTGAAATCTGACTAGTTTAGATTTGCATGGAAAGAAAATTCAACTTTAAAGGATAAAATGCTTCCTAACGAAGGCAATTTCATATTGAGGACTTGAACTCGTGACTCTACTTAAAGATGAAAAAACATTTATCACTAAAGATATGTGTTATGCATATAAACTTTTTAATCTGCCCCTTAAACATAGTTAAATGACACTTTTAAGTATTCTCAGTTCAATTCGTTATTCTTGGAGTTGAAAATGTCTGATTTTGCCCAACATATTTTGTAATTTAACTCGTTAAACCAGGCTTGGTACCTGTAATTTATTCTAAGTTAACTATAAAAGTTATTAAATAGAGTTACCTATAATTATTTTTAAATTGATATTATCTTGTGATTATTTTTCATATCGTCAATTCATAAACTTTAAATTATAATTTATACCATTATCATCTGCATTGGTTCATGGAATTACCTCATTTTGCAGTTAGCTCCGAAATCTTAACCAAACAAGCTATTAGAATTTAGAAGAACATTGGTAAAGGGCCTACAATGATCAACTTATGGGCCTGTTACAGTTAAGATGCTCGTGGGCCTGGATGAAATCCTAAACGGGCACGCTTTATTGAGAAGTGACATAAATAGCCCAACACTAAAATAATAACCAACAGTGTGTGTGTGTGTATATATATATATATATATATATATTTGTGTATACTAGAAAGTAATATATTATATCTTATACATGAGTTAGTATATTGCTTTGATTCAAAATATATTTTGATTAAAGAATGTAATTCTGTTTTGCCAATCCGCGAAATGTGTAACTTGTCTCTATATACATATAAAAAAAAATCTTGAAAATAGTCGCACGTTAAAATAATAACCAACAAATATATATTTTTGTATACTAGTTATACATATTATACAGAAGTTATATACTGTTTCTTCTTCAACATAGTACTATATATGTACTCATTCGATTTTTTTTAATATATTTATTTTAAATTTTGCACATCCCTTAAGTTACAATTAATGGAAATATTTTGTAATGATATTTATATTAATTAATATATAATTTTAGATTTTAAAAAATAATTTAAAATAATCAATGATATTGAGGATAAAATATTTTTTAAAAATAAATAAATTTTAAAATTATTTTAGTATAGTAAATAAATAAAAATACGCAACGAGAGTATTTGACAACTTTCTAGTTTTTCCAATGTTAAAATTTATCCAAAAATTCAAAAGAAATTTTGTTATAGCAATTGCTTGTTCTTTTTGTTGGCATAATTCTGGACTCGCTAATTTTTTTTCACTACTAAGTTATCCATTCGATTATAAAATTATACTCCACATTTCACCTTAAAAAGTCAAAAATTAATTTGAAATTATGTTTCAAAATTGAAAAAACTACATATAATTTATTTTCTAAATCACTTTAAAATAGTACTAGCACATTTAAATATGAATATTATTCTAGTTATTATAACAAAAAATATAATAAAAATTAATGCTATTGGACTTGTGCACGACATGGACTATCATGACTAGTACTCCCTCTGTCCCATTTTACGAGTCACACTTTCCTTTTTGATCTGTTTCAAAAAGAATGTTATCTTACTTTAATTGGAAATAATTTAACCTTAAAATTCTCCTTTTACCCTTAATGAAATGATTTTCAATCACACAAGTATCTCAAAATGATTTTAGACTATAAATTTCAAAAATCTTCTTTTTTCTTAAATATCATACAATGTCAAAGGGTGCCACTGAGGCCGGAGTACGGAAGAGAAATAAGCATACACATCCTTGTCAACGTGGGTGCTTCCCGAAGGTTGTTTTTGAGTTTAGGGGTATTATTGTCATTAAAAGTTCTTTAACTTTATTATTGTCTCATTTCTTTATCATCATGAGAAGACTTCAAATAACTTTTGAGTTTTGACGTAAATAAATAAAATTTAGTCGATGGAAAAAAGATACTACAAAAAATAGTTTAGTCAAATAACTTTAATAGTTAATTTAATTAAATAAGGTTTTAAATGATGTAACACAAGATGGATGGACCAAAATTTTGATAAAAACAGGCCATTGGTCTATTTGCCTACTGGTTTGGATGTTGGCGTGGGTACATGCTATAAAGTGGGTAGAGGAACCGTATTCTTAGGTAAAAATTAGGTGGGATGAACAATTTGTGAATTGTTTATTAATACTCTCATTATTTATATTTGAATTGATGAGATGAGCTAAGTCCGATGCACTAAAGTTTCCACTATACGTGGAGTTTGAGAAATGGTTCGATCACAAGGGTCTATTATACGCAGTCTTACCTTACATTTCTGCTAGAAGCTGTTTTCAAGACTTGAACCTGTAATCTCGATCATGTGATAGCAACTTACCAGTAAATTATTCAAAGTTTAACTTATAAATCGCTTAAAAAATGCCAATCCCTTGCTATACTTGACCTTTTCTTGGTGCATGTAGGCATGGGGTTGTCCATTGCCTGAGTGTCTTTTTTGCTTTGCAATTACGTATAATATTTGGTAGTAAATAAAATCTTTAATACCCAAAAAAGATAAGGAGGAAAGTTAAATTTAATAGTTCATCTATTTTTAAAAAAGTGATATTTTT
Organism: Solanum medicagineum; assembly: GCA_026153255.1. NCBI lineage: Eukaryota > Viridiplantae > Streptophyta > Magnoliopsida > Solanales > Solanaceae > Solanum > Solanum medicagineum. Next base: position 18,852,876 of record JAPFFP010000113.1, on the reverse strand, counting down.
AGGTTGGACAAACTTCTTAAAGATCTACTCATTCCTAAAAAAGAGTGTTTTTACTAGCTGATTTTTAATAAATACTTTTAAAAAATATAATTATTTAATAGTTGTTGATCACATAAAACTCTCTTTAGTGAAAAAAAGATAAATTATATAATCAACCAAACATATACTACTTAATTATTTATCATAACTATAGTTTTAAGTAATTATAGCTCGCCATACTATTTCATCCGAGCTGCTAGGAGCACGTGCATGTCCAAGCTCTCAATGGTATAAATTTACCCTAACTTGTATATGATTATCGCGTTGATAGATTTTGTATATTGTAATTAATAGCCAATTATACAAACAACTACTATATCCCCCAAGTCATACAAATATTGCTGTCATATCTTGCACTCTTTTCTAGAAAGGCACCAAACAACCCATTCTCCTTTAATTTTTCGTCCCCAACAAGTTTGGAACAAACAACAACAGTTGTGTGACATAAATTATTATGATGGAGGATTGCTCCTCAAAATCCAAGAAAAAAACACACAAATTTGAACTCATGATGAAAATTAGCTCTACCAAAAATGTCAGTGGCATTGGTTGTGTTATTTTGTTAGGTGGAGCATTAATAACAGCTGCTGCTATGGGCTCTGCATTCTTGAATTCAAGAAAACACAGGAAATCAACTAATAAGGTTACAAAGAATGAGAAAACTGAAGATCAATCAAGTAATAAAGGGCTTCATTTTCTTTTACCTGAACAACACCAACCTTCCTCCAGGTTAGTATAATCACAGGAATTTTGGGTTTATGAGTTAAGTTATTTATATATGTTAAATGAATTTTTTTAAACAAGATTTGACTCGTAGCCTTCTCTGTAGCTCCGCCCTTGAATAAACTTTTTAATTAGACTAAGAAACTCCCAATAAACTATTCCTTTTTTAAACGAGGATGATTTGGATTATCTCGATTATTCTATCAGGTTGTAGTATGAGAAATTACAAGTATTCTTTTGCCTCCACAAACTTTGAAATTTTTTACAAACTTCGACCTAAGAAAGTGTTTGTATGGGTTTGATTTTTGAGACTAGGGTTTTCCGAAAAGTCTACGTACATTTTATCTGTTCCAATTGTTGTTGTTGTTCTATCTAAGAAAGTGTAACAACAACAACTAATTAAACCTTCATTCCAACTAATTTGGTAAAGCTTATATAGTAAATCTTTGCTTCCATTATGTCCAAACTGTCATTGAATGTGAGAGATTGAGGATGTGTTTCTTCATTATCAGCTAATGGTATATGTTCATTGATTTTAAATTTCAGTAATGGGACTGACAAGTTATGTGACAATGATTCTACCACCTCCTTGTGCTCTGCACCATGCTTGATCCAGGTATTTACTACCTCATTTGCTTCTTTTTTCCAGAAGAAAAAAAGAGAGCATCTTAACATGGATCAAGAATTGAGAAAATGCATGACAACTTGAAGTACTAGGTAGTGAAATCTAATAATACAAGTGATTTGGTCCAGGATGAGAAGCCTAAGCTTGATGATAAAAGGGACATCCTCAATGCTATAGTCTCCGATCATCCAAAAGAAGAAGGAAACTCTCCGTCTTTAGAAAGATTGGTTGAAGAATTAGAGTTGTTGGAGACCAAGATTTCACTGCTCCCCGATCCTGATCAGGAGCTGGATGAGGTTTCTCGAGTAATAATCGAGGAAATCCAAGGAAATGAGAAGATTGAGATACTATCGCGTGTAGATCAAGCTCAGGATGCAATGTTCATCTATCCTACTTTGCAAATGGATGATAAAGGAGAATCAAATGAGCTGCAACATACTGGTGTGATCGAGATGGATAATCTTGAGGAGGGTATAATTCAAGAACAAGAAAAACAACCCATGGATGATCAAGAAACCAGCACTTCTAATGAGTGCGAGCCACTGAACTCTGCGTTTGAATTAATGAAGGCAGTTGATGAAGATGAGGATAAAGACCGTTTGAAGTGTGTGCATTTTGAAGAACAATGTGCTGACGCAGGAGCTCAGATTGATCAATTTGCCAAGAAATGTCATGTACCAATGCAATTCAATGATGAAGAAGAGAGTGTCAAGCTGAATGATCAAGCAAATTATGAGGAGGCGACATCAGAAAACAGCCCCTGCAGAACTTACAGCATCGACGTGCAAAATTTGGATGCCTCTGCAATCAGAAATGCCTCGCTAGATGATGAACCTTCTGCTGAAGCTTGTGAAGATGAAGATAAAAGCCATATGCAGATTATGTGTTTTGAAGAACAATGTGCTGATGAAGAAACTAAAATTGATCAGATTGCCAACAAGTGTGATGTACAAATGCAATTTATTGATGGACAAGTGTTCATCAACGACAATGATCAAGTAAATACCTGCTATGATGAGGCAACATCAGAAAGCAGTCACCGCGGAACTTACAGTATGGACACACAAACTTTGGCAGCCTCTGAAATCAGAAATGCCTTAGTAGACGATCAGCATTCTGCTGAAGTGATCCAGGTAATAAAAGAGACATATGTGATGGATCCTGCAGCTACTGGAGAGCAGAGCCTAGACACAGAGCAGTTGGTTGAGAAACAAAGCTTTGAACCCGATTGTCAAGGACATGTTCTAAATGAAAATGAAGTTGACGCGAGTGTTTTTGTTAATGAAGAAGCAGGAGAAGAATATGATGACTACGACGACAACACAGAAAAAGAAGATGCTGCACAGGAAGTTAAAGATGACATCTTGGAAGGAGCAAGAAACTCCTCTGAGCAATCCAACAGTGACAAAATTTGGCCAGCTAACTCAAACCAGGAAACTCTGTTAGATCATAAACAGGAGAATGTGAAAGAAGAGGAAGAAGGAACCAAAATTGAAAAAGATGAACTGTCTAGTGCAGAAAACTGCAATTCGAAAAGCAGACAGACCAATGTCGCCATAACAAGTTGCCATTTGAAAAGCACACAGACCAATGTCGCCATAACAAGTTGCCAACAGAGCAATGATGGCAAAGATGGTTCAGCAGTGAATGTTATTGGCAGCTACCGAACGAAGCTCGTGTACCTGGATGACATAGCTGCAATCACCAGGAGGAGGAGAGTGCTTTTGGGAGCAATACTAGTGCTAATCTGGTACTTTGTGCTTAAAGGCACTCTTCCAGTATAGACGGAATTCAAGATTTTAAATCAGTGAAGACAGCGAGAGCAAAATCTTTGAGCTAAACATAAACTTTGTGCTTATTGCACCCGCTTATATAATGTATCAGGCTAAACATAAATAAGTAATTATATGTATACGTTGAGCTGAAATGGAATGGTGTACGTGCACCTCCTGCGATGTACATCAAAAAATGCTTTCCAGTGGAGGAAAAACCATGTAAAACAAAGCAAAATGGGGCACACATTATGAAGTTCAGTTATATGGAGTACAAGATTTCTCCAAGGAGATCAGCATAGAGCTAGACTATCGAAGATATTTTAATATATTTTGTATAGAATGTCTAACATACTTCTTTTTGAGTTTGTATAACAGAAAATTCCTTTACAAGTATAACCCGGCTGCTACTCTTCCTTTATATACAGTCGCCTGACACCATATTACCTAATATTGTTTGCTTCTATACTTGTCATGAGGGTGGGAGGAGAGAAAACTTTGACAACTAAAAGAAAATCACCCAGAACTGAGAAAAAGAACTTAAGTTTCACTGGACAAAACTTTCTTCCCCAAGCTTTCAACAGCTGGGCAAGTACTCTTCACCAGGCCACTAAATTAGCATTCTAGAAACTCTGTGTTCTCTGACCAACTGCAGCCCATGGACCATCCCAAGACACCTAGGATCATTTCGATCCTTGAACATGCACCAACCTGCAGGAGCTTAGAATTCATAAAATAGCACATAATGAGAGAGATTGCTGAAGTATGTTCAGAAGACGTACCAAGCTCTCTAGGCTGGCTTCAATGTGAAATAGTGTGACACCCATCCCCTTCCCTCTATCCGTCTCAGCCTGCAGGTGTTTTTTTC
>JAPFFP010000113.1:18819926-18840000 GCA_026153255.1 Solanum medicagineum | reverse complement strand
TTAGAAATCTTGGGCAAGTAGGCTTACTAGAGTTTGCAAGAGTTCAAGCAAACCGTCTAGTGCCGTACGACTTCTTAACATAAGTTCTAAGGTCGTAACATCAAGCTACCTAAAAAGCACCATGATTTCACCAGCAACAACAGCCGCCTCTCAACCCCTCAATAGCCAACAAACAGCCCCTTAAAGGACCTCCTCTCCCCCTTCATTTCCGGCGAATCAACAACCAAAAAACCCCATGAAAACAGCCCCAAAACCCTACGAACCACCACCAAAAGCCTCTATTTTAGTCCGTCATTTCCACCACCAAATAACCACCAACAGCCGCTTGAAATGACCCATTTTAACCCCGAAAAGCAGTGAAATTCGTCGGAAATCACCCCAAAATCCCTTTTGAAACGCACCAACAAAACCCTCATTTTCAACCACCAACAAACCACCTCAAAACGCCACCCAAAAACCACCCTCGACCATCACAAAACAGTCCCAAAAATGACCCAAAATCAGCCTCAAAAACCAACTAAAACCCCCTCTCTCCAGCAGTCCAAAACAACAACAAAACGACCCCCCAAAACCCCATTAAATTCACCCTGAAAATGCAGCTGAAATCTAACCGGGACAGAATTTTTGAGGAAGACCTCAAAAATTCTATCAAGTACTGTCAGAAACTCGATGGTCAGCTTCAAATGGTTTCCACCATGGCCAGAAGTTCAAAATTGACTTCAAAATTTTCAGCATCACTGAAAGGAAGCATTGTCATCCTATCAATGAAAGGACATTATTTTTATTTTGCATTGCTACAGGCAGTAGTCCTCATTCATATTTCTTTTATTCATTTTTTATCATCATTGTATTCATTTTTACATCGCACTATCAGAGATGGTAGTGTTATTTGCATTCATTTTACATCGCACTATTGGAGATGATAGTGTCACTTGCATTCGTTTACATCGCACTATCGGAGGTGATAGTGTCATTTGCATCCATTACATCGCACTATCGGAGGTGGTAGTGTCGTTGTCATTCATTCTGCATGTTCATTCATATTGCATCGCTGAAAGGGCCATTTATTCATTTTACATATTCATTCATTTGCATTGCCAAGAGGGCTATTCATTCATTTTGCATACTCTTTCATTTGCATCGCCGAGAGGGTCATTCATTCATTTTACATATTCATTCATATTGCGTTGCCGAGAGGGCCATTCATTCTGCATATTCATTCATTTGCATTGCCAAGAGCGCCATTTATTCATTTTGCATATTCATTCATGTGCATTGCCAAGAGCGTCATTGATTCATTTTGCATATTCATTCATTTGCATCGCCGAGAGGGTCATTCATTCATTTTGCATTACCAAGAAGGTCATTTATTCATTTTGCATTGTTGAGAGGGCTATTCATTCATTTTGCATATTCATTCATTTGCATTGCCAAGAAGGCTACTCATTCGTTTTGCATATTCATTCATATTGCATTGCCAAAAGGTCCATTCACTCATTTTGCATTGCCGAGAGGGCCATATTCATTCATTTTGCGTTGCCAAGAGGGGCATTCATTCATTCATTCATATTTCATTCATTTTGGATTGCCGAGAGGGCCATTTATTCATTGATATTTCATTCATTTGCATTGTCGAGAGGGTCATTCATTCATTTTACATATTATTTCATCTTGCATTACCAAGATAGACATACATTCATATTGCATAAAAAGAATAATCTCATCCTATCAATGTATCTTATTTGTCTTTTTAAAGGACTCACATCTTGCTTCAGAAATCAGAGAAGGTTGTTAATATGCATTGAATGAGGATGACAATAGCATTGAAAGTGATGCCACTTTTTTCTTTAATCTTGTCTCTACTAATAAAGTCATGTGTTAATTTTTCCTTTTGAGATCACCCAAGAGGATGCATTCTTAATTAAACCACAGGTGCGAACCAGGTCAACCAAGATGCAGCAATGTGAAACTGTTGGGATTAAGGAGCAACTTCCACCACAGTCAAGAATTGTCATATTGAAGGTCATATGTTTGGCCAAAATTGGGTTTGTTAAGTTTCTTTGTCCATGATCTCTTACATCGATCATATCCAAAGAAAGGGACAGTTGTTGACACCCAATTTTGGCTCAACACTTCGAAAAATTGTTACTTTTTATGTTGATACTTTTTAATTAGCTTAAAATACTTTTGGGCGATTTTAGATTAAGTTTTTTGATAATTACTCTTATTTTTAGAATATTATAATTTTAATTAGTTTAATTTCGCAGTATGATAATTCATTTTTCCTATTCAAATATATTTATACGCGTATGTCCAATTGACCCATATTTTTGACCCATTATCTTTTTAGCCAATTAGGTTTTGACATGAAATATGTATATAATTAGGGGGTGGATAAATAATATTGAGATTAAAATTTAATAATTTTTAGATTTTCTTTTTTAGGATTTCACTATCATTTATCTTCTCTGGTGAAATCTCGCCGGAGCTCCGATCGACAACCACCACAGACCCTCTTTTCCTCACCTCCTTCTCCTTCAACCCACTCGAAAACGACTAAACACATACCCAAATGACTGTACCCCCGCAAAAACCCCATTAAGTCCATGCAGCTTAAATGAGCAAAAATCAGCCGCCCAAAACTCTCAAAATCTCGACCAAGATGCATCACAAAAACCGTACCGATTCAGCCCCAAAACGGATGACAGACCAACAGCAAAACTTAGCCACGACGGACACCACCACCACAACAATAAAGCTCCGGCGAGCCCTCTCCCCTTAACACCAACACAACAATAAAAAACAATCAAGTAACAGATCTTTCCCCTTTTTATTACTATTACTTTTGGTTTTCTTGTTTTACAAATTTCTTTATTTTATGTGTGGTAACATGTTTTGTTAGTCTTATTTATTATGCTTGACAGCACCGTTGTTATTGATTTTTGCACTTAAGTTTTGTTATAGGGGTTTTATGTTGTCTATTATTAGTGGCTCGTTTATTTTATTTATTTATTTATATATTTTTCACTGTTTATGCATTTGAGGATTGTTTAGGATTGATTTGTAAAGTAGATCTTCTAAATATCACTATTTCGTGTTCGTCATTTTTATATATATTTTGTTATTTTATCTATTTCCGTTAAAGTATTGCCATATATAGAAGTTCTGTATTTTGTTATTGTTTTAGCAATTGTTCATTTCTTTTGAGTTAAAATTGGCCGATGAAAAATTTATTCGTCGAATTTCGACGTCTCCCCAATTAAAAAAAAGACTGAGAAATTTAGTTTAGACTAATGTTTATTACATTTTAAAATTTCGAGATTGTTGTTTAAGTTCATGCACATATTGTTTGTTAAACATGGCCAATGACGAATCTATCCATCGAATTTTGAGGCCTCCTCCAAGAAAGATGGAGCAATTTTAGTTTATTCTTTATTTTTTCTCATTATTGTGTACATTATTTTTATGTGTTTATTTCATGATTATCTTACTTGTGTTATATTTTGTATCTCCTCCTCAATTTGTAAAAAATGAATTCAGCGGAGACTCACAGTTGTGGATTCTGAATGGTGTTAATACCTTCCTTTCAGAATAACTTGAAACCTTACTCGGAATTTTTGCTTCGCGGACTATTTTTGTGAATAATTAGTTGGTTTCCTAATTATCCTTAAAATTAGGTGGCAACTCCTAAATTAAATTATTTTTTCTTTTAAGTTCTTTTATTTAAATAATTTTTTATTGAGTTGTCATGACGTTGTGCCTTCGAGATGTCAACATATTTCACATTAGATTCCAATACTCTACTATGACGAATCAAAATCGATATATTCATCTTAATTGTTTTTTTCCTCTTTTTTTTCGTCGATCACTTTTACTATTTGAACTATAAGACTTCTTCGTTGTTTTTCAAATTTGAATAAAACAGACTGTTACGCTTTTGAGGAGATTGATTGTTGTAACCAGAACGTTAAGCGTCAATTGTGGAATCACAATCGAAGTACAATTCGTTGTTCCATTTTTAGTGCATGAGCTGGCGAATTTCGATTATGTTATTCAGGTATCAGCGTTCAACCTAAGGTATCATCAAATTAAGCAAAAGTCGAGATTTTTTTGAATTATAAAAAGAGTCGGGATTTTTAGTAATTAAGTTAAATCAGTATGGAAGCCCCATAATTTTTACTAAAACTTACACCTAAGGGTTTAAATGGGTAGATTGAGGATATTAAAATGAATTGAAATGAAAATTGAATTGTGTCATGGCTCGCCCAAATTCACTTTGAGTTCAATTGGGTTAGACTCAAATGAGTTTAAATTCGGGTGGACATGACCTGGTCAATTTTGATCTGCTTAATCTCAATAATTTATTAATTTTAATATATTATTATTTATCAATTATAACAAAATTTTGAATTTCAACTCAAGAAATAAAAAGCTATAAATAGATAGATAAATTCTACGAGATATAAAATAATAGTAATTCATACCTACCAATGCAAATAAAAAGACTTAAAACAGATTGAAATTTTGAGATTAAATTAGATCTAATCAAAGATTCTTTTTAATGAGTTGAAACTTAAATGAGTTGAGATTGAATCCAATTCAAATTATAATGCGTCAAATTCATAAAATATTAAATAAATTGAATAAATTACCTATATTTAGATTTCGGCACCACTTGCCATCCGCACTCCCAAAATAGTATAGGGCGGGCTTCTGTTGTGAGCGTAGTGACTGACACTTTTTGTACTTAGCAGTATTTACTGCAGCCTTTTGACCGCGTGACCCATCCATCCTTGATTGAATTGTCAAGTTTGAGTCGTTACTTTGTTGTCTTCCATGACTCATTGGCCTCTTTGCTTAACGGTCAAATATTTGGCCCCTACATTACTCCTCCTTTTTGAACTTTGGTTGCTAAACCCCAAATCAATTTTGTTTGTTTTCGGACTCCTCGTCCATTAGTGAAAAATTATATTATACATGGCGAAAATAAATAAGTGAATTTCTCACGTATTCAATTAGTAAATATTGGTGGGGATGAGGGGTAAAGGGATGGAGTGAGAGTGAAGATAAGGTATGTTTCAGAGTCTAGAGAGGTAACGATTAATGTTTTAAAGCCAAAAAGTGGGACATATCATGAACTGTTAAAACAAGAAACCTTCCACTATAGAAATATTAATAATACTTAACATTTGCTCCAACAAGGCCAATGCTAACAATGAAACTGCATTTGGCCTATGCATAAGAGGGGGTTTGGTTGGGGGCTTGAGCCTCTTTTTTAGGTCTCAGCCAATACACCCACAACACCAACAGATCCCCAATAAGATTAGACTATATATATCATATTACTACTAGTAACAAAGCAAGTAGAAGTAAAAAAAGACCAACATGGCTTCATTCTTGATTCTACACTTGACTTAGAGTTGGCCAAATGAGTGAGCAAGGTAAGTGAGTGTTCCAACTAGTGGAGCATTAATGTAAGTAGCAGGTTCAGATTGCTCGTAATCTGAACGCTCGTCTGGGAAACGATCGTGCTCATCAGGGCCACCTACCACAGCCCCCACCAGTACGTTCGGGTTTGGTGATTGTGAATTCATCACACTGAAACCAGCCCTGCATTGTATCTTTGCTGGATGGTTCGAAATTGAGGGCAATGAGGATCCCCTGTGATGAATCCTCTGTGGATACCTAGCTCCATATCCCACCATGTAGGACATTTTTAGTGGATTGTCTCCTAACAAATAGTCCACCTGAGCGTTCACAATGAAGGAGCGAGTTTAGTTTTTATGCACTGAGCGACTCTCCTATACACTTAAAATGTTACAGAATTGATTTTGGCAAACCTGTTTTTTGGCTACGTTTCGAAGCCTCTTTGGTGTAATAACAACTCCACCACATTTAACAACCATGCGAGCTGATGTTAAGTACTTGGCGTAGGTGACAAGCAGGAAAGACGTGGAGGTCACATACTGCATATTGCTGTCATCCATCTTGAAGAGTAGCCCTCCTGTAAAATCGTAAACCATTTAATCGACAGCTTCGAACTAGGAACTAACACAAATGAGAAAATGAACTAGGTAGGAAATCCACCTGGTGTATATTGCGCCTGAGAAGCCGGTGTGCCTGGAATAAGGGAGCAAATGTAGTTGTCTGCATGACTCTTGTAATCATGGAGAGTTTGAAGCTTTTGAACAAGAAATGACTGAAAAACAGAAAATAGAATCCGTTAAATTGAGGTCGTTTACAACAAATAAGTATCTAACGAAAAAAAAAAAACACAGGTAAATATTGAACCTTAGAAAGAAGAATCCTTGCTCCAACATGCTTATTGTCCCACCCGAATGTGTTATCAGTTTCCGCGGCCCCAAGAGTTTGCCCATTTCTTTGGATATAATTGAGATAAGTTGGGTTCTTTGTTGCTCTATGTAACCAAGCAGCACCCCACAACAGTTCATCCTATCCATTTATTAATCAGTGCATCAGCTAAGAACCGATATTTTTTAAATTTTTCGGGTTAAAACGCTGAGAATACCAACCTCATATCCAGAAACTGAGCAGTAATATGGGCACACTACTTTTCTCAGCCCATTGCTGTATGAACCTCGGTACTTATCCGCAAAGGCAAACACCTGAAAACAAACATTTTCTTTGTATGTATACAACAAATGATGTTGGTTTCTGATAAATTCTACTAGTCCATCCATTTCAATTTGTTTGTCAAGTTATGGGTAAAGAGTACTTTTTAATCTTGTAGTCTTAAAGAGTTGTTACCAAGGAAAAAGGCGTTTTTTTCTTAAAGAGACTAAAAGAATAAGTAAGACGAACAAATTGAAACGAAGGAGTACTACTGGTCACTAATTTTGTTAGAACTCAAAGGGAGTTTGATAGAAATACCCTGATGGCCCTTTTGATTAGTATCTTGGAGTAAGATGGGTTGCATTTTCGAAAGACTAAAGAAGCAGCAGCCAGAGCAGCAGCAGTCTCAGCAGCAACCTCAGTTCCTGGAGTGTTTTTGTCAATCTTGAATACATTTCTTGGGGTGTCCATATCCTCAGGTCTCTCCCAACAAGAGTGGTCACTTCCTGCATCTCCAACCTACGCCGAGATCGTATATAAAAGGACTTGCTTCAAGACGATTATAGACTACAAAGTTGAGAAAATTAGTTACAGAATTGAACCTGAACATAAATGGTGTCTGGATGGGCTGTGGCCTTGAGAAGATATTCAGTAGCCCAGCCAATGGCTTGTTTTGCGTTTAGTAACTCTCCTTTCATCAATCCACCAAACTCAATAACACTCCATGATAGCATTGTGGTGGTGAATGCCATTGGGAAACCAAACTTCACGTTGTCTCCAGCGTCATAATATCCACCAACCAAATCAACCTGCATTGCCATTATTCACCCCAAAATCAACAAAACAAAATTCAATATTCTTCCTTTACAACTAAACATGTCAAATGGAGCCTGAACAGCCATTAATCACCACAAAATCAGCAAAAAACAGATTCAAGATTCTTCCTTTAAAACTAAACATGTCAAAAGAGGACCATATTGCTATTATTCACCCCAAAATCAACAGAAGTAAGTTCAAGAATCTTCCTTTACAGCTAAACATGTCAAAATAGGATCTGCACAGCCACTAATCACCCCAAAATCAACAGAAACAAGTTCAAGATTCTTCCTTTACAACTAAACATGTCAAAATAGGACCTGCACTGCCATTATTAACAGCAAAACCAACAAAACAAGTTCAAGAGTCTTCCTTTACAAGTAAACATGTCAAAGTAGGACCTGCATTGCGATTTTTCACCCCAAAACCAACAAAAACAAGTTCAATATTCTTCAGTTACAGCTAAACATGTCAAAATAGGACCTGAACAGTCACTAATCACCCCAAAACCAGCAAAAACAAGTCCAAGACTCTTCCTTTACTACTTAACATGTCAATAGAGGACCTACATTGCGATTATTCACCCCAAAATCAACAAAAACAAGTTCAAGATTCCGCCTACACAACTACACATGCCAAAATGGAGTCTTTCTAGTGTTAAGACAAAAGAAAACAACAAACAACCACCATTTTCTGTGTCAAAAAAGACCAAAAAATTGAGTGAAAAAAACATACACCCATGGCTTTGCCATCTGAAAGACCAGAATCTTTACGCCAAGTGATTCTCTGGTTAGAAGGGAGCTTCCCTGACCTCTGACCCTCAAAATAAAGAATGGATTTGGTAAGAGCATCTTTGTAGTTATGAGAAGCAAAACGAGGATGGTGGGAATGGTGAAAAGGTTTAGCAAGAAACAGAGGGGTAATGAAGCTCAGCAGAAAAAGAACAATGGTTATGGACCTCATGGCTATGGCTGCTGTAGAAGAAGAAGCCATTTTGGAAACTGCCAACCTAAAACCCCAGGCCCCCAAACCTGCTAAACGACTAAGTACTAACAACCAGCAGGCAGTAGTGGCAGAATCAAGAAACCCCTCTTTGTATTTATAAAGAAAGCAAAGGAAGATGGTTGATTCTTTATAACGTCCTGCCTGGTAGCAATCATTAAGCCCCTTTAGTTACCCACATTAGCAGTTAGTACCTTTCTCTTTTGGCTTCATTTAATTAATTACTCCATGCTGCTTAGCCTTTTTGTTAAAGTTTTTCACCCAATATTCGGTATCAGCAGCGTTGAGTCTCGACTAACTTAGATTCGCATTGTATAGGAGAAATGTTTCATGTCAATGATTCAAATATGAAAACTTTAATTAAAGATGAATAACTACTCTTCATTCTGTCACAAAATTTTGATGGTGCATTGGAGAGTCCATTATAGTGAACTTCTAAGATATTATTTAAGTTGCGTTGTGAAAATGTGATTTATATTTCATAGATTAGATGAAAAGGAATATTATACCATATTTTAAAAAATAACAAAAGATTATTAATTCTGCTTTAATTTGTGTATCTTTTTCTTTTTGGCTAAGAATGTTCAAAACTTTAGCATATATTTTTAAAACTTTGTTTTTAATCTATATACAAAATATTATTTTTTATACGCACAATCTAATCTTTTTAATGAAATGTGTTCAAATAATTTTTTTTGAGTTAATGTATCTATGTGACTGCCTCATCGCAGGGTAATGAAAATTTTCATTTTGGTAAATAATATAAAATCCACTCATACTACAAATTAAAGTAGAAAATAGTAACAAAGACTTGATAATTAATCTTGTGAATGTTTTTCAACAACAAATACTGTGCCCTCCTTTTAACCCTCATTATAAACTTCCGTTTTAACTGTGCATGAATATTTAAGTACTTCTGTCCATATTAGATTTTCACGTTATCAAAAATAATTGTCTTAAATCATTTGCCAATTTATAAAATTAAATTAAAATTAATTATTTATTTTTATTTTTACCCTTACAATAAATTTTTTTCTGAAAGTGTCATAAATATCTTCAAAACTATATTAATAAAACCCTTTTTTATTTATAGTCATTTTAAAGAGACATGTGAAAAAAAAAAAAACAATCAAACTATAAAATAAAGAGAGTAAGGAATAGAGAGTAGCTTTTTACCCTTTTTTATTGTGGTAAAAAAGGCTTTTCTTGACAGTTAAAATTTGGCAGTTCCATACATATCACGCAATTGGGCATGCCATTTTCAATAGACTAAAACTATTCGTTGCAGCGAGACGTTGGGTTAGCATTAGTGACGAGAGTGACTTGTCACATGCCTCAACTATTCGAGTTACGATGAAATGGTTGAGATTCTTTATTATTAGTCAAAAATTTCAAGTTTGAGTTTTGAAAATACAAAAATTATTTTCGGAAGCATTTTCCTAAAAAATGAATCAGTGGCAGAGCTAGCATTTTCGTCAAGGGTGTTCATACTTTTAGAACATGGGTCGGTAATTTTTGTATCAAGGGTGTTCAACAATTGATATATATCAAAATATTTTATTTAACCTATATATTCAAAAAAGTTTTCCGACGGGTGCTCATCTGACCACCCTTGGCCTTGGGTGAATGTAGCTCCGCCCCTGAAATGAATCTTGCAACGCAGGTGTAGATAACAGAATTATGTAGAACTCTACAAGATAAGTTAAATTTTTAGTCAGATTTGTTGAGACTACTCTACCCTAAACCCCTAATTTATGCTTATATAAAGGGGATTATATTTCCTTAAACAAGCATGTCAGAAAACTCATCAACATATTCATAAAGAGATCAAGATATTATCAGGCTCTTTTTAATAATCAAATACTTGAAGAAGATTCACACCAAATCTTTTCATGGAGATCAAGTCTAAATCATTCTATTTCGAGAAATACACCACTAACGGCGTCGAATCATAGGAGAATCAAAGAAGAGAAGAATCAAAGAAAAAACAAATTACTCACATCATTATGAAAAAAAAATATATTTCTTTCTATTTAATTTGTGATTACAAATTATTTTTTATCACATTAAAATTTATTGCAAACAATAGGAATTCAGACTATAAGTATAGAAAAAGAAAAAGAAAAATTGTCACATGCCGTCAATAAAATTTAACCGTACATCATGTTACATCGCAAGATGCATGGCATGTGTTTAATTATATATAGACTTTTGATACTTAACCATAGTTAAATTAATTTTTATTTTCGCATTATTAAATTACTTAAACATGCGATAATAAATTGAATTGATTTGAGATACGTACGCCGTACAAGTAAATATTTACTGTACCTCATTTTCTCTCTTTCCAAAGGAAAAAAATCCTTAATTAAGATGGAACTAGTCCTTGAAAATTTCCCCTACCTGGTTTAGTAAACCATGCCAATTTTATATGGTGATAAATATTTTGAGAACATCATCTATTATCTTTTCACTAATTTTGTGAATAAAGACGTGTTAGATTTAAGTAGGGTGTAAAATAGAAAATGTCGAGAACCAAGTAAAAAATTATTTCTTGAGATAGAATAAAGAAAAAGTTTTGTCCTTGTACTGTAAATCACTTCCTTTAGTTCTATCCCTCCGTCATAGCCGTCGTCGCGTCACTTCCACTTTGATTTGTTATAAGTTTTTAGACAAAATTTGTTTAGTCAATTCACTAGATTGAATTATTAATTAATTAATTTGCTTATTATTTATGGATTAAATTCATTCATAGATTATTAGTTACCTTAACAAAATTTTAATTCACGATCACACAGTAAATTTTATGGATTTGAATATATTTTTATTTCATTTTTTGCTATTTTTACATTAATATTTGAATACATGAGATAACAAGATGACGGATAGCCGTTGCTTGAGTGTGATTTATGCTCAAACACTAATATAGAGAGAGACACACACACTCCTTTAAGTGCATCTATATCTTAAGTTGGATTCTCTTGTGGATAATGTTAATGCACATGATGATCAAAATATACATTGTTCAATAATGTCTAGTTGGTGAGATTCTCAATTAACTTAATTTGATTTAGTGAAGGATATCCAATTTGTACGTGTTGTCCTTTGGGATTTGATTCGTATGAAATATAAAGGAGAAAAATAATAGTCGATATTTACCTGCATTGAGTGTTCATATCAAATTATATTAATGTATCAATTATGTTTAAGTATTAAAAGGCTATATGCAAAAATAGATATCACGTATTTCGTGCTTGATATAAATATTTAGTGCAAATAAATTTTTACCATACTATACGTATGAGTTAATTTTAAAAGTTCATTTAGGTATAAATTCATTAATATTTTAACTGAGATATTATAATCATATCTGTTTCAATTCTTGATTTATCTGATTTTAGACTCATAGTATTGTTAATGCCCCAAATATCCAATATAGTAGTGTGGGGTGTGGGGGGGGGGGTGTTAAGGTATTCGAATCTCACATTAGTTTTTCGATGGGTAATTAATCTCTAAATATGATTTTAGACACCTAATGAGTGAGAAATTGAATTAGGTTCAATATCAATGAAACCTTGGGTTTCCACTACTTATGCTGTGAAAATATTAATACTACTCCTTCCGTATCAGATTACGATTGTGATTTTTTAAAATAGTTTTCTCAAAATATATTTTATTTTAGAAGTTCTACACATTCCCCCACCTAATCATCCCATTTTATTCTCATTAATAATTATCTTGGGACTATAATGTCCTTCACTTTTATTTGTCCCTATTTCACTTATCGAGGTCAAACTATATGAACTTTGACAAACATTTAAGATTTTCATCATAGTAATATGAGATGGATTGCAATTTATAGCATTTTTCGTATAGTTTTCAACTATCTAAATTTTAGATTTAAAATATTAAACTCAGCTACTTTAATTTAACTTTAAAGTTTAGTCAAGTTGACCTCAAAAAATGAAATAGTGACAAGTGAAAGTGAAAAAATGAGTACTTAAATTAATAGAGTAAATATTTAATGAAGGAAGATTATATGTGATATTAAAATATAAATAAAAATAACAAACAACAACAACAACAACATACCCAGTGATAACCATGTTATTTTTATTTATTTATATTTTATAAATAAAAATAACATGGTTAAAATTTTTCTCTAATTTAATTTTTTTTTCTTAAGAAGCATATAATTGAGAACTACAAGATATAATTTGAGATGGAAACAACCTCTCTATCTCTATTGAGGTAGCGGTAAGGTATGCGTACATTTTACCCTCTTTAGATCCTACTTATGAGATTTCACTGGGTATATTATTGTTATTAATTCAAGATGGATAAAATATATTTTAAAGATAAATTTGGACATTATAGAGATTATAGTTGAGATTTATATTCACTCCCATTTCTTAGGAAGAGGGGTCAAAAAAGTAAGATCATCATACTAAGCATAAGCAATTAGATAGAAGAGGAACAATAGTGTAAAGAGTAAAACTTTATGTCGGATAAAGGGAAAGAATATAAGGATGGGGTTATTTAACTATTTGGCTTTATATTGGTTGAATCTTGAGTTCAGTGAATGAGTCAAAAATAGAGTCAAAAAAGGACCATGCCATAATCTCATGCTTTCATGCTTATACACTTGAATCAAGAAATTATTTTACAAGATTATTGCACAATCTACCAAAAACTCCCCATATCTTTCATCCTCTTAACCTAAATAATTATTTCTTGGTATTACATGACAAATGTGCGTAGAGTAATTTCAGTATTTCATAAGTAGAGTTTGAAAAAAATAGTGTGTATTTAGATTGTATCTATTTTGAGAGTTGCAGTGGTTATTCTCGATAAATTTTTTGCTTGAAAAAAATTATAATAGATGTGAGAAAATCAATATAAAATACTAACCAGAACATGCCAAAGCATTCTGAAAAAGAAACAATGACTACAACAAAATAACAATATAGTTGAGTACAAGGAACAATGCATCGATGCAAAAATAGAAGAAATTAGAAACCACAAGAGTAATACTAATACTAGTGTTAAAGGATAAACTAGCTAAGGCAACAGTCAACCACCTGTACAACTCTTCTATGGTAATTTATAATCCTCCAAAGTCTCGATCTTATCTAAAATCGTATCTTCGATAAGATAAAGTTGTGTCATAACCTGTCTAATTATCTCTTCCTAGTTTTTTTTATATCTCTATCTCTCCTTAAACTATTCATATTGTCAATCTCTCAAGCATTTACGCTAGATTATCCTTGCATCTCTTTTTCACATGCCTGAACCATCTTAGCCTCGCTTGTCATATCTTATCTCCACCAAGGCCACTCACCTTATCTCAAATATATTAATCTCTATTTTTTCTCTCCTACTATGCCTACAAATCTATCTCAACGTTCTCATTTCCACAACTATCAACTTTTCAACATGAAAGTTTTTGACTGACCAACATTATCTTTAAGTTTTTGTTGCATCTTCTTGTCACACAAGCCTCTAGATGCAAGTCTTCAATTTATCCACCATGCGTAATACTATATGTAACATCATCATCAATCTCCTTGTCACCAAGCTTCAATTTACTCATATTCAACATTCATAATAAATCGAGGGTGGAAGATATATATCTACCATACGCATGACTACCTCATGCCCATTTCACTTGACACAATTATTAAACATAATAATTACTTTAAAATATTTATTATTTTAAATAATCAAAATCAAATTAAGTCATTTTTATTTTTATCTTTACTTTAATTAATGTGGAGTAAGACTGATGTGGTAAAAAAGAAGAGTGATATTAAATTGGTACTAAGAATAAATAAGCAAAAATTAGTTAAATTATTATTAGTTAATGTTTCCTTCTAAGACGTGTAAAAAATAAACATGATAAGTAAAATGGACGAAAGGAACTATTATTTGAATGAATTTCATAGAAGGCCGGTCAAGAGTATAGGTTCATATTACAAAAGTCACTTTTCTCTTTTTTTTTCCCAATTACATAAAAATCGATCTCTTAACTACACTCAACATCTGAAAACTAATTTTTACGAAATATTTTTCCAACACACCCTAAATTGCTTGATTTACTAATTCAATTGGCTTGGATATCATCTTAAATTCCTTCAATTTTATAGTACATCTAGAGATCAGAAATGTATTGTAGATAGGATTGACTACCAATTTCGAAGGAACTGTTTTACAAGTTGGGATTTTCTTCACATGCCTTACTTTCATTTCCAGCTGTTAAGCTAGTCTCCCCATAAAAATAGGAAGGAAAAAAGAAAAGGTCCTTGGCTAGTACATTTGTCTCATTGAGCCCAATGAAGATAATTAAATTAAAAATAACAAAGTTTTCGTTTTGTGTTATTTTCTTTATTCGTTATTAATTGGGAATGCTAAGATACATCTGTAGTTTTCCTTTTTGTGATATCAAATTATTGATTAAAAAATCTCAGCAAGATATCCAACTTGGTAGATATTTAGGAGTCATTTCGTTGCTCGTTAGAATTATGCAGATATTATTAATATAAAATTAATATTTATGAAAGAATCTATATATTATTTATTTTATCTTTTATTTTATATAAAATAATATTAAAATATTCTCATAACTTATGCATGTACTAATTATGCGAATTTCTACATTGTAAACCAGGCATTGTATTAGTTTTATATATGAATAATTTATCTCTCATCTAGTAATCAAACATCCGATCACTTATGCAAAATTTAATACTTACATATAATTCACCTTCAAAGTCGCTACTAAGCGATCTTTTAATGTATAGTACTTGTATGTGAGAACTGTGAAAGGAGTGATTGGTTCCCGCCTTAAAAAGTATAAACTGGTAATTAATAAAATTGATCAAATTATAGAAAACTAAAATTCAAATGCCAGCAAAAGTAATAACATCAGGTGATTTTTTTTAATTTGCTTGATATTGATGGATATAGTTATAGTAAAATAGTGCATATTATAATTATTTCAAATGTGCTCAAACTTTAAAGGAAAAAACTCAAATTTGTTATTAAATTTTGAAAAAAAAACTCATTTATATCATTTATTAAAAGTTTGATTCATCTTGATTCTCATTTGAGAAAATGCTTATCTTTGTCAATTAAAATGGCATAAATAAATTAAATTTTTAACAAATAAAATAAATGAGTCTTTTCTCAAAGAAAAATCACATAAAGATTCAAAAATTTTAACATAAATACTCTATTTTCAAAATTCGATAATATATTTGAGTCTTTCTCGCGAATTTATAATAGATGATATGACCCACATTGTAAGAGCAAGAGTAGTCAATACAGACTGACAAGTAAAAGATGCGGAAGAATGAAAAGTAGCGCAATAGACGCTGAGGATTGGGCAACAAGTGCCATTATTTTTTTTGGTTTTCTATTTTAATTTGGAGCCCCGATTAAATTTGGATCGTGCATTGTAGAATCTATTTGTGGGTGATGCTTCAAATAAGATTTTTTTCATTCTCAGCACTCAAACCCGAGACTTCTGATTAATGGTGAAACACTCTCACCACCAGTGCATCACAACTCATGTTGAAGTGTCATTATTAAATACTCCCAAAAACATAATCCATAAAATTAAAAATAATTCTTGGGGGTAGTAGTGAGGTTAGGATGGATTTTTTTAAAATGTAAATTAGATTTAAATTATTATTAAATATAAAAATATTTTTTTTATTTGTGTAATTGAACTCATAAGGAAAAAACGTTACATAAATTAAAATAAAAAAATAATTTACCCTTGGGTATTGATCTTAAATATTTCTTCGATAGTAGTGAAATAATTACTCCCTTCTTCCAATTAATGTAACATCCTCTCACTTTTAATTTGTATCGCAAAAAATGTTATAATTTCTTATTTAAAAAATTCATTCTATTCTTTATCAAGAATAAAATTTCACATAATTCACAATTAATCAATTAAATTGATGGCGTTTAAAATCACCTAGATAATTTAAGAGGTGTATAACTGTAACAATTCATTTTGAGATGAAAAGTTTCTATATCGATAAAATACAAAAGAAGTATTGAATATATAAATAAATAAATCTTATCTACTAATGACGCATTCTAAAATTATAAAGATCAAAATATAAATCGAATAATATCACTAGCGGACAAAGCAAAAAAAAGTCTAATTTGTAGTCAGGCCAATGGGGGTCCAGAGGAGAAGTTAGAAGCATATTTGTCATACGAGCATGTGCTTCTTCTGAGTACACTCATCACTTTACACATGCTAAAAGCTCCCATTTCATGTGCACTATTACACAAAACTCTATTTTTCGCGTAATTTTTATTTTTAAAGTAAAAAATAATATTTGAAAAATTAGAATTATGTTTCGTCATGAATATAAATTGAAGTTATTTTTGATATTTTGTGAATAATTCAAAGTGAAAAATATCTTCTTTTTTTATTTTCAAATTTTTGAAAATTCTGAAATTATTATGAAACTTTATTGTAAAATGCCTTATCCTGTCTATTTTCCTTCTCTCACTGGATTTATTTTCCGGCAAATTTGTCAAAGTTTCTATTAAAAGTGAGGGTATGGCCTTAAGATTGAAAAGTTAGCATCATGGATAGACTCATCGCTTTCCATCAATATTATAGTTGAAATTTAGACTCGATTGGTGTTTCTTTCATCTTTAATTAGATATATTCTGTTTGAGTTTTGATTAGATACATAATCATCTTTATTAATTGGATATTAATGCTTCACCTTCGATATGAGATTTTTTCACATCAATTCAAATTTAATTGAATCTCTATTCGAGTATCGAAAATGCGTATAAGCAATAATAATAAAATATATTTTTTCAATAATAAGAGACGAATGAGGGTCTATTAATTCCCTTCGTGGACAGGCTCATCACTAACTATATTTCCTTTAATAATATAGTTGAAATCCAGATTTGATATGCATTTTTTCATTTTTAATTAAAAATATTGAGTATGAGTTTTTAGTAGTTGCAAATCATCTTTATTGAGTATTAATGCTTTACTTTCAATGTAAAATTTTTCGACACAAATTTAAATTTAATCAATTCTCAATTCGAATATAGAAAGAATGAGCAATAATAATAAAATATTTGTATCAATAATAGGAGATGAATGAGGGTCTATTAATTCCCTTCGTGGACAGGCTCATCACTAACTATATTTCCATCAATAATGTAGTTGAAATTCAGATCCGATATGTAATTCTTCATCTTTGATTAGATATATTCTGTTTGAGTTTTGATTGGGTACAAAATCATCTTCGTTGGGTATTAATGCTTTACCTCCGATAAATTTTTTTTTGACACAAATTCAAATTTAATCAGATCTCAATTCGAATATCAAAAATGCGTATGAGCAATAATAATAAAATATTTTCTACCAATAATAGGAGATGAATGGGGGTCTATTAATTCCCTTCGTGGGGTGCATCTTTAACAACTAATAAGGGGGCATGGGCATGTGATGCTTGCCATTATATTCGACTCATAATTCAATTCTATCCTTTTTACATTCTTTTTCATGTTACATTACATATCCCTTTGGAGTTGGCATGCAATATTCTTTAATTTGATCTCACTTATAGATCATGTACGTAATTTCTTTTATAATATTGAACTTATACATGATTAATAAAGATTTATATAAACATATGTTCGTGGATATAAGTTGAGCTAGAAGATGTTTATAGTTCTTATAATGTATATGATCATTAGTTTCTGTAACTTTCATGGTCATTAGTTTCCTCACATATAACTGTTAGTTTCTTGTAACTTATGTAACATCTATCACATTCATCTAGACATATTATTACTATATCCCTCATTCTACCCACTAATTACATGAAACACTTGTTCGCTTATAAATAATGAAGCATCTTTCTTTGTGTTTGGTAGGAGATGAAAAGTTAAGTGCGAAAAAATGTTGTCATGCTTACATATATAGTAATGAAAGAGAGAGTTGAAACAAAAAAATATTACAAGTTTTCAACTATATTCACCGAATAAAAACAAGAGTATTTAGGTGTTGAAGGAAGGTGTTCTTACGTAGAGTTTTGAACTCTTCAACTAATACCTAGTTGTTTGAGTCGTATGACTTTGTTAAGTTGTTGTATACTGGGCTTCAATTTCCTAAAAGAAAATGAGATATCAGTGGCTCAATCTGAATAAATTTTTTAATCATTTTACTTTTCATATAATTTATTGTATTTATAATATATTACGCGAATTGTATTTCACGAAACTTAGTTTAAAATGTTCTTTAGATCACAAGGTTAAAATTTCAAATGGGGCATTCTTGCATTTCCCTAGCAATTTTCTTGTTAAAATTCCTGGTTGTGCCCCTAAATTGAGGAATAATTATAGTATGTGATTAATTTGTTCCAAGTGGTGAGCTCTCCCTTAAATGTTGGGTGTGTGAATGATTTGCTTTACAAATCATGCCATCTCGTGTTGTCTCACTCTTCCTCCAAAAATTAGAGATAAAGAATGTGTTGAGTCTATTTTTTGGAAAAATAATTGAATTTCATATTTATTTTTTATTTAATATGTCAGAAAAAATTATTTTAAAAATATTTATATATAATTTTAGACAAATATTTATGAGAGGTGAGGTGGAGGATAGGGGCTTACCGATAGAGATAATGACGAAATGCTTTGAAGAATGGAAAAAATACTATTATTATGAAATGTCACTTGTAAAACTTGTTTTTACTACGTCCTAGGAAATGGATAAATAGAAGAGGAAAACATTGAGTCCTTAGTTCTATATTAAATGTCTATTGCTTATAGAATAACTTTAACATATGTCTCGAATGAGAAAAAGTTTTTAGAGCTAAAATCAAAAAGAAGGTTTTAACTAAGTTTATAAGTTAATTAAATAAATTTTTAAGTATTTAGTTTGACTTATCTATTATTTGATAAATACGTCAAAAAAGATTATAAACTAAAACCAATCAAAAAGAAAAGTCAGTTATCCATAATTTACGAGCACACGACTTTATAAATATTTTCGTTTTAAACAAATATATCTTTTATAATCTCCAAAATACTTTTCACATGTAATTAATAATCTCTCTTGTTAAACCTTTATTGATGTGCCAAGACATCGAAAAGGAAAAATCAGTTTATTGGCCACTGAAACCAATATTTTTCTTATGCAGAAAAATTAATATCATCTTTCGATAAAGAAAATACCTAAGAATTTTGGTTGTTAGCGTAGACTCACAGAGATGAATTTAATCGTTAAGATTTTTCGAGTCGAGTCTATTATTTTTTAAAAAATATAAGCCTAAGATTTTGTGTTAGGCTAATTAATTTAAAAAAAATAATTCATGTTTGATCAAGATTTCAGAGATACTTTTTTTTTTTTTTTTTAGTGTCTGAAAAACAACTTCTGCCATTGTACAAAATATTAGTATTTTTTTCTAAAAATTTGATCATGTATCTCAACTTCCTTAAAAAGTAAAACTTAAACAGATATAATATATTAAGAAAATTATTTGCTATTTACAGTAATAATAATTTTTTTCGCTGAACACTGATAATATAGTTTTAATGCATATTGTAGGGATCGCGTGCGCCCGGACCCCAACCCCACATTAGTATGATATTGTCCGCTTTGGGCCAAGCCCTCACGGATTTGTTTTTG
>JAPFFP010000113.1:18772574-18807884 GCA_026153255.1 Solanum medicagineum | reverse complement strand
TAACTCAATAAAAAAAAAAGAAAAAGGACCAAAAATATCCTGGACTATTCAAAAAGGTTCAAATATATCTCTCATTCATTTATTGAGTTAAAAATATTCCTCTGTCTACCTTTTTGGTCTATTTTTACCCTTAAAACTAACAGATTTTTAGTTTTTAATTATTTTTATCATTATTTATTATGTGACATCTTTTAATCGGGTAAAATTAAATTTTTTTTCCTACCCAATTTGACCCGGTTGCCCACAACCCAAACCCAATTTAAAAGACCCATTATTAATGATTTCTCCCCTTCTTCTTCAACCAACTGATCATGTCATCCCAACATTTGGGCATTTGCCCAATCTAGTTATGTTATTACAACATTAAGCATGTTCTTGCAGAAATGATGTTAAGATATACTGTGACTTAACTACATCAAATGGAATACTCAGGGACTAGGATTATACATCTCTATATATTGTCTTTCTCGAGTTAATGTTTGGGAAAAACGTTTTTCTTTATTCTTCTTCTCCTTCTGTACTGCATGTTGAATCTTTCAGGTTATGGACCATTCTCAATAAAATGACATACCATGAATTGATCTTTCCGTTGGCTACATAGGAAAGTATAAAGTCTATCATCAAAACAGACACTCTTTGAATTACACAATTTCAGAATATCAAATGGCAAAATCGTAACAAATAAGGAATTTAAAAAGTGTATTAATTGCAACTTGTATGAACATTTTCTTTCATTTGACTCATGGGAGTCCAGCAAGGATAGATATACATTATCAAAAGGAAGAGAGCTCACCCCTCTTATTAAAAGGAATAAGATGAAGAAGAAGAAGTGAAAAAATCTTGAAGAAGAAGCAGTAAGAATAAGGGAAGAAAAGAAACGTATTAGGGTTGAGAAAGAGATGAGATCAATTAATAATGGGTCTTTTAAATTGGGTTTGGATTATGGGCAACCGGGTCAAATTGGATAGAAAAAAATTTTAATTTTAAAATCAGAACATGTCACATAATAAATAATAATAAAAACAATCAGAAAATAAAAATTTGTTAATTTTAAGGGTAGAAATAAACCAAAAAAATAGATAAAGGAGTATTTTTAACTCAATAAATAGATGAGAGATATATTTAAATCTTTTTAAATAGTTCAAAAATATTTTTAATCTTTTTCCGTAAAAACAATAGCATATTTGATTTGACTATTTCAACTTGCAAAATCCATAAATTAAAAAGGATACTCCAATCTCTAAGCTGTATGTTTGACTAAATACATAACGTGTCCAAACTCCAAACATGTGATCCACTTTGGTACAGTCTACGTGTTTTTAACCTTTTTTATATATTATTTAATAAATCAAATTGTTTTTTCTTTCTAAATTTTATCTTTATCATCAAATAATTATCATCACACTAGTAGTCAAATTAAGATTTTCAAAATATAGTTAACGTGAACAATTTAGTAAGTAAAAACACGTTTTATTTGGGGTTCGGGAAAAAATTTTCTAAAGTGCGCATTGAGTAAATTTATTCATATGCAATAGTTAACAAATTTTTGAGAAAATATAAATCACACTAGGCAAGTCTGATTCAATGAGCTTGACTAAAAAGATGTTGACAGGAGAAATCGATATTTAATAATAAGAACTTCTTCTTTCTCAGATTAGTTGTCACGTCTATCAATCTATCTGATGTAATATCCTAAATTAGGTGAAGTCCTGAATTGAAGTATTTAAATTTGTATACAAAGATTTTATCCTATCTTATCGGAATGGAATCTCTATAGTTCACACATTTCACTATTAACTTAATTCAGAGTTCGATTGTACATTTTTGCAATTTCCCAAATCTCTTAAATATATAGTATAAGTTATTTATCTCCTAAAAAATATGAAAGTTCAATAAAAAAGGTAAATTTTGAAGAAATTTCAAACATTCATCTTAAATTTTGAACAATTCAAATATTTTAAATATTGAAAAAAGCTTCAAAAATTCAATTAATTTAAGACGGATGGAGTATTATCTGGCTTGAATTGGCTTGTTTTAGGTGTTTTAAAGTAGTTTTAAAATGTTTAGGTAAAATGAGGAAGTGCTTATCAGCACTAATTTTTAAGGTAAAGCAACAAAAATAATCCAAAAGCCATAAATTAAGAATCTTATCTATAAATTTTACCAACTCCGGTTCCTTTTATATATTATCTTTTGTAATGGCAATTGCATTAGTTGATAAAATATACTATTTTTTCAAAGCTCATTAACTATCAATAATAAAATAGAAAAAATAATGTCATTTATGCATTAATTTTGTGAAATTACATATATTAAGGACTATATTTTTATAGTAAAAATAACATATAAAATAACACGAAGAAAATAACTTATAAATCATAAATCAAAACACGCTTTACTGAATTAAAATATACTTAGGCTGCATTTTAATGTTTCCCAGTGGAATCTACATAATTCAAATTTGACTGCAAGCATAACTAAGATTTGGTTTCTACCAACAACAAAAGAATTCAGATTTGGTTGCACTAATAATCAAAATGTTATCCAAAATTTAATATTATTGTTTCACAGCTGTCGTATACCTAAATTAAATGAAAAGTGTCTACACAACTAATTCACATAATTTTAGTCAATTAAGGTGTATATATTCCCTGGTTTTCAATCTTATTATTAATATTACTTCAATATTGAATATATATTTTCAACAATTAAAAAAAAATCAATTCATTTTTCTTTCCATTTTAGAATTTAAAAATGGGAAATCAAACTACATGTCATGAACGATTGAATCTCTAGCTTTTTTATGCTTAAAGATAACTAAATAAGAGGTCAAAATATATGTATATCGGACAATATATATAACTTAAACTCAACTAGAAATTATAAATAAAAAATCGTATTAGTTCGAAATTAACCAATACTTGTATATAATGGATATAGAGAGATTAACACGTCGAATTTTGCATATACTTGACAGGATAACTAGAAGAAAAGAAGAAATAAGGTTAGACAATTAATAATTAAGATGTTCTAAAAAAGTTATGTACACTAATAGAATAAATTTTTTAATGCTATTAATATAATTTCATCAATTATTAATTGAGAGCATTATTCATTTTAAAGGATATTATGATAATACCAGACTTGTTATGAAGACCTACATATAATAGATCAAAGTTATCCAATACGTTGTAAAATATTATATTCTTTGTCCAATAATAATTGTTTAATATTGATCTGTTATAGAAATTAAACCACCTTTCGTATATAATAAATATAATATCTTGAAAAATTAAATAGAAAAATGACTATGATTAACGATAAGGATAAATAAAAAATAAATATAAAAATATTTCTTAATTTTATAAATTAAACAAATATATAAATATCTATCTTTAACATAATAAAAATGTAAAAATGGACTAAATCGTGGTGAAGCTATAATTATAATTATGATTTATGGGTTAGACAAAATCCATTAACTTTGACCCACAATTCTGTATTTGTATTAAAAAAAATTCACTATGTATATTAAATTTATTCAAAATCAAATAAAACAAAATTAAAAAGTTTGTGAAAAGAAACTTATAAAATATATATATATAAATCAAAGGTTTTAGTGTCTTCAAATTTTAAATAAACCTCCAAATTTATACAAAAACAATAGTATACTTAATGAAATCTCACAAATAAAAAAATATACGTAAATTTTATCACTATCTCCTATAAATAGAGACACAATTTTCGCACCTCCAAATCTATATATGTACAAAATATAATGTGAGTGTTTTTAGTGTATTGTCGTGTATAGGACGTAAATATAAATAAAAGTAAACCAAGTTGGCATGTGCCAACTCCGTTGACAAATGGTGCTCAAACAAATGTAGCAGCTGCTGCCTGCATAGTGCATACACTGCATAATACTGACCAAATAGAGAATACTTTATTAAAACACTATGCTTCTCGTTGGATTTGGGAAATACTAATAATACACAAAGACAATTCGATTGAACCACGTAACGTTTGTTCAAACTAGTTATTACTTCTTTAGTTTCAAAAAAATTCTTTTATGATTTAGTCTGTTTCAAAAAAAGAACGATCTTTTTTCTTTTTAGTAAATTTTTAGTTTCAACTTTTAATCTGTCATATTTAAGTTTATAAAATTAAAAAATATTTTAATATATTTAACATAACTTTAATTTAAGATCACGAGATTAGAAAAATTTTCAAACTACATAATTTCTTTTGACGCGGAGGGACTATTTTTATTCCTAGTAAGTAGTGTATTACCCCCTCAATTTCAAAACAAGTGAAATGTTGAGGCAATCATATTCATTAATTAAAAAAAAATTAGTACATAAATTAAACGTGACTTCTCACTTTTATTCTTGCAGTTATTCTTAAACTATTCTTGAAAATATAAATAATTCAAAGTAAAATCATAAACATGAACAATTAACTATCTTGAAATTATCACCTATAAAATATAAATAAAAGACAAAAATAGAAGAAATTTTCAACAACTCTCTTGAATTTTGAATTATAAAAAACTCTATTATTCACCTATTTTGAAATAGATGAAGTATTATATGTACATACTTCTTCTATTCACTATTACATGTCAAAATTTTTCTAATTTGGTTTTCATTTTTACTTGTTATTTTGAAAAAATCAAGATAGGACAATTTCTTTTTAACCTATTTTAACTTTAATTTACTTAAAGAATTAATATTTTTGAAAAATGTAGAATCTCTTGAAAATGATCCATTCATCTTTAAATTACCTAGACAATATTTCTTGAAAAAAAAAACATAAATATTATTAATTATATCAAGAACCACTTCCACTTGCCATTCTATTGATAATATTATACGTATTAGAATTTGAATTATTACTTTAATGAATATTTTTATCAATTAATAGGGATAAAATGATAATCTCACTAAATTAATCATTATTTTTTTAATATGTGCATCAAACTAAAATTTGACATGTAATAGTGAACAAAGGTATATACACATTAAATTTAGAATTCAAATATTAACACTGGAAACCATTATTCAGTATTTGAAAAATCATATATTTTGAAATTTCTCCCTTCACCATTTTAGGAAATTTCCGTCTTTTATTGCATTCATAACAAAATCCTATACAACCAACTCTATTTTCACAATTTTAAGATCAACGCGCTTTCAAGAAAAAAAAACCATGCAAATAATAGGTTGACTTTCCATCCCATTGTAAAGAATATATACTTTATTATTACGTATTGTAAAGTCTTCTGCATGTACCCAAAAAAAATAATTACAACTATCCATTATTCTTTTGCTATATATATGCTACTTTCCATCCAAAACTTGCAACAAAAACAAAAAATCATACACTATTTTTCATGTTTATATCAAAATCCATGGCCAAAAATTCCAATTTCATTTTTGTTCATTTCATATTTTGTTGCACTACAGTTTTGTTACTTGTCAAAATTTTATCTGCCACTGATGTTCCACCAAATACCCCTGTTCCTCCCTCTGTTATTTGCAAATCAACTCCTTATCCTTCCTTTTGTAAATCATCTGTTCTTCCTCCTTCAGGTACTCCCATTGAAAATGTCTACGGCTACGGTCGAAAATCGGTCCAAAAATCCCTCTCTTCCGCTCGCAAGTTCCTCTCGGTAATCGAAAAATACCTCCGTAAATCCAAACAATTAACAATCACTGCAGTCCGTGCGCTGGAAGATTGCCGATTTCTAGCCGGACTCAACATGGATTACTTGTCAAGTTCGTTCCAAACGGTTAACGCCACGTCGAACATTCTCCCTGTTTTACTAGCTGACGATGTGCAAACTATGTTGAGTGCAATTTTGACAAACACAGAGACATGCTTGGAGGGAATAGAAGCAACATCCTCTGCTTGGAGTTTGAGAAATGGGCTAGTTGCCCCAATTTCTAATGATACTAAACTTTATAGTGTCGCTTTAGCTCTTTTCACTAAAGGTTGGGTACCGAAAAAGAAAAACGGGCCGAAAATTCGTCATGAGAAGAAGCAATTGTTTAAAAACGGGCGATTGCCGTTGAAAATGTCGGACAGAAATCAGGCGATTTTCGAGACGGTAAGTAGGAGGAAGCTGCTGCAGGAGGAGGATCAGGTTGTTGTGAGTGACATTGTGATTGTGAATCAGGATGGTAGTGGGAATTTTACTACGATTAATGATGCTGTTGCTGCTGCTCCAAATAATACAAAAGTTGAGTCTGGGTATTTTCTGATATACATTACAAAAGGTGTTTATGAGGAGTATGTTGCAATTCCTAAGAACAAAAGGTATTTGATGATGATTGGTGATGGAATTAATCAGACGATTATAACGGGGAATCATAGCTTTGTTGATGGATGGACAACATTCAACTCTTCCACATTTTGTAAGTAACTACATTGTTTTTTTTACCTTTTCAAATTCTATTACGCACTACGGACCATTAGACTGACATACAGAGGCGAATCTAACATTGAAACTTAATGAGTTCGATTATATTATAGAAATATATATATCTATATTTCGTGCCAAAAATATTGGATTGAATTGAATATGTATCATATAAGCTCCATCCTCCTCAACAACATCGTGGGGATGGGAGCAGAGATCAGTCACATCTTCGAGTTTATGAGGAGCAAAAATGGGAAGATACATTTTTTTCATGAACAGTAGATTTTTCATCTTGTTTTTCTATATGTTGTAGTTATTCCCATTTAAACACACCATCTTGCTCATATTTCCATCCATCATAGAATTCTTGATAGACAACTAAGCTCTGATATCACTTGTTAGCGGATAGGAATCAAGTGTCATGTAGAAGCTAGCAAAACAAACTCACCATTTCTCTCCCTACACAAAACTCTCAAGTCCTCCTGGCTACATTATGAATGCTACCAAGTTAGAAAAAATAAATCTCTATTTATAAAGTCATGAACCTTTTTCTATTAGAAAAACCTCAATTATGATAAGAAACTCAGCACAAATACCCAACAAGATGGATGAAATATATAAATAACATGTTCATCTAAACTCTAAATTTTCATCAATCACTAAAACTTTTACAGAGTTAAAAAATAAGAGCCTAAAAGCTGAATACATCAAATTTAAATCAGGAATCCGCCTCTAGTTGTAAGAAGGATGCGTCTTGTACCATTATCTTTACATCTCGAACTCGTGAATCAGAAAAACCAACAAAGGAAAAACTCTGTACTTTTCCAAAATTAATGTTGTACTCAATTTTGTACCATGGTTGTCATCTAACAACACTTGTGCAGCGGTGGTTGGTCTAGGATTCGTCGCAGTTAACATAACGTTCCAAAACACAGCTGGAGCAATCAAGCATCAAGCAGTTGCAGTCCGAAATGGTGCTGATTTATCCACATTCTACAGCTGCAGTTTCGAAGCATACCAAGACACATTATACATACATTCTCTCAGACAATTTTACAGAGAGTGTGACATATATGGCACAGTCGATTTCATATTTGGTAACGCTGCTGCAGTCTTCCAAAACTGCAACATCTACCCGCGACTTCCTATGCTCAATCAATTCAACGTTATAACAGCTCAGGGCAGAACAGACATAAACCAAAACACTGGAATTTCGATACAGAATTGCACGATTAGACCTGCAGATGATTTGGCAACGAGCAACAGTACCACCAACACCTACCTTGGTAGGCCATGGAAAGAGTACTCAAGGACGATTTATATGCAATCTTACATGGATGGATTTATTCATCCATCAGGATGGCACGATTGGTCTGGAGATTTCGGGCTAAATACGTCGTATTATGCAGAGTTTAATAATACAGGGCCTGGATCAAATACTACAGGGAGAGTTACATGGCCTGCAATTCAATTTTTGAATGCTAGTGATGCTGCTAATTTTACATTATCTAATTTTCTAGCAGGAGATGATTGGTTGCCAGTAACTGGTGTGCCATACTTCGATAGTTTACTGTAATTGTCACAATTTTTTTAATATTTTTTTTTAATTTTGATTTCATTATTGTATGAATTGATTAAGTGAATCAATAAGCAGGATTATTGTAAACAAGGTCCTGTGATAGAAGTGTTTTGTAGTCAAAAAATTCAAATGTGAATTCATTTATTTAATCTATTTACTCCCTTCGTTCATCTTTATTTGTTTCTTATAATATTTTGGGATGTCCACCAATACTTATCCACTTTATGAAGAATAGTTTTTGTATTCGTAGATTATGTAATGGAGAATAGTTTAGAAATAATATAATCTAATAAGTAAATAGTACCATACTAAGGGCCTATTTGGCCATACGAGATAAAACTAATATGAGATAAAGTTGAAGTTTGATGTTTGAGTTTTGTTTGAATATGAAATTTGAATTTTTAAGCTTTATTTGTTGCTTATAAATATTAAAAAAAAGTCATTTATTATGAGAATTATCATAATTGCCCGAATTCTTTATACAATCTTATCAAAAGATCTAAAGTTCATAATAAACGTACAATACAATACCAAAAACTATTAAAAAAAAAGAAGACAATTCTTCAAATTTAATTCAATAAAAAAATAAAATTAAACATGAATTGTAGTGTAATCCCTTTGTAATTCTGTTACATGGTAGGAGTTGGTTTGAAGTAATAACAAATTTGGTTAGTGTGAGTAATAGTATAAGATTTGCTAAAATGACAAATATTAGATATTTTGTTACGAGGTGTAACATTACATAATATTAATTACGAATTTTAACAATTTAATTACAAGTTGTAACAAATATATACATCATACCCAATCCATACCAATTACATACTCAAACATATATCTTAACAGATTGGAGTATGTAATTGGTATGGAATGGTTATAATGCATATATCTGTTATAACTTGTAATTAAATTGTTAAAACCTGTAATTGTTAGAACTTGCAATTTATTATCTAAAGTTACAACCCGTAATAACATATTTAATATTTGTCATTTTAGTAAATCATTCATAGTTATATTCGATATGGAAAAGGGCCTAAAATGACCTCAAATTATTGAAAATGATACAAAAAAGCCCTCCATCCACCTACTGGGCCTAAATGTCCTTGTCATCCACTTTTGAGTCCAAAAAATATTTTTTCCTTTAACGGAATATTTTTGGGTCCAAAAATACCCTTCACTCACTTTTTTGGCTCAGTTATCTCCTTGATACTAACAATTCTCTCTTTTTTCAAAAAAAAAAAATATTTGTTACGTTTCATTTTCTTGTTCAATAAAGTGGACCCCTATCCTCAGTTCTTTTTTTACAAAAAAAAAATCTTATAATTTTTTTTAATTTGTTAAAGTTTATTTTGGAATTATAAAGAAAGATATTATTTTGGTTTGGACAAAATATATGAAAAATCTAATTAAAAAAAAAACAAACTAGTAGCTTCACTGTAGTTTTATTTTTTTTAATTTGTTTTAGGGTCATGAAGAAGGTATAATTTTTTTGGATTTAATAAATTATGGGGAAATTTTTTTTAAGAAAAATCTCTTAAAAAATCTAAAGTTACAATAATACATATTTTGAAATTTATATAAAGAAAATCTGCACATACTTGTATTTTATTTGGACAAAATAATTAACCTTTTTAAGGATCAAAGTGATTTATTAAATCGATCTAGCTTTCTTTAATTTTTTGTTTAATCAAATTTGAATAGTTTTCGTTATTTTTTATTATTACATATAAAAAAAATTAAAGTTTATTCTTTGGATAAAATAAAAACTTACATTTTCATTAACTTAATATATTTTAAAAATAACAATATGGCCAAGAGCATACATCAATCGGATTAAAAATATTTTTTTAAAAAATTTGTCACTCAAACTATTCTTTTCCGGAGGAGATAGTAACAAACTGTATACTTTTGTAAAATTTTCCCACATTCTACGAACTATGTCTTACCCACAAGTTTTCATTTCTAGATGAAGAAAAAGCAATGTCATTATTTTTAGTCGATTGTTTGTGATAATCATGTTAATGGAATATATTGATAGATAAATATTAATTGGAATTAATAAATGATGAGTGTTTTTATATTGAGACTATTTCTAAACTTTAAAAATTCTCAAATACTAGAATTTGAGTCAAATATTAATTTTTTGTAGAACTTGAAAGCTTGATTATTTACCAAGTAATGACAAGTCATATGGCTAAACACTACTCCCTCTATCTCACAATAACTTATTCATTGTTCAAAGTTCAAAATAATTGTTTGAACTTTTTTATATATTTGTCTTTTTATTTATTGAAATTTTATATTTTTTGGGAGACAAATAAACTACTTACTGAGTTATATTTATAATTTTACAAAGAATAATAATAAAAAATATAGATCAAATTATGTCTCATTTTATGTGACACACTTTTCTTTTTAGTCCGTCCCAAAAATAATATCACCTTACTCGAATTGAAAATAATTTACCTTTAAAATTTCTTTTTTACCCTTAATAAAATGATTCTCAATCATATAAATATTTAAGAATGAATTTAGATCATAAATTTTAAAAGTCTTTTTTTTTAAATACTATACTAAGTCAAAATGTATCACATAAATTGAGACGAGGGGAGTAATATATATGCATTGTTTCAGGCGTTAAATTACATAATACAGAAGGAGTAGTTCTCAACTTTTTAAGGAAAAAATGTTTGGACCAAACGACACTCAAATATTCATCTTGTTTGGGGAATCAAGCTGACAAAGTGAAGTAATCCATGCATTTCTGGGAAATCGTGCATTAATTTAAACATCTGTACAATTATCAAAAGGAGAAAGCAACGAAACGTTTTTGGGTGAAAACATGTTGAAATCTCAAGACTCAAACCTCAAGGTTTAGAGTTTTAAATTCCCATTATCCCCAAAAAAGTAATTACTCTTCTAGTAATTTAATTTTTGAATTTTTTTTCTTTAACTTTAAAATAAGTTAGGTGCACAATATTCAAGAGAGTTAATTGAATTTTTTTTTTCAATTTTTGTCTTCATTTCCATTTTCTATTTTATAAGATATAAGTTTAACATAATTAATTAAAAGTATTTATGATTTTATTTTGAATTACTTCTATATTCAAGAATAGTTTAAGAATAACTAAAAACATAAAAGTGAAAAATTGTATTCAATTTATTTTCTTATTTTTTTCTTTTTAATGAGTATCTATTATTTCACAAATTCACTTATTAATTTCTACGTCAAGTCAACAGAGGACACGTAAATTTGGATAAAAGGTTAAGTCAATTTCCGTGATTTATCCTATCTTTAATTCTCCAAAATGATAGATTAAAGTAAAATCAACTTAAAATGTTTTTTAGGAACTAATGAAATACTCTACTTGGACATTGTGCACCAATGACTCAAAAGTGACTTGAAATTTGGGTTAAAGATACAATAAAATAATAAATTTCTTTTAGAAATTAATAAAATCGTCCAAATTTGCATCTGATTTTATTAATTCAAAATATCGAATGGCACTTTTAGTCGCTGTGTTGATGTTATATTCTGATTTTAATCCTTGTGTTATCCAACTTAACACTATTAACCTTCAATTATATTATTGGAGTGATTTTTATCCCTCAACTAACAAAGTTGACAAAATAATTAACAAGAAACTTAACTGGGGGATACATATGGTATTTCACATAATTCACTTCAATTCCTCTGCTTTCTTCTCTATCTCTCTTTGTTCTGCCTTCTGTCTCAAGCTTGTTCTCTTTGAAGATTAACGAACGCGAGCTTGTTCAAATGCATAGATATCTTAGTATGAATTTGAGCTGATTTGAACGCGAGCTGTGTTCAAATTCAAAGATATCTTAGTCTGTTCAAATGCATGGATATCTCTCCTAATCATCTTCGTATTTGCACGAAATTCACCTGCTTCTACTGAAATATCAACAATATGTTTGTGATTGTTGGTATGTAGCTTCTATGATTTTACTTCATTCTTTCTATCTCTTGTCGATTTTTTTAATTTTAACATGTCCCTTTCATCCTCTCTTGCTAGTTAAAGAAAGTGTTTGTCGTAATCTCGATGTTGGGACGTAGTATCTTCCATTTTTCATGATGAAAAAATGAGCTTGTGTCCTCCCCTGAATGTTCATCAATTGTTATTGAAATGAATGCAGAACAATATGTGAAATACCATATATATTCCTCAGTTCAGTTTTCTGTTAATTTTTTTTTCAACTCCGTTAGTTCAGGAATAAAAACACTCTCATAATATAATTAAAGGTTAATAGTGTTAAGTTGGATAACACAAGGACTAAAATCAGAATATAACATTAATACAAGGACTAAAAGTGTCATTTTCTCTAATCTAAACCTCATAGAATCACTTCAAAAATCATGTCACATATTCCCTCAGTTAAACTTTTGTCATATTTTTCATTTAAAATGTGGTATACTTAAAAAAAACAGTTGTTAATTTACCTAGTATTATTGTTACTAATATTTATATATTAGTTAGGAGTAATTAAATTAATAATATGTTGGCCATTTATTTGTGATACAATTGATTTTGGATTGTATCGTAGATAATCTTATTTACTAATATGAAAATGTGTATACTTTAATTCAAAATTCTAGATAGTTTCTTAAATTTGACATATTTTATAAAATAAATATTCTAACATTTCTTATATTTAGTGATCAAATAGACACTTGAACTTGACATAAGTGTGCCTTATATTTAGCACACTACCATTGTTGCTAAACCCAAACAAATCAACCATGGTGTGCTTTAAATTATTGGAATTAGGAGATCCTTCGCCAACTTTCTCCTTCCATCTTTCACTACAACCAAACAAATTAAAGGAATTTGGAAGATAGGGTGAATTAGTAAATTTGGATCACAAGTACTTCATTTGAATTTGTGTTGCAGATGAAGAGTATAATGAAAGCTGAATTTAGTTTGACTCCATTTGGATGATTTTTGGACAAATCGATTTGGACATCAATCATGTCTCCTATTTTTAATATAAGCAATCAATTTGCAACGATAACTATCATCCCCACAGAACTTTTCCCATCATCAGAAGACGATAATTCACAATTCTGTACTTCGTCGGTCGCAGATTCAGCCACTATTATTACAACTTCATCTTCTCCGTCTAATTCACTTTGATTATTTTCCGTTACTTCAATCGGTTTCACCAATGGTTGAATTGGGGCTCGGCAAATCGGGCAGCTACAATGAGACTGAAACCACATGTCAATACACTCACAGTGAAAACAGTGATTACATTTGGGCAAAACCCGACCCGTTTCTCCATTTTCGAATTCCGCCAAGCACACCGGGCATTCCATTGGAGGATTGTGAAATTCCGCGTCGTAGACGAAAACAGGGAGTGATTTTATCACCGAAGGGTCGAGTCCTTGAGAAGAAGAAACCGCCGCGATTGGTGAAGCGGGAATCTGACGGCGGCGGAAACGGCGGCGAGCACGGCGGAGGAGGAATCGGTTAGCGTGAAGGTGGAAGAAGGCGATGAGAAAACAGACGAGGAAGAAAAGGAGAACAGAAATAAGCATGAGCTTACCGCTGAAAGCGTAGCGCAGGGGATCATCATTGCAACAAGATCCGAGTGTAGTTGGAGATGATGAATACTCATCGTCGTCCATGGAAGAAGAGAAGAAAGCTGCAGTGCTCAAAAGGTTTAGCTAAACAACATAAAAGAGGAAATTTCCTCACTGTTGTCGCAGGATATATCTACGTATAGTGTATATATGCACTGTAGTGGGATAGAGAAAGGGTGATAAGCTACAGTTTATTCATATATTTTGAGAATAAAATAAAAATTTTGAAATTTTAAGTTTTGTGTAAGTTTATAAAGGCAAAATTTAAATTTTTATAAGTGAAAATCCTAAAAGTTCAATTTAGATAAGTGTTGTTGGATGGGAATTATATTTAATTTCATCCAAATGCACTTTGGCACTTGTCCTCAAGTTGCTCAAGTCATTCTCCCACATGCAAGAAAGATGCCAGACTTAAGATATTTCCAAGATCCTTCCTAAAACATTTAACTATAAACAGGCAGAAGAAGCACAATAGATTATTTTTTGTGCTTTATTCGTTTCCTACTTCTTGTTGGCATATTGAAGATCGGCGGAGTCTAAGGATTCAAAATATGAAAAAAATAAACACACGTAAAAGTTGAAGAAGATTTAATATTTACTACATAAATAATATTTTAATTATATATAAATAGTTTAATTTAAATTCATATGAACTTTCTCAGACTTTACTAGTTCCAGGGATAGTAAGTATTTTTTAAATAGATTCCTTTTACCTTCCCCATACTCTTGATGAATGACAAGTGTTTAAAAATTCTTTTAAAATTAGATTTCTTTATCTTCCCCATGCTCCGATATCATGTAAATTTGTGCAACCATATAATATAAAACCTTATCAATGATGTGGCTAAATCAGAGTTAATGAATCAATAATTGAGATAAAAACATAGTAGTTAATCTCATTTTGTTTTATCTCTTGCTAAAACCAAACACATTCTTTCACGTGCGAAAAATTCTCATTGTTAAAAGAAAATACTCATCATTTTACTTAAAATAATATACATATGATATTTTATCATTCTTCCTGATCTATTTATGTATATCAAACGTATCTCTCTTCAAAATCAATGTTTACATGTTTTCATCTAAGTAAAAACTATACATAAATAGATCAGGCGAAAAGAAACATTTAAAAAAAGGTAGTCCGATGCATTTAGACTCCCACTATACGCTGGTCTTAGATAAGCTTGGATATTGTTCTAAGATATAGAAGTAGTTAAGGGCTTGACTAAGTAGTAGATATGGAAAGAGTCTTTTCTATACAGTCTTACCTTACATTTTTGCAAAATATTATTTTCAGTCCCAACCAACAACTTTCTAGTTACATAACACCAATTATACCAACTACGCGAAATTTCCTTTATTTCCAATTATCTTACTTATATTGGGCCAAAAAAAAAAATGCATGTCAAAAGTAAAACAAAGTGGCAAATACTCATCTTTCCATCAATCAAATTTTAAATTTCAGGCACATATATCTGTTTTTGGGTATCTTATTTTGTCACAAACTTCAACAAGTACACCTCAAATTATGCCGAACCCCCACCAATTTATTATAGATACTTTAAAGTGGTTGGTTAAAACTTCTGAATAAAATCATAGATGTGGACATTTATTTCATCAGGCTTTTCTTGATTAATGAAGTGAGCTACTCCCTCCATTACAACAACCTCCTGCAAGTTTGGAACATGTTTCTTGAACCCACCATTGTGAATATACTCCTTGATTCCAGGAACATTGTATGTCAGGTCCAGGTCACCCACTATAAACTTAGTTGGAACTTGAATTTTGCTTCCATTAAATGGTGCTGTGAGCTCCCAATTTCTGCATTTATAGTATTGGACTCGGAATCAGGTTGATTTGAAGTTGAAATTTTATTCATATTTCATACTTCCTCTGTATCATATTATTAAGAAATTATTAATGCACTAGTAAACTTTACCATTTTATCCTTTATTTATATCAATATACATCAAATTAAGTTAGACAAAATCATTAATAAACTAATTAATGATGGGGTAAAATGGGAAAAAAATAATTAATTCTATCTTAATTTAGTAAGTGATCATATAATATGAGACAAATATTTATAGAAAGATGTTCATATAATATGGGACGGAGGTCGTAAAAAACTGTTGATTTCGCGGAATCTTAATCAGTAGTTCAGTTGGTTTGACTATCGTATTTTTCACCTTGTTGGTAAAAATTCAATTCCCCTTCTCCTACTCCCAATTTTTTTTAGAAAAATAATATTATTGTCACATTAAAACTTTAAATTTGAGTCTCAAATCCTATGATCAAACGCCTGCTAAATTTCCAATTCAATATACTACTAGTGAAATAATTTCATAACAGCTAAAACAAAGAAATTCGGTAAACACAAGCAGCAGAGTAGTAAATACTCACTGCATTTAAAACAGAATGACCCCCTACCCTTTTT
This sequence comes from Solanum medicagineum, assembly GCA_026153255.1. Classification (NCBI taxonomy): domain Eukaryota; kingdom Viridiplantae; phylum Streptophyta; class Magnoliopsida; order Solanales; family Solanaceae; genus Solanum; species Solanum medicagineum. Next base: position 18,791,842 of record JAPFFP010000113.1, on the reverse strand, counting down.
CGGTGATATTTAGTTTCAAATTTTCATGTGTCATGTTTAAAGCGACAAGATTAAAGGATATTTTGGTATATTTGACATAACATTAATTTACAATCACAAAATCAAAAACTCTTCTTTATTTTCTGAAATTTCGTTTCAAGTCAAACTAGATCATTCTTTTTTAAACAAAGTGAGTAATTATGATCACCAGAAACTCCTGGATCCTCAACTTTATCCTAGAACACTCAACATCATAAGATTAAATGATATTTTTTAGTACATTTTCCATATTTTTAGTTTAAAACTATAACATTCATAAGTTCTCTTTTCTTTTTTTTAAAACTCCGTGTCAGACAAATAAAAAAGCGAAAGAGAGTGAGTATATACATACTTGTCTAGATTTCTGTAGTAGTTCAATCCTCCAGTGAAGCCAGTTTTGTTTAACTTGTCAGCATAATAATTCACATCTTCTTGTGTTAGCCAAGAAGGTAATGTGGCTGGTGACTGTGCAAATGCCTGATGAAACCCTATTTCTTTGGGAATGCAAGGTGGGCGTGAATCACGTGAAGTAAGAAATCCTATAAGGAGTTTTGCAGTGTCAATTGAAGCAAATTCCTTTTCCACTTCCCCTGGTTCCTAAATATAAATATAATAGCACAAAACATTAGTAAATCACAAAAATATTTACTTTTTCAAATTCAAGCAAGTAGGACACATTGATTCAGCCACTGTAGTCTTTTTTGTATCTAGTGTTTTTTATTTTTCGGTTGATATATTTGAGTTGAGGGTCTTTGGGAATTAACCCCTCTATCTCTATTAGGTCGTGGTAAGGTCTGCATACATTTTATCCTCTCCAGACCCACTTGTGGAATTTCACTGAGTATGTTATTGTTGATTCAGCCACGTTGGAGTATTTTCACATTAACATATCATGTTTGGGGTTTGACCACGAATTTTGAAAATTTATATCTATATATTTAGAGAAAATTGGATTCTTTCAACTTTTTAAATTTAAATGGCAGAAAATGATCTTTTCAGATCTTTTTTAGGTGTAAAAATGAATATCTCTTGTAAAAAGAATATATAGAGAGACTTCATTTCCGCTCAAAAATCGTTGGATTATTTGAGCCAATTTTTGGGAGAAACTTCATTTCTGCTTAAAAAACTTTAAAAAATTTTCAAGTAAAATACATGTTCAAACACAACTTCAAGTTTTAAAAGTCGAAAGTTTAAAAACTCAAATTTTCAACTTAAGAATTTATGATCAAACCAAACAGGAGCTACATTAAGTGATGAAAACAGAAACACAAAGAAAAAATTATAAAGTGAAGAATCGAACCCTTACTAATAAAGTAAAAATTCGGGCACTCAAATAACTAAACTATTAAGTGCGCATATATAGGATTTCCTTTCTTTACCCACTCTATTGAAAGAAAGGTAGCCAAACTAATGGTACTAGCAAGTTAGATATGATCCAATAAGCATATATAAGATAAATATTTGGAATTTTCTATGTTAGTATAATATTTCAATAAAAAAAGAGCAATCACCAATCAGGGGCGGAGCTATCTTTTTGCTGGAGGTTATTTGAATCCCGTTTGATGAAAAATTATACTATTTATACATGATTAAAGTAATTTTTTATATGTATATAGTAGATGTTCAACTTCCTTTGACTAATTCGTTTGCCCACTTCTTCGATTTTAAATCCCCCTAGTGACAATCGTGACTCTGCCAACTGCCACCAGCATAAACTTCAAGAAAAACTGTATTTGTTTCATGGTATATGTACTTGTAACTTCAGTAATTAAATGAAAAACCCTTCTAATACAAGAAAAGACGTGTGTCTAATTAATGGACAACTTTTACTTTATAGTGCTTATATTCCAAAATTTATAACTATGTAAGTACCACAAAATCATTGTCGGGTAAGTGACAGATATCTATCATTATATGTCTATTATGGACATACTTAAATACCACAAAATTAGTTAACAGACTTAACAATAAGTTGAACTCTAGCATGTCATGAAATTGTACTTTTTTTCTACACACTTGGAGAAGATAAAATGGGCACAAACTTGAAGGTGAGATATCATAAAAATGTCCAAACAAGAATTTATGAAGATTATTAATAATAATTATGATATTATTTTTGATCTAAATATTGAATAATTAATTATTTATATTTTAATATATGTATCTGCATAATCTATTTATTTTTAAGCATAATAAATATATAATTTTAAATAAAAAAGAAATTATACATATAAAAAAATATTATTGGATAGAAAAATGAAATATTACTGTGAAAATAGGACTGTGTAAGAGCAATACAAGCATCGTGCTGCTAGATGGAGCAGTCTGAATGTTGCACCCTAGATGACGAAATTCGTTAATAATAATGAAAATGATTCATAGTAGTGATTGTCGGTAGCGATTGTTATTAATAGTGGTGATAGTTATAAGAGGTACTTGATATGATAGTGACCGGTGTGAGGACAGTGGCCGTGATGATGAAGCTAGTTGATGTTACTAGTAAAGAATGTGTGTTTGGTGATAGTTCATTGCTAGTTGTGATTGTGGAGATGATTGATAGTAAGAATTAACCGCAGCGACATAACTAATAGTGATGAAAAAATAATGAGGGCAGAGAATTTTTTGGAAAGAGCAAACATTTGAAATATAATAAGACAAAAAAAAGATAAAATATCTCTAGTTTGCTAAAATTACAATTTATAGCTATATTTATAGGAAAGAAGCAAGCGAGATCAAGAGAGGGAGGAGAGAGGCGAATTGTGTTTGTACATGTGTCAACAATTTTATGTGTACGTCTGTCAAATAATTGTATATGTGTAACTGATATACATAAAAATATTTGCATACCGGGTAAGCGAGATTGGAGAGGGACGAGCGAGGCGAGAGAGGGAGCAGATAGGGTAGAGAGTGGAGAGAGACGAACTGTATATGTATATTTGTTAAATTGATTATGTATATTTATCAAATAATAATATATATGCAACTGATACACATATATATTTATATATCTGGCAAGAGATTGAAGAGAGGACAGAGACATGAATGTGATTCATGTTTAATGACTAACCACTAGCTTCTCTTTAGATTATGATACTTGAACGCAATCAAAAGCTCCACTCTTACTCTAAAAAGACTGATAAACTAAAAGAAAAAAAAGCAGATACCTTTGACTAATTGAAGTTGTTCTGAGATATTTCTATCGGCTCAATTAACCAACTACGACTCAGTCTCAAAGTAGTTAGGCTTGACTATGGCTCAATCCCAAACTGGTCTGGATCGACTAAAAAGATACTGATAAAAATCAAAATTTTTTTCCAAAACATAATGGAAAGAGAACTATTCCGATGTTTTAACAAAAATACAAATAAGAATATTAGGCCTAACTCGACTTCAAAAATTAGTTCATAACAATTATGCAAATGATTCTTTCTAGATCAATTAAAAAGCAAAACAAATAAAGCATACCTGAAATCTACACATATAATAATCGTCACCAAGCATTTCCCGCAAGGTATCGACTGGTTTTCTTAAAGGATTTCTTGGACGAAACTCAACGCTGAGATTAACCAAAGCCTTAATTCGATCGGGACGAAACAAGCAGAAATACCAAGCAACTAGAGCACCCCAATCATGTCCAACTAAGAAGACTTTCTCCAGATCTAAAACATCTAACAGGGAAACTAAATCGCCGACAATATGAAAAACAGTGTAACTACTGGTTTCCGATGGAATTTCCGACTCTCCGTATCCACGAAGATCAGGAGCAATAGCTCTGTAACCTTTGCTAGAAAGGTACAACATCTGGTGGCGCCATGAATACCATAACTCAGGGAAGCCATGTACAAATAGAACTGCTGGACCTTCACCAATTTCTGCTACGTGCATTTTTATTCCATTAACAGATACAGTTTTATGCTGTATTTTCTCCATTTTCCTCTTTTTTTCTTAAATGTCTGCTTGCTAATTTTTCAATCTATTTTTAGGGTATCACTTTATAGTACTCAGCTTTATGGAAGGTTTTTTTTATTTTATCAAACAATATTAGTCACTTTCAATATTAAGGTGGATGGCTAGAGCATGGAAGAAAGGAGTAAAATATGTTAAAAGAATGAAGAATATTGTGGTGTGTAATTATGAAAGAGAGAGTTGCTTAAGGTTTGTTTTATATTTTATTTTCTCGAGATTTTATTTGTGGGGTTTCACTGGACATGCTGTTAATATTGTTATAGAGTTAAAGCAAATAAAATATTTTAAATCCTCAACTATATTGACTGTATAAAAGAGAATATTTATATGCTGAAGGAAAGTGTTTTAATATGGAATTGGACTTTTCAACTAATTCGGAGTTTTTTGACTCATACAATGTTATCGGGATATTGTATTCTGAAGGAGAGAAGTCAAGAGTGTTACTACTGAATCAACATAAATTATGTAATACTGGACTTGAATCTCTTTAAAAAGAGCGAGATAATTATGTTTCAATCTAGCTAAATGTTTATTTATTTATTTATTGTGCATTTTACTTTCAATAATCTATTGTAATTGTGGTATTTGTTCCAACAAAAAATAAATAATTTTTTATTTCAATTTTTAAATTACAATAGTTATTTAAATTTTATTTGTTTTATTTTAAAATATCTATAAATTTATTTTCATCTTAATATAATTTATTTATTAGTTTGACAAAAATAAATATCATTTATAATGAAATAATTTAAGATCACAAAAATATTCTTATTTATTCATTTTATTGAAACTACATATCTATTTTTACTAGTTTAGTTTAGAAAATCAAATAATAATTTATAATTTTATATATATTTTATATTTATTATTAAGTAACAATTATTTTCATTTTATTTTCAATAATTGAAATAACTTATAATAATTATGAATGATATAGTAAGTTGGTCTTTTTTTTACTTATTATTCTGATACGTCAAATCAATTATAAACAAAAAAAATATCATTGATTTTAAAAATTGTTAATTTATTTAATTTATATTAGACTATAAATTTCAAAAATCGTACGTAAATTATGCGTAGCCGGCCACACCTACGACAAAATTTGGATTTTTGTTCAACTTTTCACGAGACAATAATGTGGATATTCTTTTATGACCATTGGTTTCATCAATTGTTGTCTCTCTGAAAAGTACGCACAACAAGAAACGATAAAGGCCTTTTTAATAGCTTTTGTTTAATATTGCATGCCAAAATAAGTGAATTTTGGGGTATTTAATTTAAAGGAAGTGAATTATTCTAAGTTCAAAGAGAGTTATTAGAATTTTTTTTAAAATTTTTTGTTCCTTATTTATATTTTTTAGATGAGTTGTAATAATTTTAAAAGAGTTCATTGTTCAAATTTATAATTTTATTTTGCATTATTTATGCTTTCAAGAATAGTTTAAGACTAATTAAAAGGATTTTTTTTTTTTGTTCCTTATTTATATTTTTTTGAGTAGTAAAATTTCAAAAGAGTAAATTGTTCAAATTATAATTTTATTTTGAATCATCTATATTTTCAAGAATAGTTTGAGACTAATTAAAAGTGAAAAAGTGAAAAATAATGTTCAATTTATATCCTAAAATCTTTTAACAAGTGATAAATAAAAATTAATGAGAGGTATCTAAGCTTAGTTTGCCAAGTTGAGGAGTGTTTTTAAGCCTATCAATAGTTCAAAGACAAAACTTATAATTCGTGCCAAATTTGAGGATGCATTTAAGCTTAGTTCGCCAAGTTGAGGGGCGCTTTTAAGCCTATCAATAATTTAGGGACCAAACTAATAATTCGTGTCAAGTTCGAAGATATTTTTAATATTTCTCCCCTTTTTTTTATTAAGCATGAATTAGTAGAGAAAGTGAGGGTGGTGTTTAGTGTGACACCCTTCAATTATTGTCATTAATTATTTATATGTTAATGATAAGATTAAGGAGTAGGTACTATCTAAACATACCTAATTAGAGAAAAAGATGAGAGAATAAGAAGTGATGTTTCTTCTAATAAAAATAAAATAAATAAAGGCCGAACGAACTGCTGAATGTTCACTATTTCTTATGAGTGTATTGGACATATATTTTTGGAAAAGCATATTTAAGTGAAAATAATTATTTGTTCATCACTCATAATCACAACTTATTAAAATTATTGACAAAATAGTATATGGTTGTCATTAAGTTCTATGATTGTCTACGGATAATTACAGAGCCCAATAATATATTTTTTCAAAAGAGAGAGAGAATATACAATTTTTTTTCTTCACATAATAAATGTTTCAAAATATATTTAGTGATATTTCTAGTACAATAAATCATTTAGGGGCCGTTTGATAAAAATATATAAGAATAATGCTAAATATAGTGTATTAATAATGCTTACATTGATTATACATATATTAGTTATGTTTATATTAATTATACATAAAATATATTTATGTGTTATTTGATATGATACACTAAAAATAACAGGCATTGTGTAGAAAATTTTTTTAACAAAGATACCCTTCACAATTATGGTGAAAAAAATATAAAAAAAAAGGTTTTGAGGGGTAATTGAGTCTTTTATCATGCTAATACCTGGAATTCATGATATTAGTAATACGCACGTTAATAACAATAGAGTGTATAACTAATGCAAACATTAATTATACATTTGGATGAAAAAATGTACCAAACAAGGTACTACTAATACACCAAGTTAATGCATGCATTCTACCAAACGAACTCTTATGTAGTTTCCTGGTAATCTAGTAGAACATTTGTTATAGATTTAGGCTTAATACAAATAGCCAATTTCTTAAAATATCAAGATATTTTATTTAGACACTCGAATTAAGTAATACTATCAGTTGAACATGAAAATTTCTAATAAAGCGTTTTAATTAGATACTTTCGATTTAAAGTCTAACACACAAATGCAAACATATGCAAAAAAAAAAGACTGAAATTTAAATAGAAAGCGTCTAATTAAAATATTTTATTCGATTTTAAAATATATGATGGAAACATGAGTTAGTTTAAGAGCTCAAATAAAACATACTAATAAGTTAAAAAATTCAGCTACATATTAAGCCAAAATTAATATATACAGAAATTCTCCTCTAGACATGCTTAATATATGCAGAGTTTTTAAGTATTTTCTTGTCTAATTACTTTAGAAAATGAGATTGCATACTTACCCTGCATTTTGAGTGGTTGGGGAATTTGGAGGGTGACCCCTCAAATGATTGATATATGAATTAAAATTAAGTATATACTTAACGTATTGACACATGGTACAAATATTTGTTGTCGAGGGATTACTATTTTACCTAAAAGTTGTGTTTAACTTATCTTTCAAAACTCCACAATTCAACATTAGTTCCAAATGATCTTAGAAACATAGTTAGCATCTAAGGCATAATTTAATGGTTAATCAAGTGAAATTTTAATAATACAAATTAGTAATGAATTTTTTCACCTGTTTAAACCTTAATAAACAGACTAATATCAAGAAAATAGAAATAACGTTCAAAGAGTTGGATTTTACCGTTAATAAATTGGTAAAAGAATGTCTTTCTTATCAATATTCTAGTTCCAAAATGATTGTACATCGGGGGATCAAAATGTTCTTTTTCTTCGTAAATCTGTTACTTTTTCTTTTTACACATTTTTCTAATAAAATATTAGAATTATTTTTTTTATAAATACCCTTTTCTTTTTTTCTCAATCTTAAAACTTCTCAACTTACATAAAAATGAAGAGTAGTCCTTTTACTCTTAATCTCCTTAAGCAATGAAAATACAACTACACCTTATATCTTTAAAAGTGATAATTAAGCATTTATTTTTTTATTTTTTCTTCAAATTAAACTACGACAAACAATTGCTAATATATTCCTCCTTCGTCAGACTATGGTTTCCTCAAAGTCATGGAGTAAGCCAACCTTAGCCAGTATGAAAAACTACCATAACGTTAAGGAACTTGTATGGAGCAAATACGGAAAGGAATTCATAATCCAGCATAGGCTTGTCATAAATGTTAAAGATATCGACTCCCTCTTTTAATAGAACTAAACTTCGGAAAACAGATAAGAAACGCATCCAAAAATCAGCAAAATGTTGCTGGGGGTGTAAGAAATAAGAAAATCCAACAAGAAACTATTATGGTAAAAGTAATTTGGGAAAATCCTTCTAAAAGAAATTCTATCATTTTGCATTCAAACAAATGCACTTCCTCAAACCTTGTAGCCTCTGCTATTTCTCTTTCCTCTTGCTCGCTCAAACTTCCTTCCCTTTGAGCGAACGTAAGGCTTGGTGTGGCTGTGTGGGACACCAGGAGCTTTACCAAAGTGCTTAACAGCTTCCCTAGAGTTCTTTGGACCCCTAAGCAATACCTGACAGAACGTAGCCAAAAATATCAAGAAAGCAACGAGACAGTAAAAAGGCTCTTATGGCAATCAAAGAATTGCTCAACGAATGACTAGCAGTAACTTTCACTTCTATCAAAGACATTCACTAGTGAACATCGCTCTACCGTGAATGAGTCATTTCCTAAGCAAGTCGAGGAAACAGTGATTCGAACCTTGATTCTAAAGACACACCTCCATTTATTACATCGAAGACCACTACAGCATGTTCTCTAATTATTGACTTGATTAATGAAAAGAAAAGGCATAAAAACACAAACTGGCGGGGACAGAGTTCGGTACCGTGTTCTGCCCAAGAGGGGCTCTGAGAGCGAGCTGATCAAAGGTCAAACATTCTCCTCCAGCCTTCTCAATCCTAGCTCTAGCTGTTTCAGTGAATCTCAATGCAGTAACCTTGAGTGAAGGGACGTCATAAACCCGAATATCATCGGTAACAGTCCCAACAACAACAGCAACCTTGTCCTCCTGTTATATAATAGACAAGTCAATTCAGATAAGCCATCTAGAACATCGGCAACACTGAGTCATTTGACTTCTTGTTAAATTGATATACAAAACTCTGCATAGCTGAGTTAGAGATTTTGCAACGCATAAATAATCTTTGGACATAAATTTGCTGCATATGCAAATCGATGCATCACTCTATACACTATAGAATTAGAAAAAAGGGTCATTTGGCTTGAAGACAAGTTATGCTAGGATTAATAATATTGTTTGGTTTGTAGTAGTAAAAATAACATGCATAGCATCATTTCTAAGAAAAAAAATAATTCGTTCACAAAAATATCCTCCATCTCCACCTTATTTAGTAGAAAAAGGATTTGAGGGACCTCAGGAGTATTTTAGTAATTTTCATTCTTTTATCCCAGGAATAGTGATATGTACTATTGTTCCACCCACTATAATGGATAACTTATCAAGAATTAGTGACCAAACAAGGATAAGTTGGTGCTAAATTTTTATCTAGGACTATCTAAGCTCGTCGGGTGTACCAAACGACCCCTAAGTGTATTTGTAATATAAGGAGTTAAACTCTTCACTTTGATATGCCAATTTCTTACTCCTATAGTCCTATTCACTGCTTATTATTTTTTTTTTTGCAATTCCATTATAATAAATGCTACACAAGCAGTCATTAACCCAAGGACCAATGACGCACAGCAAATATACACAACAGGTACAAGAATAAACACAATTAATTCAATAAACAAGAGCATCTTAACAACTACTCACTCTAAATGTGTTTAATCCTAGAACACTAACCGCTTGCTTGGATGATTGCTACCTTTTGTATTGTATTCTGTTGTTAAAGAGATACCATGTTTGTTTGATTGATATTTAAATTTTATTTTATGGTAACACTAAATAACAGTCAATTTGGTAGCTCTACCATGTATCATATTTTCTGACACGTTTATCATTCAAATTATTCAAATTATTGATGGATGACATTACATTACGACATAAAACAATACGATCTATACAAATATTGTCTTATCGAAACAATACAGTTCAATAATTCACACTACAATACATTATGAAACCATCCAAACAGAGTGTAAGGTGAAACAGAGCTAAAAATGGATGAACAACACTACCTACCTTTCCCTTCATGTAAGTAATCAAACGTGATAAAGACAATGGAGCTTTATTGATCTTGCTCATGAAGAGTCTCTTCAGTATCACCGCATTGAACTTACTACCAGTCCTCCGTGTAAGGAATCGGTACAACTGTTATTCACACAATTAGGCATCCAATTCTCAGTATACTAACCAAAATGCACTAAAACTATAAATCCATAACATTCGAAAAGCGTAAAAAAAGTTAAAAATACCTTGACGAGAAGCTTGAGATAAACATCGTCAGATTTAGGTGCAGTGCGTTTAGTCTTTTTCGACTTACCTCCGGCAACTAGATCGATACCCTGAAGAGAAAGGAAAATAACAAAATCGAACAATTGCGTCCGTGAAGAAAAAAGTGTAGAAGTTACAGGAAGATTCTAGGAAAAAAGGTATTCACCATGGATGCTCCGCCTGCTGCTTCCGCTTCCCGCCGCCTCTGTTGCTGATAGGTTTTTGTGCTCAACAGGTAGAAACATAAAAAAGAGGAAGAGGAAGCTTTTAAACTAAACCCTAATCCATGAAGGCTAATGGGCTTGGTTGATGCCTGTTTTCAGTTTAGGCCAGAGCCCGATAGGCCCAAGACACCATATGCGAGGAAGATTTACACAAATAGGATTGTGTGATTATTTAAATCTTGTTCTGTTAAAAAAAATTTACAAGAATAAATTCATAGTCAGCAGTACATAAGCAAAATTATAATGATTTTATGATGCATGAAATATGTCTTGTCACAATAATAGTTAGGATTTCAATCAAATTTTTGACGAATTTATCAAAATTTACCTAAAACAAACTCGAATAGTTTTGAATGAATAGAAAAAACTTATCTGATTATAAATATATTTCTGACTTGACTTATCGCAAATATCTTAAACTTTATATTTTTTTCAAATGTTAGGATTGATCATAAAATTCTGATAGGTCACCGCAACTTGTTTGAAAGACTTACCAACTAGATTACATATTAATCAAATTTCACTCAAAATTTGATGTACAATCTTTTAAATCAATCGCGATATTTTAATCGTATAAGTTAAGTTAAGTTTTAAAAGTATATAGATCCACCTTACTTCTTTAACGATTTTTTTTTAGAGGGGGAAGGGGCGGCTTTACAAAATTATAGATAAGTAATTAGCTTTCAATTTTCTATATTACATAACTCATTATCTTCATTTTACTTAGGTGCTCCTAATTTATTAGAAGAAGAAAAAAAGAAGAAGGAGAAGAAAAGAGGGAGGAATAAGAAGAACAATGAGTTCTCTGGAAAACACATGTTTTTGGTGCTAAAAATGTTGAGATGAATATGTAGACATATTAAAAATGATAAGATTCACAATGAGGTTATTCGAGAGAAAGTGAGAGTAACCTTTATGGTAGAGAAGATGAGAGAAATGAAAATGAGATGATTTGGACATATGAATAAGAAGTTTGCAGACACACTAGTAAGGAGATGTGAGAGATCGGTTGTAGAGGATACCTGAAGAGGTAAACATAGGTCAAAAAAGTATTGAAGAGAAGTGATTAGATAAGACACGACACGACAGGATACGACACAACATCATGTATTGAGGAAATTACTTTGGATAAGATAAAGTGAAAGTTGCATATCGGGGTAGAAGGTTAATGGAGGTAGAGTGATATTTTCTTTGCCTTGGTTATCTATTATCATATGTTGTGCATTGTGTTTCGACTATCACAGTATTTTTTTTGTAGGTGTTGTAATGCTTTTCATATTAACTGTTATAGATTCTTCATTGCTTTCTTATTCTTCTACTTCGGTCCAATGTACTTGAGTCACATTTTTTTTTAAACAATCTCTCTATCTCTACGAGATTGTGATAAGGTCTACAATTACTTTACCTTCTATCTAGACCCTGCTTAGGAATCATTTGCTATGTAGAGTGTATAACAATAATACTAAATACAGTATATTAGCACTTGCATCAATCATGAAGAGATTATTATGCATTGTTTGATTTAAGGTATTAAAAAAAACACGCAGTACATAATTTTTTTTATAAAAGATACTTATTTAGAAAGTTACCCTAAAACAAATATGATCAAAAAGACGTACAAAAAACTTTGAGAGGCAATTGAATCTTTAACTATACTAATGCATACATCAGATCGCATTACATTATTAATACACAAAAATCCATGGTATTAATAGCACTCACTTGCTAACAAACATAAAGAACTATACTAAAGAAGATACTACTAAAACATGCGTTATTTTTGCTAGCATTTTTTTACAAACAATATCTTAGTGAGATTTTATTAGATACCTTAATGTAATTGTCGTTGTTGCACTAATACTTCTACCATTTGAAAAAGGGGCCTTGACTTTACACGAAACTTAAAAAAATAAAATAACTTTTTAATCTTGTGATTTTAAATTAAAATTATTTTAAGTATATCAAAATATTCTTTAATCTTCTGATCTTAAACATGCTACTTAAAAATTTGGAAAGAGAGATTTTGTCAAAAATAAATAAATAAATAAAGGAATTAATTTTTAACAAACTAAAAGTAAAATAATTTATTATTTTTTAAATGGAGAAATAATATACTCTATTAAATCACCAAATACTTGTCTTTAATTATTACGAAAAGATTGGCCCTACTTACAATTATGCCCCTATCTCAACCAGATATTTTGGACTTTAAGAAAGGGGTAAAATAGTCAAAGGAAGGTCATTTATCATTTCTTTCTCATTTCAATGTCTCCCCAACTATATCTTCCTGTCAATAATTTTCTCCGTTTTCATTTGCTCTTTTCTATATTCCTCCGTCTGTAACGGTTCCGTCATTCCAGCGGTTACTCGCTGACCGGATTAGTAAACGGAGATACAGACCTGGCGATGAACACGTCGAAGATGCGCCGGAAAGTTGTTCCGCCGGTTGAAAACGGAGACTCCGCCGACAAACTTGACCAGGTCCTCCTCTCCGCCGCCATCTGCAACGGTGAAGACGTTGGGCCATTTGTGCGGAAGGCTTTTGCTTCAGGTAAGCCGGAGACAGTCCTTCTTCACCTCCGCCACTTTGCTCGATCCAAGGAATCTGAAATTGAGGATGTCTGTAGAGCACACTACGAGGATTTCATCACTGCCGTTGACGATCTCCGATCTCTGCTCTCCGATGTTGAGTCTCTCAAATCGTCTCTATCCAACTCGAACAGTCAACTTCAGTCCGTCGCTGTGCCTTTGCTAACCACTCTTGACTCCTTCATCGAAGCTAGAAACAAATGCAAAAACATTACTCTTGCTATCCAATCCCTTCGGACTTGCATTCAACTAGTTGAGCTTTGTTCCCGAGCCAATCATCATCTTTCAGAGAACAATTTCTACATGGCGTTGAAGTGTGTGGACTCGATTGAGAGAGAGTTTATGAACAAAACGCCGTCTACTACTCTCCGGCGGATGCTTGAGAAGCAGATCCCTGCGATCCGTTCACATATTGAACGGAGAATCAGCAAAGAGTTCGGCGATTGGCTTGTCGAGATCCGTGTAGTTAGCCGAAATTTAGGGCAACTAGCTATCGGACAAGCATCAGCATCGAGACAGAGAGAAGAAGAGCTCAGAATCAAGCAACGACAAGCTGAGGAGCAGAGTAGACTCAGTCTTCGGGATTGTGTTTATGCTCTTGAAGAAGAAGACGATGACGGATTCAATGGGATCAGTGCTGACGGTAAGGATGGTTACAGCAATGGCAGTAATGAAATGTTAGGGTTTGATTTAACGCCGTTATATAGGGCTTATCACATATACCAAACTTTAGGACTTGAAGATCGATTCAAGCAGTACTATTTTGAGAATCGCAAGCTTCAATTGACTTCAGATTTTCAGGTATCTTCAATGACTCCCTTCCTTGAATCCCATCAGACATTTTTTGCGCAAATTGCTGGTTTTTTCATTGTGGAAGATCGAGTTTTACGGACCAGTGGTGGGTTGGTTTCTAAAATGGAGGTGGAGAATTTATGGGACACTGCTATGAGTAAAATGTGTTCTGTTTTGGAGGATCAATTTTCTAGAATGCAAACTGCGAATCATTTGCTATTAATCAAGGACTATGTGAGTTTGCTTGGTGTCACGTTGCGTAGATATGGATACCCTGTGGAGGCTTTGCTAGATGTCTTGAGCAAGCACAGGGATAAGTATCATGAGCTCCTGTTGTCTGATTGTCGAAAGCAGATAACTGAGGCTCTAGCTGCAGATAAGTTTGAGCAAATGTATATGAAAAAGGAATATGAGTATTCCATGAATGTGTTGTCATTTCAGTTACAGACGTCAAATATTATGCCTGCATTTCCTTATGTTGCACCTTTTTCATGTACGGTGCCTGATTGCTGTAGAATTGTGCGGTCGTTTATCGAGGACTCGGTTAGTTTCATGTCACATGGTGGTCAGCTTGATTTCTATGATGTGGTGAAGAAGTACTTGGATCGGCTTTTAACTGAAGTCCTAGATGGAGCCCTGTTGAAGCTCATTAATACGTCTATCGGTGGTGTTACTCAAGCAATGCAGATGGCGGCTAATATGGCTGTGTTTGAACGTGCTTGTGATTTTTTCTTTCGTCATGCTGCACAGCTTTCTGGGATTCCGTTGAGAATGGCCGAGAGGGGGCGGAGACGGTTTCCTTTGATTAAAGCCCGCGATGCTACTGAAGAGATGCTTTCGGGTCTGCTTAAGCAAAAGGTTGATGGGTTCCTTTTGTTGATTGAGAATGTGAATTGGATGGCCGATGATCCTTTACAGAGTGGAAATGAATATGTGCACGAGGTGATTATTTTTCTCGAAACACTAGTTTCTACTGCGCAGCAGATATTGCCTGTTCAAGTTCTCAAAAGAGTTTTGCAAGATGTTCTGTCTCATATATCAGAGATGATTGTTGGGGCTTTACTAGGGGAATCAGTTAAAAGGTTCAACTTGAATGCTGTTATGGGTCTTGATGTTGATATCCGGATGTTGGAATCATTTGCTGAAAATCAAGCTTCTCTCTTATCTGAGGCAGATGCTAGTCAGTTGAGAGCAGCATTGGCTGAGTCCAGGCAATTGGTTAATCTACTCTTGAGCAATCATCCAGAAAATTTCCTGAATCCAGTTATTAGAGAGAGAAGTTATAATGCTTTGGATTACCGCAAAGTTGTTGCTATCTCGGAAAAGATGAGGGATCAATCTGACAGGCTCTTTGGGTCCTTTGGCACAAGGGGAACTAAGCAGAACAGTAAAAAGAAATCTCTTGATGCATTGATAAAAAGATTGAAGGATGTTAACTGAGTCAGCAAATATCTGTACGTTATGTTCCTAGGGAGATCTCCATATTGTAGTTGTGTTGATTATTTTCTGGTTTCATATCTAGCTTCCTTTACTGCAAATTGCCTACCATTTGAGAGCAGTTTTTTTTACTCCCATAGTTCCACATTATTCGCTGTATTATTCTTCTGAGCATATTCTTTTCCTTTTTGTGGTCATATTCTTTTGCAACTCTGATATAGGCTTCTTTTCTCATGTATTAGTAATTTCTTGCATTGATTAGTCTCTAGTGTTGTTCCACATAACACAAGTTTCTCCTATGGCTTATTTTTGTTAGAATAACTACATACTTTGTTGTACCTGCTGTATCTGAATCATATCATTGCTGCTATGTCTCATGAGTTTACAGAACACTTCCTGCTTAACTTCGCAAGAGTTAAGCTGGCAAATGAGAAATGGCTTCTGCAGATTAATGAGAAGCTGATGCTTCATTATGCATTGCAATTTTAGTGAATTTTTACATATAAATTTATACACCTTACTTAAATACTAAGTTCAGATGAACCTAGGTCAACAGGATGATATCAGAGGTTTCTTCTACAGTAATAATTCTAATATATCCCACTTTCTAATGCTCTATATTTACTGTGATCCTATTGGAATAATTTCATTAAGAGACCTCTAATTACTAGTACCTAGACTAGAATAAGACACGGTAGCTAGTCCAGCATTCATAAAAAGTTGAGGGACTTGTATTTTGTATACCGAAATAGAATCTATTGATTTTCTCAATTGGTTGGATCATAAATGCGATGATTTACTTCACGAGAAGGTCTATAATTTAAGTCTAGGATTGTCCAACTACGCTAGGGAAGATAAATGAAAGAAGCATGCCTATTGCTTCACTTGGCTCGGGAGATACAACTTAATTGATAGAGTTTCGATCAAATTGAGTATCTGCTGGCTTTTATGAAGAGGCAATTCATAAGTGAAGTCTGTTGAGACAAAATATATATGAAACTTATCACTACCTCAAGGTAATTCAAAATAATTAGTAAACCACCTGCAAAACCTCTTTCATGTGATTATATCATTCATTTTTCCTTGATCCATTCAATCATGCATTAATGAAACCCTTCATAATGTCTACACCTCTTCCAACAACCAATCCACTGAAACTATATTTGCTGTAAATAAAATTCTACTAAGGCCATCACTCTGCACGTGGACAACTAGACAGGCAACAAACAAGTTTGTCATACCTATGAAACAAACATCTGTCAACCTCAAAACTTCACCATATTATCTCATCCCCTTCAATTACAAGACTTGAAATTTTACATTTTCAATATTGAGAGAAATGCCAATGTCTTTAACAAGCAGTACTATTTTTTACCTCTTTCTCGTCTTTTTTTCCACTGCAGTTTCAAGAAATGAGGAGCTATCAGCCTATGAAGAGCTACAGCATTATGATTTCCCAACAGGGATTCTTCCAAAAGGGGTAAAACACTATGAGTTAAACACAAAAGCAGGTGAATTCACAGCTCATCTTAATTCTCCAATTCGTATCAACTGAATTACAAGCCTGTTATATCCAAAGGTAAGCTTAGGAAATTGAGTGGTGTTAGTGTTAAAGTGTTGTTGTTATGGCTTAACATTGTTGAAGTTAGGAGAAAAGGTAACAATCTTGAGTTTTCAGTTGGGATTTTGAGGAATGTCCAGAGTGTGGGCGTGGATTGAATTGTGTTGATGATGGTAACAACAATCTTGTGTCTTCTTTATAGATTAGGGACTTTCACTAAAGTCCTATTATTATCTTGTTTTTTGACATTATTTTTCGTTTTAGTCGTATACTGTTTTCCAAAACAAGAAAAGGAGGAGTTGCTATTCATTTAATTAGGATGAAGATAATCTTGAGGGAAATTAGTTAGACCTTTCTGTAGTCGAATTATCAATATAACCAAAGTATCACAGTTTAAATATTGATTGTCCTTGCTTTTTCTTTTTTTGAACTTTTGAGTAGGTTTTTATGAAGTTAAATTAGTAATTTAAGGAAATTATTGATAGCTTAAATAATTGATTGTCCTTTCTTCATTCACTCCCATGTTAAGTGTGACTCATACTAGGTTCTTTTTCTGCACGGTTATACATAAAATAGAAATAATAATTCCTCCTCCTTGTGACATCATTTTTTCCTTTTTTGTCCCAAAAAAAATGTCACTTTACCTCAATTGAAAATAATTTAACTTTAAAATTTCTCTTTTTACCCCTAATGCGCTACATAAATATCTCAGAATGATTTTAGACTACAAATTTTAAAAGTTTTTTCTTTTTTCTTAAAGATCATGCAAAGTCAAAGGTGTCGTATAAAATAGAATGGGGGAAGCACTATATTTACTACTCGCTTTGACCAAACAATTAACATGTTACCGATTAATTACATAGATGCCGAAGACGATGGAGTAGTAAGTAATTACATACATTTCTTTCTCTTTTTTCTTTTACCGCATTTCGTTTAAGGGACATGTTATACTAATTAAATTTGGACAGGTTAAAATGGTTAAAAGATTTAATTCAAATTTGTTTGGAGGATGATAGAATGGGTTAAGATTTAATTCAATTATTTTTTATTTAAGTTATACTTATTTGATTTTCTTTAAAATAGATCAAGCTTATAAATGAACAGATCAATAATTCAAATTAAATGAGTTTGAATTTGATTTTGTCACTTTTAGTTTCTCTCAAAAGAAAGCCTATCTACTAATTAAGGACGAGTTAAAAATGTGTAAGCAGGAGTTAGCTAGGCTAGTGAATCGACTCTACCCTAGGCTACCTCTTGACGTGTGGTGGTCTGGAGTACGGTAGAATGAGTTACGAGGGGTAAGCTTGTATCCCAAGAGGCTAGTACGTATCTAAGCGAGGATAGATCAACTGAGAAGAATGGTAGAAAATCATTCGGTAACACTTCTTCCTATTTCTCTCAATGATATTCAACAGGAAATCATTCGATTTCTTTCTATTTCTTTTTCAATAATATCTGACGATCAAAGACAATTTCCGTGAAACTCTTTCATTTCATATAATTTTGTACGAATCAATTTTGAACTCTCAATATTAACAATAATGCCATGATATTAAGATCTCGTATGAATAATTTGTACGTTAATTAACACGTAAAAGTCATGAAAAGTGGTTGAGCTCTTTGTGACATATCACTTTTTGATGTTGAAGTGCAGTTGGTGGACAAATGACCCTTTTTTTCGTCCTATTTTATGTGGTGCTGTTTAATTTGACATAATATTTAAAAAAAAAATTTAAAATTTGTAGTTTAAAATCATTTTAAGATATTCATGTGGTTAGAGAAAGTAAAAAAAAAAATTATAAGATTAAATTATTTTTAATTAGAGTAAAATGATATTTTTTTTTATATTAAAAAAATAGTGACGGAGAGTAGTTTTTTTTTAATAAAAATGATCTTGAAAAAATCTTTGACCTAAATTGTTTTATAGGTAAATTTTTGAACTTGATAAATTTTGTTAAAAGACATCTATTTCCAATAGGGATAATTATATGAAAGGGTTGTAGGCCATTTTATTATGAATTCGTTATTAAAATTGTTAAATTTGATTTAACAATATAATATATTATAAATGCGAATTGTTTGAGCGAATACGTATTAAAAAATTTATGATATTGAGAAGATTTCATATTCAAAATTAAGATCTTTTAGAAGAGATTCTGAATTGGGTAAAAATAAATAGGAAAAAGTAAACTTATTTATAATAAAATAATTTTACTTTTGGAATCACCTTCTCGTTCATAATCGCTCTTTCCTTTAATTATTTTTCATTCTTTTCCTTCTTCTTTAATTAGCTTAATAAATATTTGAAAGAATTAATTTGACAAATAATTTGTGTATATTCCTGTACAGCGAAGTTATATTCAATTTTTTAAATATATTAGAGTAC
>JAPFFP010000113.1:18742543-18754419 GCA_026153255.1 Solanum medicagineum | reverse complement strand
CATTTTCTAATAACGTAAAATTAATTAAATCATCCTAAACTATTTAAAATTCACACACAATACTTATAATATATATTATTGATTGAATTTAAAACGTATTATAGTTATTTTTTTATTATTTTCTCTTATTAATGATGTTAAAATAATATTATATTACAAAAATATATTACTTATATTCTCAACGTGTATTAAAAAATATCTATAATACATACGAAATATCAAATTCAAAATGTATTACAATTGTAGTTTTTATTTATTTATTTTTATTAATTGTGTCAAAAATATTATAGCTAAATTTTAAATATTTAAACACTATTTAAATTAATTTATATGATAACATATTAAAATTATGCAGTGCATTTTATATGTATTTTCATAAAATAAATCTTCTAGTTTAAAGAATAGTAAGACCATCATTTGCGTAATATTCAATTTTAAATTAAAGTTTAAATTAAAATAATTAATTAGTATTTTTAAAAGAAAGAGAGATTCTTTCTCTTTCTCCTTCTCTTTACTATTTTTAGTAAAAAAAGTATAATTATACTTAATAAGAGTTAAAATAATGATACAACTCATAATTTAGGTTAAAAAATATATTATTTATACAAATAACCCTTTTTAATAGTGAAAATTGAACTCTTGACTTCACTAAAAATAGAGCCTTAAAACTAGGCTCTGAATCAAATTAAAACATCAATTTAAGAGTTTTGTTCATTGAGTGTTGAATATTTTATATATTTATAATATAAAGAAATTAGTGTATATAAAAATAATATTACGTCGAAGTTAATGGATGCTCGAGCATCCAAAAAGGCTGGGTGTATGTGGATCTGCCCCAAATTTGGATTCAAAATTTAATAGGGAAAAGTAAATAAAATAGATCTAATTTGAAATTATTTACCTATAATAGACCTAGTCTAAACTATTTACTCTTGATGGACCCATTATCCAAACTATTTATCTTTTTACCCACTTACTTCTCTTTATTTCGTATGCTGATGTCAGCATAAATACTATTAAATATACTCTGATGGTATATATATACCATAGCAGTATCATATAAAATAAGCTCAGTCCTTTGTGATGCTCTGGGGATATATTGATACCTAATTGGTATATAAGATTTTCTTTAAGAAATAAATGAGAAACAAATTAAAAAATTATTAAACTCTAAATTAGTAGAAAATATATTCGTTATGTACTCTGTCGATATATTTATACAATATCAGTATCATATAAGATTGAGCTTAATCATCTATGATACCCTGTTGGTATATGTATAACCTATTGATATATACAAGTAAGTGACACTAACGTCAGCGTGCAAATTTTAATATTAGGAAGGTAAAATTTTAATAGCATGTGGATACAAAATGTAAAGAGATACATGAATATAAATAATTTATTTTAAAGGGGTAAACTTAGTTTTCCCAATATAACAATATTATCTTCTATTTTCAACATGCAATAATGGTGCAACCTTAATTTTCCATTTTTCACTGCCACCACCTTAAATACAAATTTGAAGGCGTTTGGAATAATTTTCTGAAGATATTCCCAAAATATAAATATGAGTTGTTTAAGTAATTGATTTTAGAATCTCTGCCATATTTCCTATTTTTGTTTCGTGAGACTGTTTTCAAATATTTTAAAAAAATTTAAAAATTCTACTTCTAATGAATTTGCTTCACAAACGCCTAGTTAAACAAAAGAAGAAAATTGTGCACACACTATCAAAATAGTAATTCTAATTATGAAATGATGAATAAGAATATGGCAAAATAAAAGTAATTTCGTAGTGAATCATTTCTAATTTAGAAAGAATTAAAGTAAAGTAAATTTATTTATATTTTCTAAACATCCTTTTTATCATATGTATGTGCAATTATGAATATGAGATGAAATATGAAAGTATTTTTTTTCCTTTATTTTTATTTTTTCAATATCATATTGTTTAAAGAGCATAAGTAGAATATTATTTTAACAAAAAGAAAGAAAGAAAGAAAAGAAGTGTGGGATTCTTTGGACTTTTGATCTTGTGGCGGTGAGATGCAACCAAATCAATAATGCATGAGTTAGGCGTGCATTATGCAATTGAACTATAGAAATAAAAATCTCTTATTAAAATGAAAAAATAGAAAAAGAATAATAGGGAATCAAATTTCGCCTAAATAAAAACTTTATAATTAATCAAGATTTATAATCCCTTGGATATATATTTTTTAATAAACTATTGAATATGTATTTTCTAATAATCAAATACTCCAAAAATATCCACATAAATCCAAAATTTAAGAAGAGCTTATTAAGAAAGAAACAAATTTCTACCCATATAACTTATCAAGTTTCTTCATATTTTATTTGTTAAAATTTATCACAAATAGTAGTATTATTTAAGTGAAAAAAAAAGGGAAGGATATGACCCACAGCACTTGCCATAACCAAAGAAAGTAGAGAGCCAGCCACACAGAATATTGTGCTTCTTCCATTGCATCAAGTAAACATATTCAGTGTACCAAGTTGTGCCTCTGGATTTACACGAAATTAAATTAATTCTTTATTTTAACACCCCACGCTCCCCGCATCCCCCTCCCCACCACCACCACACAATGATATTTGATATTCATTTTGAAATTTGACGAAGTTTGGATTCGCATTTTAGCATCTAAAGTGTCATTAATTAGTAATTAGGAAAATTGATTGAGCTCGATGAGCGTCTTAAATTCATATATTAGTAAAACTGTAAAAAAGATAATTCCTATCATATACCATATTAAAAAGTTAAAAAATAATAAATGTCTCATAAAACTAATTGAAATACATGCAAAATTATCTCATATCCTAAATAATGTAAAATATTTTTGTGAATTCTATATAATAACGACGAAAAAACAGACAATTCAAATAGATATGTTGATAAAGAAATACCTATTTGAGGTGCTTGCTATTCACAATTCTTAATAGAAATATTATTATTAAAAAATAACTCTTGCAGAAAAAATTGACTATAGATAATTCTTTTTTATGATTCCTCTCAATGTCTGGTTATAAAATAAGAATTCAAAAGTGGAAGATGTCAAACACAAGTTAAAAAGGCCAATTTTTGAGCGCACAAAATACTTTCGTGGAGCCAAAAGGCTGTGGCAGAGCAGATTCCTATCAAACAAGCCTCTACTGCCATAATTATTACATTAATTCTTCAGTGACCAATATTAATTCCACACAAAAAAATCTTACGTTTTGGCTCTTTTACACTACCAAAAGACAACATTATTTTTCTGGAAAAAACTCAATTTGCTCTCCTTATCAATCGTCCTTATCATATATTTCAGGTTCACAAAATATATATTTTTCTATATCTAATTTGTGGAGCAAAACTTAAGTAACACAAGGGACTTGTAACGACTCAACCTGCTAACGATATTATCTGTTTTGAGCTTAAGCCTTGTGACGATCTAACCTATTAGTAATATTGTTGATTTTGGGCGTAGACCCAACTTTAAAAATTGTTACTAGTAGGTAAGATATGTTTACTCGTATATTCAGTATCTCTCTTGTATTTGCTGACGTGGTACTTTTATCTAAAGATGAGTTGTTACATACACCATTTCTATAGACCCAGCCTTCTCGCTGAGGTTTACGGGATTTACTTAGACTCAGCACTGAGATTTGCCCCGCCTCATCGAGATTCGCTAATCTGTAATGACTCAACTCGCTAGTGATATTGTACGCTTTGATCCTAGGCCCAGTGACACTTGTTTATCATATGCCTGATATTTTTCCTATGTTTTGTCAATGTGAAATTTCTATCTAAAAACGAATTGTTAAAGGACAAAAAACAAAAAGAAAATATCTTAGTATAACATTTAGTGGTGTCAAATACACTATTGAGATTATTTGGACAAGCTTATAAATTGGTTAAATTGATTTATAAGTTATATTTAACTTATTTGCTTGATAAATACTTCAACTATTCGTAAGCTAAAATCAATCAAAAGTCAAATGAATTTGCTATCATTTGCGTCTTATTTTATAAGTATCCCACATGAATTAGACACTTGTTTTGGTCTGCTGATCTTATCCATAAACTTTTAATTTAGCAAATAGGTCAAGAATGATTAATTATACGTGTAGAGAAAAGATAGGTTTCCTTTTTACAAAAAAAAATAATAATTATCTTTTGACTTATCTTTAGCTTCTTCTACTATTGCGCAGAAGTGTCGCCTAATTTATGATTTTTAAATTATACTTTATTTTATTTACTATTGAATAGATTATTTTTATGTATAAATACACAAATTAAAATTAATGAATTTTGTTAAATCCGTAGTTTTTACTATTGCTCTACCATACTATTCGGCAGTACAATTCATAATGTTTTTTCCAATTTCTATATTTTTTCTTCAATCTTCTTACGGTCCATTCAAAAGTTGAGTTGATAATACTTCAATCTGATTTTTCCAAAAAAATAATAAATTACTATTTTAATGATAATTTTAACTTTAAAAAAAAATTAAATTTCAATTACATCACATCTAATTGATAATAATTTAAAGTTAAATCAACTAATCCGCTAAAATTCTTTTAAAATAGTTATATTTATTTTTTCAACATCTCCAGATTTTTGGATACTTTGATGTCATCTCCCAATTATTGAGAGTGTTGTGAATAAGACTTTTTTATTTGATGCTTTGATCTCACTTGTGACGTGGTTTCTTGAGAATTCAGAAGTTTTTTTTTCCAAAGAATAACTGGTCCTAATACTTGTCTTCGGTTCATTTAAGATGTTAAATTTTTATTAAAAAAATTAATTAGTGATATAATAAATTTATTATTTTATTTTTATTGTAATTGATAGAGTCCATTCACTATACTTTTTAAAAGTAATTAATTAAATGCTTTAAAAAATTATTTATTTTATTTTGATTTATTAAAAATGATAAATAAATATAAAAATTAAATTAAAATGTTTACCGCTAAAAGTGAATGGATCACTTAATTGTGTGGCTTACTGTCAACCAAATGTCGCAATTACGTATCGGAAATCAGGGTTCGCTTTCCAATAGAGATAAATATCCTAGTAAACGTGGCCATATTAGGTGAAATTATAATGAGTAGATAGAAAATTGTATGTTTTTCTTTTTCTTTTTTTTTAAATGAGTTAATTCTTAATTTTTGTTCTTTAACAATTTAATTTATGTCCTTTTGCAAATTGAAATCATATTCAGACATAACTTTAAACTAACATATAATAAAAACAAAAATTTACAATATGAAAACCAATAATTTATTATGAGATACATAAATTAAATACCAATTTTTAAGAAGAAAATGTGTAAATGACCCATTGAAACGTTGCTTTTGTGCTTAACTAATTTTTTTTTTCAAAGTTTTCGCTCGATATTCAGTATCAATATTGGAGCTCGACTAATCTGAATTTGTATATAAAATTTTCACATTGAGAGTAAAGTGCTCTCTAACAAAGATAATTTCGTACCCAAGTTCAAACCCAAGATCTTAATTAAGGCGAGAGAATATTTTTCACTGCACTAAAACCCGTGTAAGTAATAAATAAATGAAAAGTGTCAACTAGGCACATTTCAATCATGTAATTATGATGTGCTATTTTCACTTCAAATCGAGTCTACGCTTGTCTTGGGCATGCTATATGATTCGAATCGACATCTTCATATACAATTTGAAATCATGCTTTGAAAGATCAATTTTTCTAAAAAGAAAAAAAGGATTTGTGATTTCAAATCACAATTTTTTAAAAATCTAATTCTATATTTTATAAAATAAAATTATTATTTTTCAATTTTGTAAAATTAAAAAAAGAAATCTTGCTCGATATGAAGAGTTTATTCGTACCACATGAAATTAACAATTATATCAAAGAATAACTAGTTATTACTATTGATAACTAGAAGATTTTTTATAAAATTATGCGTACTTTGAAGTTTGTAAGTACAAATATTTATTTATCAAAGAACCATGAAGATGTGCAATTTATCAATGCGGCAACTAAGAATATTTTATTTTATGAATTATGGCTTGCTCATTTGTTAAAATTGTATAAGAACTAAATTTTTTTGATAGTCCATACAACTTGTTGGGATATCATGTTTATGAGAGAAAATACAACTTAGAAAACTCAAATTATATGTCCAAATAAAAATTGAATCTTAAATTAATATGATACCAAATCATGATTTCATATCGCATGTCCAAATAGACTAATATCAATCGTTCAAATTAGAAAAGGGAAAAAGAATAGTTGTACCTCCAAAAGATAATTATTTAAGATCGATTTTCCCCTTACTTTATTACCCTTGTGTTTTTAACTACTAATATGCCCATTTGATGGGATCAACTTGATGGATGTGCGCACACACTCTTTGATGGTATCGAGAAGAAAGGGGATGTGCTTCAACGAAGCACTATTAAATTGCTAGTTGATACCATCAAAGTATGTGTGTGCTTGTGTGTGTGTGTATTGCGTCAGTGGAAAGTCTACTCAATTACTGCTAGATATCATCAGATATATAAATGAAGAAATAATAGTTAAGTAAAAACACTATTCATTTACTCTTTAATACTATCAAAGTATCTTATACTCTGATGGTTTCAAAGTATTAGGGATGCTGGTCATGTGAATAGAACAAGAGGGCAATCGGATAAAATATTTGGACTGCGATTTAATAAGGGTAAATATATTGGATTAAGTTTAATTTGAGTAAATATTTTTCCTCGTGGGTCCAATTTATGTACAGAAAAAAATCCAACTGGACTGAGTTTACTTCCAATTGGATCGAGTTAAGGGGCTTCAAGCCCAATTACTTATCCAGCCTAAAGCCCAAATGGGATCCCTACTCGTGCCCAGAAGTTTTCTGGAGAAATTAACGACTAGTGAAGTTTTTGCCACACCGGCGAAAGTTGCAGAAGAGCAGCCATGGCGGAGGCGAACCAAAACACGAACCCGAACACGGCTCCGACTCCGGCTCCGGCTCCGACTCCAACTCCGAATCCGAATCCAAGTGGCGGCGAAGTTCCACCGAATGTCACTATTTATATCAATAATCTCAATGAAAAAATCAAGTTAGAAGGTACCTTCTTACTTGTCTCGAATGTTTCCGCAAACACTAAATTCGTGTTTCACTATGTATTAAATGTGTTATGTGTTGATGGTGAATGAACTGTAGAGCTGAAGAAATCGATGCACGCTGTGTTCTCACAGTTCGGTAAGATACTGGAGGTTTTAGCATTCAAAACCCTAAAGCATAAAGGACAGGCGTGGGTAGTGTTTGAGGATGTTTCTTCTGCTACCAATGCACTTCGTCAGATGCAGGGCTTTCCTTTCTACGACAAGCCTATGGTAATCATTGCTATTGTTTCCAATTTTCACTGCTGGATTCTAGCTTGCAACTGTTGCAATGTATTTGCTGCAATTCTAATTGATTGACACAAAACAACAACTTACTATCAATCCATCAACTATATCTCTCAAACTACTGGTAATGGGGGTCAGCTATATGTAGGTTTATATTAATTGATTTATCATAACTTAATTTTATGCTGGCTTTGAATCCATTATAATCTTATGCTTCATCTTTATACAGACTTGGGACTGGATATGGGTTTGTTAGCATAGGTAGAGCTAATGCAAATTAAACATTCTAGTATGACTATTGTTATTTATTTTCCTGAAGAAACTATTGATCAGTAGGGAAGGTATCATAACCATATGTGTTTGAGAAATGATCCTAGATACATATTGATTGAAGCATTTAGGCATCTTACCTATGCTTAATTAGAGAAAACAATTACTCATGGTCAAACTTAGTAAAACCTCTGTGTTAATTTATGTGATACAATTTGACTTGGCACGAAGTTTAAGAAAGAAATGAAGACTATTGAAACTTGTAAACTTGGATATGCCATAATGCCACAACATTTGGGTCACTATAAAACTTCTGAAACTTGTCATCTTAAACATGTCATATCGTTAGTGTATCTATAAAAACTGTCATTAAGTATGAAATGAGAAGCTAAAGTTAGGTTGTTCTCAAATGTAGAAATGTATCATTTTCTTGGAACTGATTAATAATGAGTAACAAAGGGAGTATCAGACTGTTTGACTTTGGGTATGTGATGGATATCAGAAGTAAAGCTGTTAATTTTAGGAGTGAAGATGAGTGTTCTTGAGGTTTTCAAGCCAGTTACGCTATATGGAAAGAAGAACTGAACTGCTTTTTGGCATTTTATTTTAGCAAACTACTAGATGAGCTTAATAGAAGAGATATGGACAGTAATGATTCATAGGAGTTGTTAATTGCAACTTCCTTGGGATTGGGTTCTTTTCATAACCCCAATACATTTTGCATGCATACACTAGAAAATTTGCAATTTGAAGCGATTTCAATTGTTCCTTTGTTACTTCTCAAAGGAGTTGGACCATGTGTGTCGTAATCTAGCAAACAACTAGACAAAATTTATCAAGCAAAGAATGCTGTCTCGGTGCTAAATTATTTGGGATTGGCCACATGAATCCTTTGTATTTTCTCTTTATTTAAGTTTCTAATAACTTACAGAATTGTTGTTCAATGATAGTTTGGCTAAAACTAGATGCTCTGTCATACTAACATACAAGTCTCTGACCAGAGTAGGAAACTCTTGATAATCATCAAACTTATCGCACTTTCGATTCAAGATATTTGATATTTTATGCTTTTGATTTAAGATATTTGATATACTAAGAGTGATTGACTACAAGGGCACATTTTGTTAGTTCTTTGGCTATTGACATGAGAGTAAGATCCTGCATGACCAAGTGTCAAGGTTACTGGTTTTTAGTCGCATTATTTGGACTTAGATGTAGTAGATATACGAACCACGTTGATGTCATGCCTCGAGTCAACACCCTGGACAAGGCCGGCACTCGGAAACCATTTCTGGCCCAAAGTGAATCACTTATCTTGGTTATTTTACTCAGGGTAAGACTCAAACAATAATAACAAAGGCTAGATCAGGCACAATACCTATGGTAGTATGGAGATCTCAATAAATATGACAAATAAGCTGTGAAGATAGCAATATGAAATAAATACTCCAATACTGTCAAACTAGTCTATGAAGCCTCTAAAAGTCTAATTAAGGAGTGAGTATGACAGACCATGGGTACCTAACTAAAGAGAATAACTGAAGCTGAAAAGAACAACATCAAAGGGCCTTTGACTATAAAGAGGTCTCTTTGCTGACAGACTGGGAATGCTGGATCTTCAACGGTATGCCTGTTGAGGACCCTTATCACCTGTATTTGCATCATAAGACGATGCAGATCTAAAAGACGTCAGTACATGGAATGTAAGAGCATGTGAAATGGCCAAAACATGAATTTAAGAATAGATACTTATTCAAGCTTAACTGGGAAAATACTCTGAAAAAAAAGTAATGCACTCTAAATAAATGTTTTGTTTGTATGCATGATTATAAGTGTACTCAAGTATATGAAAATAATGCACTTTAACTTGGGGAGTCTTTCTAATCGACAACCATTAGTATGAGCACATGATGATACGTCTTGTTCACGTTGCTAGAGCTATCCCACGCTTGCTCGGGTAAGGGACAATATTCACTTATGGATTCATTTAACCTGGCCATCTCAATGGAATATGAGAAGTCGTACAATTTTTGGTACAATCCTATTTTATGTTGGCTACGTAGTTTATGAGTTCAAGTGTTTAGTACTCTTATCCATATCAGTGCTCAATACTACTCCCAAAATACTTTATTATATGCTATATGCTTATAACTTTTAAAGAGTGTAGATTCTCAAAATTACTTCTTTAATCTTTTGGGACTCTAGCCCAACTTTAGCTTTCTCAATTTACTACTTCTTTTTACATGAATATAATCTCAATGCAATGAATTTCACGTGCGTAGGTTACTGCTCAACCTTTATGCTAAAATGTGGCATAAGATGCTCTTTCAACTCGACTTAGTACTGTGGACTTTATAGCTCTACATGAGTTCTTTAGGATTTTTGTATAAGCAATGTAATGTCGTAACTTCACAACTTGCCTTGACAATATAAAAATTAAACACTATAATCCAATTCAAAGAAATAGCATATGCATGCAATTCAAGGGAATTTACTCAAAATTGATGGAAGAAACTTAAACTCAACTTGTGGTTTAGTTTGAGTAGAAACTGATAGTCATTAGATACTAAAACGCACTAAGAACAACCTTTGGGGGAGCTGAAAGTTCAAAGATTAGACTCAAGTTGGGAGAACAATATTTGTATGCTTGGATCCCTATCCTTTTTCTCTCCTCTCCAAGTCTTGCTCTCAATTGATCTGGATCCTTTCATCGAGCACCATTTCTTTTAGATAGAAAGGCGTTCTGACTCTATTGGATCAAGTCATAACCTAAGCCTTCTACTAGTAAGTGTCAATGAGAGAAAAAGGTCGTGGGTTACTGTTAAGAGGCTCAAAATAACCCCCCAAATGATAGGTTTTTGATTAGAAAAGGATGGGAAATGACAAAACTGCCCTTCACTACTGAGCCACGAGACCCCTCTATGGTTGTGGTTTAGTAAATGGCTCGTAGACTGGCATCTTATGGATCCTGGGAAAATTCGCCTTGGGTGTAAGACCAAGGTTCTACGGGTCGTGGAATCCTTTCGTGGAATTCAGGCAAATTTTTTAAGTTTCTGAAGTTGGTTCTACGAGAGCCAATCTATGGTGCATACATCTCTCTGCGGATCGTAAACAGGTCTTGTCCTGTTCAACTTTGGTCCAATTTAGAGACTTTATTTCTCAGGGTTTGGAACCACGACCTGGTCTACGACTCGTATAATTTTTTTTCTAAGTGTTAATGGGACCTACGGGCTACTATCTATGGTCCGTAGAATGATCTATGGGTTGTAGATACGGTTTGTAGATGCCCATCCAGTGCAAAACCAAACTCAATCCTAGGGCTTTCCGGACTTATCTGATTTAGAATAATTAGGGGGTGTTGCAGTTAATTCAAAAGATTTTAATCTCCTCTCTCATGATTTCTCCAACCAACCAAATTGGATCTGCCTTTGCAAGTCTTCTGCATTTTTTGCAAAATGTGTTTTGAATGTATGATGTGATGACCCGAGGAGAGAACTCGATGGGTTAGGACCACTCATTTTTGTCTTACCAAACCCAATGAAACTCCCATTACAGGTCTATTAATGTAAGAATAACATCAAGAACTAAAGCTTATTCCCCACTAGTTGAGTATATCTATATCGTTGCTTTTTTGTGTTGTGTCCTAGCTAAGTCCGAATTGATTATGTGAAGTTATAGGTAGGTTTTCTTCTTTTATATTTAGTCTACCTTGTTCCTTTTAGCACATTCTATCATTGTAGTTTAATATCCATAGACCAGAGGTGAGAGGTCTATATAGGACATGATCAGTCCTCAATATGTGCTTCTTGCATCCTTAGTCAGATGTCTTCAGTTTTGTTCTTCTGTGATATTCATTTAGATGTTGGCCTATAGATGGAAGAATTGAGTGAGAATAGATAATTGCATTCATAATCTGCTTTGAACTTTTAATTGTTTCAAGAAACAACTCTATCTCCTAGTCTCAGAGACTGGTTAAGATAATCCTTTTCAAAGATATTTCGACCTGGAAAATTAGTTTGTAATCATCCAAATGAGGATATTCTGAAATATACATGCTGCTTTGGCATCATGTGCGCTGAAATTTGCAAACTATATATCCTTTAGTTTCAATTGTGTACTAGATGCATATTCCTTCTCTTCACTTGAGTTTAAGAGTGTTTTCCATGCTAGTTCTAGGTGTCACCTCATTGCTTGCTATTTCTTAAAAATCTGTTTT